>CM022298.1:43943946-44360862 GCA_011799875.1 Thinopyrum elongatum | reverse complement strand
TTTGTAATCTGTGCCAAATTTTGACCAAAGATTTAACTAACAAAATGTTAGTGCATGTCAATAAAAATTATATTGTTGGATTCATATTTGAATATAGTTCTCAGTTATATAATTTTTAGTAACATGCATGAATATTTTGTTAGTTAAATTTATAGTCAAAATTTGGCACAGATTACAATAGGGACCAATAAACCAGGACGGAGGTAGTACTTTCTTCAGGTACTCCAAAGGACTTAGTGTGAGCTGCAAAAACAATATAGGAAAAATAAAATGGGGAAACCTTGTCGGCGACAGACGCACCATTAATTGGACATGCATTATGAGAAAAAGTTATATTTAAATCTGAAATATACTCACTGGCCTCTCCGTTCCTTCATCGGTAAAACCCCAAAGTCCCTCGTTGTGAGTCATTCCAGTTTGGTCAATGTAAGTAAATCTTATTCCATCGACGAGGTCGCTAGTGCGAACAGTCACACTTTGTAGACGCACAGGTTTTTCTTTGATGTCATGAACGAATTTTCCTTGTGTGCCCCATGCTTCACTCTTCGTACTAACAGCAAGACTAAAGCTCTGCATGTGCAATACATGTGTAAATCATACAAATAGTAAAATACCGTAAATAAAGATAAAAGGAGGTTCAATATTTTTCTCACCCGCATATTACAGTAGCCAAAGATATCAAGCTCTAGTATTTCTCCCCCCAGGTACTTTTTCATGTATCTTTCTCTTGATGATGCCACGTGCCATTGCGAATTCACCAGTCCCACCCACAATAGCCCATTCACCTTCTTTTTCGATGGACGATCCCATTACTTGAAGCGTGGAGTCCTTAAACCTGTAAAAAGAAATTAGTCGCACCTCGTAAATATCATGTAGCAAAAGACCCCATTCATCATGCACTAATTAAAATAAATGAGTTGGAAAGGGTGGAAACTAATATTGATATATGGTGTGGGGCGCGTAGGCATCGAATGAGGATCGGGCGCCGGCACATAGATTGGTGCCCTCCCCCAACCTACCATCCGAGCAACTTCGCCTTAATGTGCAAATTAAAGAACAAGTTCCTTATCTCTCCCAAGAAAGCATTACTTGCTACGATCAACAAAACGGTATACATGCTTGTTGTTAATCCGAAAAACATAAGGCATCAGCTAAAAGAATGGCCCAAGAAAGGAATGCAATGATATCTGGAAAACTAAATACATTATTCAACATAAACTGAACTTGATTTTTGTATATACCTTTGATACTCGAACAAGATGGAGAAGGAATTGTGCCAGCTCTTAGCATGGATATGTAGACCGTCTGCACGGGCAACCACCCGCGCCTCAGGGCCGTGTCCTTCATATATTTCCCAGCTGTTAACAGCAATTTTGCCATACCCATCGGTGCCATCTATTAATACTAACTGATTTGGGTTTGGCCCTTCAAAGATGTGATGCAAGTACAAGTTTTTGATGCCAAACTTAGTGCCCTCTATGAGTGCACTGTTAGCAGTCAGCTGGAAATTGGACAGGAGGTCCATGGCCATGGAAAGTGTGTGTGTGTGTGTGGGTGGGGGGTTTGTGTTTGAGCTGTGTGAATAAAGGGGAGGGTGGTGGGGGGTATTTATAGCATCCATGGAACATTAGCTAGCTAGGGCACCTAGACCGGGAGTAGATCAGATCGACTATACTTGGAATACTATACTTGGTATCGTGCATCATGAGCAGTTAAGGAACTGGGTGTGGCACAGTTAACCCATGTGCCAGCTTAATTACTTCTCACATGACAGATGGAATTTTATAGACTTTGCACGCCTTGCATCAGGTGAGAGTTCAAATTTAGACTGATGGCGGTTAGAACTTGGAGTTGTTTGTCCAAAATCGGTTAGCAATGGAGCGTGATCCGATAAGGCCTCAATTCTTTCTAGTGCCCGTACCGAGGCTAGGGGATGTTTATATTCCCAGTCGGTGGTAACTAGCACCCTGTCAAGTTTTTCAAAAGTTGGAACTGATCGGTTATTGGCCCAGGTATACTCGCATCTGCTGCCATGGAAACCCACAATCATGCTGCCCTCTGGCACGTTACTTTTGAAAGGAGAACCAGCTCGCGTATTTCCATAAGGTCCAAACTCTCTTTCATTGGTGACCAACTTTAGGACAGTAGGAAATATCTCCGCGAAGTTATATCAGTACACCAGATACTACCTCCGTCCTGGTTTATTAGTCCCCTTTGTAATCTGTCCAAATTTTGACCAAAGATTTAACAACAAAATGTTAGTGCATGTCAATAAAAATTATATTGTTGGATTCATATTTGAATATAGTTCTCAGTTATATAATTTTTAGTAACATGCATGAATATTTGTTAGTTAAATTTATAGTCAAATTTGGCACAGATTACAATAGGGACCAATAAACCAGGACGGAGTATACTTTCTTCAGGAACTCCAAAGGACTTAGTGTGAGCTGCAAAACAATATAGGAAAAATAAAATGGGGAAACCTTGTCGGCGACAGACGCCCCATTAATTGGACATGCATTATGAGAAAAAGTTTATTTAAATCTGAAATATACTCACTGGCCTCTCCGTTCCTTCATCGGTAAAACCCCAAAGTCCCTCGTTGTGATTCATTCCAGTTTGGTCAATGTAAGTAAATCTTAAAAAAAATCTTAAACCGAAAATAACACGGGTCCTTAAAATGAACAGTCAACCCACTCTCTTCATAGACGAAGGTTTCTTGATGTCACCCTACTTCCCAACATTCACTGTCCCCCTCCGCTTCACGCCACACGCCATCGCCCCCCCCTACCACGCGCACCCCACTCCCACGCCGCACAGGGGCCGGGCCACCCCATCCCCTTTCCACCCGCAAACCCCCCCCGCCGGTCCACCCCCAAACACCCAAGCCCCCCTCCCCCACCCCCCCCGCCCCCCCGGAGTAGACCGCCATCCCCCGACCACACTCTAGGCTTCACCCTCGTAATCCCTCTTCCCTCGCTCCCCGGCTCTCCCGGCTTCGGCCCAACTGAGAGCCCCCCCGTCCCCGGCCACCCTGAGTGGTTCTCTCAGCGCTCATCCGGCTAAGTAAGAGTCCCCCTCTCTCCCACCACGGCCAGGAGAAAGAAAGCCTGCACGACGCCTCGGAGCCGCCCCGCTTGCCCCCGTCCTCTTCCCCTCCCCCATTCTCGGCTGATGAGGGCTAGGCACCCGTCTTCACGTCCCCCATTCTCTGCGGGTATGAGCGCCGCCGCGATATCGCTTACCCCGGTGCCTCCCCCTAATGCCCCGCATCCGACACAGCGCCCTTCGCACCCCTCTTCTTTAGAAGGGACGCACCATGAAAGCCCTGCGGTCCTGCAGGGTGCACGTGCAATCAAGCCCCGCCGCCCGGGCCGCCCAACCTTCCGTCTGTCAGGCTGTGGTCAGCCCCGCAGCCCACATACCCCCGACGGCGCCCCCCGCCCATGCGTCCACGACCTCCCGCGCCGTCGCCTAAAGCACGGACGCGCGCTGCGGGCCGCGAGACACCTCCCCAAAGATCCCCCACTCCTTCTCGCACCGCCCCCGCACCCACAGCGCCGCCACCGCCCCAACATCTTCCGCGATCTCCCTCCCACCCACTCTTCCCAGCCACGTCCCCAATTCCACCGCCCGACCGCTCCGGGAACCCCCCATCTCCGGTCGCCCGTATTTCAACCGCCGCGAGCGGTTCATCGGCGCTCCGGCCCTCTTCACGGTTCCGCTTGGGAAGGGTAAGATGGGCTAAACCAACTGCTCGAACCCGCTGGTGCGGCGGTGCGCGCAGGCGGATACTGAAACTCGAGCTCCCGGACACGGCGCTTCCAAGTTGGCCTCGCCCCTCCCGCACTATCCTCACCTCCCGCCATCTCCCCCATACGGCCATCTCCGCCGTCATTCCCACCATGCCTCCTCTGCCAACCACACTCGGGTACCCCGAGTCTTCGCCCCGGCCCCGCCCTTCCCACGCAATACCTTGACAACATCGCTGTACCTCTTCCCCGCCATGCTTCCCCTGCTCCACCCCCAGGGTCCTATCGCCTCATGCGTTTTTCCCGTGGCCGGTCCCTTTCACCTTTGTTACCAGGTCGAATCAACAGTCCAAGGACCTGCGGACCCGACACGCACTTCCACCACAGCCCACCGTCCGCCCCACAGTTCCGCCGCCTAGAGAAGCCTCGTGGCCCCACGCGAACCCCCCTTCCCCCCGTTTTCTTTCCCAGCGACGAGGTCCGCTAGTTGCGAACATTCACACTTTTGTAGACGCACAGTTTTTCTTTGATGTCATGAACGATTTTCCTTGTTGCCCCATGCTTCACCTTCGCTATAGTCATCAATAAAGCTTACATAATATAAGTGTCTACCAACTGAAACAGGAGCTGGCCCCCACACATCTGAGAATACAAGTTGTAAGGGTGCAGTAGAAATACTGGTAGAAATAGGATATGGTAACTGATGACTTTTAGCTTGCTGACATGGATCACAAACTGACTCAAAACTAGACTCATGAGCATGGGGAAGCTTATTTTTACTAAGAACAAGTTTAACTATAGCTGATGAAGGATGACCTAATCTACTATGCCACTTTGCAGAAAACGGCTTGATGACGACAAAAGCTTGTTTATTTGATGACGGCGATGATGATGATATAAGCGGGTAAAGACCTCCCACGCACTTGCCCCTAAGAAGTATTCTCAACGTGTCCAAGTCCTTAACCAAAAAGAAGTAAGGATAAAATTCAATGAGAACACGATTATCAAGAGTAAACCTATGAACGGAGACAAGATTTTTTGAAGTTTCAGGAACATATAGAATCCTATTTAGATGCAAATTTTTCATGGGGGTTTTGACAACTGAACGACCAACATGAGTAATTTTCATACCAGAACCGCTTGCTGTGTGAACTTGGTCTGGTCCATGGTACTTGTCCCTGATGGTTAGCTTGTCCAGCTCAGCCGTAATGTGGTTTGTTGCTCCCGTGTCCGCGTACCTGTTGGTGTCGATGCCATAGCTGTTGGCGACGGCATTTGCCTCCTTCTCATCATAATCATCTTCCTCATAGCGATCCCAACATGCATGGGCACCTCCTGTATGAAATTTGTAACAGATTTGGCACTCGGGGTAGTCCCGAGCTGATTGTTGACGTTGCTGCTGCTGCTGCTGTTGTGGATGCCCTCTGTAGGTTCTGCCACTATTGGCGCCGGCACCAGAAGGAGTGGGAGGACGCCTTCCTCTGCCACTCCCCCTGCTGCCTCGGCCGCGGCCTCTGTTGTTGCGGCCATGACCCCTGTACGCCAGATTTGCTGAAGAATTGAAGCTGACACCTTCTGCCCCATCACCCAACATCTCTATCCTTTGGTCAAAGGCGGATATTTGGGCAAAGAGTTCGTCGACAGTAATAGACGTCTTGACAGCGCCGATGGCTGCCACCACGGGATCGTAGTCGCGGTCGAGACCCGCGAGTACATAGTCCACCATCTCGGGGTCTGAAACTGGACGACCTGCTGCTGCAAGTTCATCCCCGAGATTTTTCATCTTGGCGATGAAGGAGGAGCTGGACATCGTGCCCTTCTTTGTCGTGGTGATGGCGATCCGCAGATTTGTAATGCGAGACTGTGACTGCGATGCAAAAATTGTGGTGATTGCAGTCCATAGATCATAGGTATTTTCCTTACCAATAACCTGTGCAAGAATCTCTTTTGAGAGAGAATTCAGCAGATAACTGAGGACCTGTTGATCCTTCTGCAGCCATGGCGCATACAGTGGGTTTGGCACCCTGGCCATGGTCTTGTCCGACTGCTGCTGCTCCACCGTGGATGGGGGCGCGGCGTCGGTTCCATCTAGGAGCCCCGTGACCTGCGCTCCTCGCAGGCCGGGCATCACTTGGGCTTTCCATAGGAGATAATTCCCCTTCGTCAACTTCTCAGCCGGCGGAGGACCAAGGTTGAGGACGACTGCAGTCGAGGAAGCCATGGCGATGGAGAAGTTTATGCTAGCTAGATTGGGAAGAGGACGGCTCTGTATACCATGTAAAATTCGATGGAAGCGTTCCTACTCCCTGATGGGAGCCGCGAGGTGTTTATTTATCTGAGACAGAAGCCCTGTCGTGGCGTACAAGAGTTTGCGTACGATCTCCAGGATACGTACGAGTTACAGAGGAATCGGGAGAGGAAAGAGAGTTACAGCCTGCTACAATTACATAGAGATTACATCGGAAACGCTACAGCTGTTGTATCGCTAACACTATCATCATTGACTATGTTGGCTATGATCAGCATCTATGCGTCACAACGTCACGGGCCAAGTTAAGAAGATTTTGGTCCTAGGAGTGTGTGGAAAGCATAGTTATGCTTCTATGTAATCTTCAAAAGTAGCTAGGCAGGCATATATTTGTTTGATCTGGCTATATGTTGCATATGTATGGATATGCCGGCCCGTCGATCTCAGATAAAGACATAAGAGTAACACATACAACTGTGGAAGGTTACCGACTGTTACTGTTGAAGCACAAACTCAAGTTAAACACCAACAGGTAAGTTATTCATTGAAATATTACAACATTATTCGAATTCCAACAGGAAGTGAAGTTACAAACAAAGACTCGACCTGACAAGGACTCAGATTACTAGCTGGAAGGATGGCCCTAAGCATCTTATTTTCTTTGGAACCAAAGCAAACTAGACAAACACATCGGCTAAAGGAGTAGTATTACACAGTATCGTGGTTTCAAGGAATCGAGTAAACACTGATCGACATCATCCGTCCATGGACAACCCAGTCGTTAATTAGCACTGCTGCCATGGAAACCCACAATCATGCTGCCCTCTGGCACGTTACTTTTGAAAGGAGAACCAGCTCGCGTATTTCCATAAGGTCCAAACTCTCTTTCATTGGTGACCAACTTTATTGACAGTAGGAAATATCTCCGCGAAGTTATATCAAGTACACCAGATACTACCTCCGTCCTGGTTTATTAGTCCCCTTTGTAATCTGTGCCAAATTTTGACCAAAGATTTAACTAACAAAATGTTAGTGCATGTCAATAAAAATTATATTGTTGGATTCATATTTGAATATAGTTCTCAGTTATATAATTTTTAGTAACATGCATGAATATTTTGTTAGTTAAATTTATAGTCAAAATTTGGCACAGATTACAATAGGGACCAATAAACCAGGACGGAGGTAGTACTTTCTTCAGGTACTCCAAAGGACTTAGTGTGAGCTGCAAAAACAATATAGGAAAAATAAAATGGGGAAACCTTGTCGGCGACAGACGCACCATTAATTGGACATGCATTATGAGAAAAAGTTATATTTAAATCTGAAATATACTCACTGGCCTCTCCGTTCCTTCATCGGTAAAACCCCAAAGTCCCTCGTTGTGAGTCATTCCAGTTTGGTCAATGTAAGTAAATCTTATTCCATCGACGAGGTCGCTAGTGCGAACAGTCACACTTTGTAGACGCACAGGTTTTTCTTTGATGTCATGAACGAATTTTCCTTGTGTGCCCCATGCTTCACTCTTCGTACTAACAGCAAGACTAAAGCTCTGCATGTGCAATACATGTGTAAATCATACAAATAGTAAAATACCGTAAATAAAGATAAAAGGAGGTTCAATATTTTTCTCACCCGCATATTACAGTAGCCAAAGATATCAAGATCTAGTATTTCTCCCCCCAGGTACTTTTTCATGTATCTTTCTCTTGATGATGCCACGTGCCATTGCGAATTCACCAGTCCCACCCACAATAGCCCATTCACCTTCTTTTTCGACGGACGATCCCATTACTTGAAGCGTGGAGTCCTTAAACCTGTAAAAAGAAATTAGTCGCACCTCGTAAATATCATGTAGCAAAAGACCCCATTCATCATGCACTAATTAAAATAAATGAGTTGGAAAGGGTGGAAACTAATATTGATATATGGTGTGGGGCGCGTATGCATCGAATGAGGATCGGGCGCCGGCACATAGATTGGTGCCCTCCCCCAACCTACCATCCGAGCAACTTCGCCTTAATGTGCAAATTAAAGAACAAGTTCCTTGTCTCTCCCAAGAAAGCATTACTTGCTACGATCAACAAAACGGTATACATGCTTGTTGTTAATCCGAAAAACATAAGGCATCAGCTAAAAGAATGGCCCAAGAAAGGAATGCAATGATATCTGGAAAACTAAATACATTATTCAACATAAACTGAACTTGATTTTTGTATATACCTTTGATACTCGAACAAGATGGAGAAGGAATTGTGCCAGCTCTTAGCATGGATATGTAGACCGTCTGCACGGGCAACCACCCGCGCCTCAGGGCCGTGTCCTTCATATATTTCCCAGCTGTTAACAGCAATTTTGCCATACTCATCGGTGCCATCTATTAATACTAACTGATTTGGGTTTGGCCCTTCAAAGATGTGATGCAAGTACAAGTTTTTGATGCCAAACTTAGTGCCCTCTATGAGTGCGCTGTTAGCAGTCAGCTGGAAATTGGACAGGAGGTCCATGGCCATGGAAAGTGTGTGTGTGTGTGTGGGTGGGGGGTTTGTGTTTGAGCTGTGTGAATAAAGGGGAGGGTGGTGGGGGGTATTTATAGCATCCATGGAACATTAGCTAGCTAGGGCACCTAGACCGGGAGTAGATCAGATCGACTATACTTGGAATACTATACTTGGTATCGTGCATCATGAGCAGTTAAGGAACTGGGTGTGGCACAGTTAACCCATGTGCCAGCTTAATTACTTCTCACATGACAGATGGAATTTTATAGACTTTGCACGCCTTGCATCAGGTGAGAGTTCAAATTTAGACTGATGGCGGTTAGAACTTGGAGTTGTTTGTCCAAAATCGGTTAGCAATGGAGCGTGATCCGATAAGGCCTCAATTCTTTCTAGTGCCCGTACCGAGGCTAGGGGATGTTTATATTCCCAGTCGGTGGTAACTAGCACCCTGTCAAGTTTTTCAAAAGTTGGAACTGATCGGTTATTGGCCCAGGTATACTGACGACCAGACATAGTGAGCTCCCGTAGGTCCAGGCTGTCAATAACAGCATTGAAGAGCAAAGGCCATCTAGTTTCAAACCGATCATTATTTTTTTCTTGCTGATATCGAAGGATATTGAAATCCTCCCCGATTAACATGGGATGGGGATTGTCTCGGCAGGTATTAACAAGTTCCTTTAGAAAAGCAGACTTAAACTCCTCCTGAGCAGCGCCATATATAGCCACCAGGCTCCAAAGGAAGTTGTCGGACTTGTTTCGAAGGTGAAATTTGATATGATATTCCCCCTTTGATGTGGACAACAGTTCCAAGTACGTAGCGTGGATGCCTATTCCACCTGACCTCCCAGACGGGGGTTAGACGTGCCATTCATAATCGTTACCACATGAAAAGTGGTCAAGATCACGTGTTGGGAAGTCACGTTTGCCCGACTCAGTAATGGCCACAAAGTCCAACGCATGATCCTTTACACAATCGGCAATGTGTTTGTGTTTAGCCAAGTCACCAAGGCCTCTGCTATTCCAAAACATGCCTCTCATGATGAACCATTTTTTTGTTTAGAGACCTTTGCCCTCTTAGATAGGCGCCCTCTTTTCTTTGCTGAATTAGACTTGTTCTTTCGTACCGACGCGACAAGCTCACATAGCATAGTGTCACGTACAGTATCATCCAGGTCTACTTCAGTCGTGTCTTTAACCAGATGGGAGAGAAGCTTGCCTTCATGATTGGCATCAGCATCCTCATCCTCCTCATATGACATGAGAGAGTCCACAAACGTCGACAATCTAGGAGGAACCGCAAGCCGGTCGAACTCCACTTGTTAAGAGCCCTAACACAAAAATCTACCTCTTTCTCATCACGTCCTAATGAAACTCCAAGGCTAGTAATATTTGAAGATACTTTGGACTTATCAAAAGACAAAAAGGATTTACGAGAGGAGGTACCTTCAAAGTCGAGGTTGCGGGCAGCCGTCCTGCGCATGGCCTTCGCCAAAGAGTCCTCGTCGGTGGCTGTTGTACCATCAGCACCGATTGAGTGACGACCGCTGCGCCTCAGAGGTGAAGGAGTGAGGTCGGCAGCAGTGACAGACCCAGTGACCCCGAGTGGTGGCGTAGACGGTCGCGGAGACAGTGAAGAAGACCGCGTGGGATGCACGTCAGCCTCCGGCTAGGTGAGAGCCCTGGATGCCGGCACCCCTCCCGGTGTCGAAGGTGTAGAGGACAAAGCTCGCAACTACGCCATCGCCGACTCATGGTTAGCCCGAACGGACGGGGAGAATATCACTCCCCGTCGGGTAGGTGAAGAAGGTGTTGGCGATGGAGGCGCCGAAGAAGCGGTCGCAGCAGCCTCCGCAGGTGCCACTAGCTGAGTCGCTGTCGGCGGCGTCGAAGACCAGGGCGCCGACGTCGATAAAGGAGCCGGCGAAGTGATGGCTTGGGGCGCCGTAGATGAAGGAGCTGGTGATGTCGTGGCCGACGGATATGACCCCTGTAGCGACGCAGAAGCCGGCGCCGAAGACCCCACCCCCCCCCCGAAAGTGGTGCGGACTTGGACAGTTGCATGGGCACCACACCACCCGAGGTAGTAGGAACCGACGAGACGTTGGACAATGAAGTGGATTTGGGCCTCTTGGATCGTTGGCCCTCACAGTATCCTCCCTGTCATGTCCCTTATCGCCCCCTGGATCATCTCCGTGCTCTCACACTCGAGGCACGAAATCAGCATCAACACAGAAGTCTGATTTTTCCAGACTGTACCGTAGCTCATAACCCTTCCTTTGAACAACCACGTCAGACGAGAGAGAATCAACTGTGCCCCTCTTAAAAGCATCGAGGTTCAGCACCGCCACCTGAATACGAACAATTCCTCTTCGACGCAAACAGAGAAGGTCAACATCCAGAGTCGCGCCAATCACCGAGCCGACTGCCCAAAGACCCAAGAAATGACGAAGAGCGTGAGGCACCCCATGCACATGCACCCAAATAGGTAGTAGCTAAAATCGATGCGGTATCTCCTCTGACTTCCAGGGCTTGAACTCGATAGTGACATTGTAAGACTTGATGAAAACTGCAAACCCGGTCACCCTCTGAAGAACTTTCTCACTTGGGAATGACATGAGAAATGCATCCTGGCCATGTGGTATAGCCTCCCAAGTCCACTGCTGCTGAAACTGCGCAATCTTAGCAACCTCTGCCTCCACGATACTGGGAGTGATAGAGCCGCCAAAAATCGATACCAACGCCGTTGGTGAATCCTGTGGTGAGATATCCTCCCTACAGATATTGTCAGGCATCTGAAAGAAGGCCATATTTTCAGTTCCATATCCGCAAAGCATCGCCACCGGCTTCAGCAACTTGAGAGCAGGACATCGACGCATGGTCATCGGGTGATTTGTCTTGTTACAAATGAAACAATATTGTTGTGTCTCTCAGTCATCCGATATGTGTCCTGCAGATTGACACTAGAACACCACAACTTTTTAGGCACTGTTGCAACTTCGGCTGCCCCTGAAGATTGAGCCGTAGGTGGTGGCTGATGTTGCATGAGTCCCAACTGCATCGGGGTGAGCTGCCCCTGACCCGCTGCCATTGTCGACGTAGAGGCTAAGACGGGCACATGTGCTGGTGGCAGCATCACAGGGGCAGCAGGCGGGAGAGCAGAAGATGGTAGCACTGCCCCCTGGTGATTCTTAGGACGGCCAACCAACTAATTTTTTGGGTCAAAATTTCCAAGAAAAATGAAATGAAATGATCCATTTAGGTTTGGCTCTCTCCAGGATAGACCTCGGCATATACCTTACGCGCCAAGTGTGACACTAGTTTCTTTTTCAATGCTTTTTGTAATATATGCAAAACAGAGAAAAGGAAAGTAAGTGTCAACAAATAAGGATTAGCTTACATTCCTTTCAATCTCGACCTCTGTCAGTGTGCATGGATATGAAGCCTTGTTTGTAGTGCAATGCGCGGGCTACCAGATGTGGACGCGTTCACCTTCAGCTTGTGAGATCGATGGCACTTGGAAGCTCCCTTGCACTTGGAAGTTGGAATATTATACTCTGTCACGTAGTCTAGCACTAACAGTTTAAGAGGGATTAGCACGCTAGAGATTGGAGCTAATGGCACATGGTATGAGTAACTGGCAGGTGATAAGATGCTTCCCGCTGACGAGGAAAACAAAATAAAAGCCCACCGACAGCAAGTGCATCCTCGCGTCTCTAGCAATGGAGGTTTGAACTTTGAAATAAGCCAATTAGCTCATAGAGATGCGAACTAACGGCACATGATAGTCTCAGTGTAACTGGCCAGTGATAACATGCTCACTGCTCACGAGGAAAACAAAATAAGAATTCTCGTCTTTTTATCCGCATTAGACGACGGAAATTGCGTTTGGCTCCCGGCTCCATGGAGTTCAGTTTTTGAAAATTTAGAAATCTAACGTTTTAGGTTTTAGAAAATCCTGAAAAATAAATAAGCATGTACATATAGATGTATACTATTCCCTCTGTAAAGAAATATAAGAGCGTTTAGATCACTAAAGTATTGATCTAAACACTCTTATACTAGCGGTTGGGGCGCGCCCATGGCGCGCCGCTTGAGCGGAAGCTGGACAGTGCCAGGTAGGACGCGCCCCTTCCACTTTCCTGGTTGTACTTCGTGGTGTTATTCAAGTAGCTAACTGAAAGTGTGGAACACTAAGACAGAGCTGCGCCACAGCAACAAATTCAGAGAATGGATCCCTTTTTCTATCTGGATAGCACATGGCAATGGATAGCAATATAATAACACTCACAGTATCATGTTGCCGCATCTTGAAAAAGGACACATAACACAAAAGCAGCAGTTTTACAGTCTAGAGGAGTGAGTACAGACAATATCGGTGGTTCAAAAGTGACAGAATGAATGATACTTGTTAATATATACCACCAACTGATTCAAAAAATACAACAGAACAAAGGATGTGTCAAGAACAAATCAACAAGAGCAGCGCGTGGAACAGCCCCGTCGACTGGTCCACCTGGTGTGCAACATCCTAATACATATATAAGAGCTGTCTCTCCTCCCATGCAGCCTGATGCTAGATCAGCCCACGAAGAGGCCCCCACTGGGAAATGGAGTTGAACGACATCTGAAGAGAACAGGAAATATGACTATAGAAAGAGGCAGAAGCGAGGAGAGGGACCAAACGACGGCGTCACATACCTTTTATCTGCCGGCCACCGTATCAGTCGTCATCTTCGCCTCCTGCCGCCTCGCCGAGCACCGTCGATCAGCACCGTCTTGCACCACACTGTCATATTATACCGGTACTCTAAGAAGAACAATGACTATGAGAGCACATATTTTGATCATTCCAGCAGTAGTATGAGGAGAAAGTTATCCTTTAGAAGAACCCAATACTAAAAATAGAAGTATATTGGTGTCACACGCATGCAGAAAATCACAGCGTGACTGATTATGCTAGAATAAGTGAATTACCACAATTCATTTTTGTATTCCCAGCGTGTAATGAAATCTTGTAGATATTACTATGACAGATGATTTAAGTTCAGCTGTCAAAAAGTCCAGAAGTTCTTCCAAAATAACTACTGATATAATACATGTCATTAACAAAGCAAAATACATGTATTATTGCAGCTCCTAAGAACTCCAACGTCATCTCAATCAACCATGGAAAATCTTGGATATGTTTACAGGTGAACATACAAGAAAATTATTAATAGATTTGTGAGCTTGTATACCACAATTGTAAATATTAAATCAATTGCATGTAACACAAACTAATTAACTAATGAAGCGATGTGAATCACGGGGAATTCTTTAGTGATCCCACTATGTAGATGGTTGGAGCCACAAGTTGAGGTGATCACACTTCACAACACGATTTGTGAAATAGAGAGTAAGAACATGCCAGAAACAGTCAAACCATATAATTGTGCCTGCAATCTCCTGCCAAAATTGAGAGCCAATTGAATTGGACAAACCATCGATGCATGTGTGAAGAACGCGAAAACAATGTTGAAACCCAACAGCCATTGATCAACAGCAGCACGCACGCAAACCCAAAGCAACCTAGGGAAGACACACATCAATACATTTGTACACAAGCAGGCTTTAAATTTCAATTTAGAGTTCACCCCTAGAATCCCTCAATGGATTTATCTCAACACGGAGTTGTTGTATAAGCAGCTCAGAAGAGTGATTTTGTTCAGTGAGGCTCCCAATTTCCATCTTCAACTCACGAATAGCGCTCTCTTGATGCATCCAATTTTTCATTTGCCATGTTGATCTCTACAATCATCCTTTGAACTTCTTGAGATTTGGCGTGCTCCTTTCCCATCGAAAGAAAAAAATCTCTTGGTACATCTCCGCTCTCCTTTCAAAAGAATCAGCATCTTCATTGATAAGTTTGATCATGGCTTTTACCTTCGTGTCCATATCTATTGCACAAAATGAGATTATTTTAGTTCATGAACCATAGTGTATAAATAAAAATAGGGCGCTGCAACAAAATGTTCTGATACAATTAACAATTATTCAAAGGGTATAGAGATATAGAGCAACAATGACTTTGCTAAAGGACTACCAAACATAACTTTAGGTATGAAACTATAAATTTCAGTTTTACTTACACCCAGAAACAGTAAAATGGGAGTTGGGATAATTAAGAAGAACAATGACTCTGAGAGCACAAATTTTGACCATTATGCCATTCCAGATTACTTTGATACATTTCAACTGGCTAAGATGAGAAGGAGCTTAAACTTCTCCAGAAGATATTTCACATAGATCACGCGGTAGTCTTTTAGAAGAAAAAGAAGAAAATTTCATATTAACGGAGCAGAACTTATGGTGTATATGCAACAATAGTTCAAAACCTAGCACCAACTTACGTTTAGGAAAATAAGGAGATGACAATCACACACTACTAGGGAAAACCTTATACATGGAGTCTTATTGGTAGTGAGCCTTTGTAAACGGTTACTAGATCATGACGAACCTACGAACTATGAAGAAGCGATGATGAGCCCAGATTCCGATAAATGGTTTGAGACCATGAAATCTGAGATAGGATCCATGTATGAGAACAAAGTGTGGACTTTGCTTGACTTGCCCGATGATCGGCGAGCCATAGAGAATAAATGGATCTTCAAGAAGGAGACTGACGCTGATGGTAATGTTACTGTCTACAAAGCTCGACTTGTTGCAAAAGGTTTTCGACAAGTTCAAGGAGTTGACTACGATGAGACTTTCTCACCCGTAGCGATGCTTAAGTCTGTCCGAATCATGTTAGCTATTGCCGCATTTTATGATTATGAAATCTGGCAAATGGACGTCAAAACTGCATTCCTTAATGGATTTCTTAAAGAAGAGTTGTATATGATGCAACCAGAAGGTTTTGTCGATCCTAAAGGTGCTAACAAAGTGTGCAAGCTCCAGCGATCCATCTATAGACTGGTGCAAGCATCTCGGAGTTGGAATATACGCTTTGATGAGGTGATCAAAGCATATGGTTTTATACAGACTTTCAGAGAAGGCTATATTTACAAGAAAGTGAGTGGGAGCTCTATAGCATTTCTAATATTATATGTGGATGACATATTATTGATTGGAAATGATGTAGAATTTCTGGATAGCATAAAAGGATACTTGAATAAAAGTTTTTCAATGAAATACCTCGGTGAAGCTGCTTATATATTGGGCATCAAGATATATAGAGATTGATCAAGACGCTTAATAGGACTTTCACAAAGCACGTACCTTGATAAAATTTTGAAGAAGTTCAAAATGGATCAGTCAAAGAAAGGGTTCTTGCCTGTGTTACAAGGTGTGAAGTTGAGTCAGACTCAATGCCCGACCACTGCAGAAGATAGAGAGAAAATGAAAGTCATTCCCTATGCCTCAGCCATTGGTTCTATCATGTATGCTATGATGTGTACCAGACCTGATGTGTGCCTTGCTATAAGTTTAGCAGGGAGGTACCAAAGTAATCCAGGAGTGGATCACTGGATAGCGGTCAAGAACATCCTGAAGTACCTGAGAAGGACTAAGGATATGTTTCTCGTTTATGGAGGTGACAAAGAGCTCGTCGTAAATGGTTACGTTGATGCTAGCTTTGACACTGATCCGGATAACTCTAAGTCACAAACCGGATACGTATTTATATTGAATGGTGGAGCTGTCAGTTGGTGCAGTTCCAAGCAGAGTGTCGTGGCGGGATCTACGTGTGAAGCGGAGTACATAGCTGCTTCGGAAGCAGCAAATGAAGGAGTCTGGATGAATGAGTTCATATCCGATCTAGGTGTAACACCTAGTGCATCGGGTCCAATGAAAATCTTTTGTGACAATACTGGAGCAATTGCCTTAGCGAAGGAATCCAAATTTCACAAAAGAACAAAACACATCAAGAGACGCTTCAACTCCATCCGTGATCAAGTCAAGAAGGGAGACATAGAGATTTGCAAAATACATATGGATCTGAATGTTGCAGACCCGTTGACTAAGCCTCTTCCACGAGCAAAACATGATCAACACCAAGACTCCATGGGTGTTAGAATCATTCCAATGTAATCTAGATTAATGACTCTAGTGCAAGTGGGAGACTGAAGGAAATATGCCCTAGAGGCAATAATAAAGTTGTTATTTTATATTTCCTTATATCATGATAAATGTTTATTATTCATGCTAGAATTGTATTAACCGGAAACTTGATACATGTGTGGATACATAGACAAAACACCGTGTCCCTAGTAAGCCTCTACAAGACTAGCTCGTTAATCAAAGATGGTTAAGTTTCCTAACCATAGACATGTGTTGTCATTTGATGAACGGGATCATGTCATTAGGAGAATGATGTGATGGACATGACCCATCCGTTAGCTTAGCATATTGATCGTTCAGTTTTATTGCTAATGCTTTCTTCATGTCATATACATATTCCCTTGACTATGAGATTATGCAACTCCCGGATGCCGGAGGAATACCTTGTGTGCTATCAAACTTCACAACGTAACTGGGTGATTATAAAGATGCTCTATAGGTATCTTCGAAGGTGTTTGTTGGGTTGGCATAGATCGAGATTAGGATTTGTCACTCCGAGTATCGGAGAGGTATCTCTGGGCCCTCTCGGTAATGCACATCATAAGAAGCCTTGCAAGCAAAGTGACTAATGAGTTAGTTGCGGGATGATGTATTACGGAACGAGTAAAGAGACTTGCCGGTAACGAGATTGCACTAGGTATGAAGACACCGACGATCGAATCTCGGGCAAGTAACATACCGATGGACAAAGGGAATTACGTATGTTGTCATAACGGTTCGACCGAGAAAGATCTTCATAGAATATGTAGGAGCCAATATGAGCATCTAGGTTCCGCTACTGGTTATTGACCGGAGAAGTGTCTCGGTCATGTCTACATAGTTCTCGAACCGGTAGGGTCCGCACGCTTAACGTTCGATGACGATTTTGTATTATATGAGTTATGTGATTTGGTGACCGAATGTTGTTCGGAGTCCCGGATGAGATCACGGACATGACGAGGAGTCTTGAAATGGTCGAGAGGTAAAGATTGATATATAGGACGATGGTATTCGGACAACGGAAGTGTTCCGGAGGGCACCGGGTACATATCGGGTCACCGGAAGGGGTTCCGGGCACCCCCGGCAAAAGATATGGGCCTAATGGGCCAAGAGGGGAAACACAGCAGCCAGCAGGGGCTGCTGCGCCCCCCATATGGGCCGCACCTGAGGAGAAGGAAAGAGGGGAAGAGAGAAGGAAGGGGAGGGATTCGCCTCCCCCTTCCTTCCCTCCTCCCTCCTCCTTCCTTCCCCCTCCGGCATTTATGGAAGGGGGGAGGCGCCCAAGTAGGATTCCTCCTACTTGGGGCGCCCCCTGCTCCTCCCCTCCCTCTCCCACCTATATATACATGGGGAGGGGGCGCCTAGAACACATAACAGCGGCGCTCCCCTCCACAGATTACACCCTCGGTCATATTCTCGCGGTGCTTAGGCAAAGCCCTGCGCGGATCACTTCACCATCACCGTCAGCACGCCGTCGTGCTGACGGAACTCATCTACTTCCTCGACACTTTGCTGGATCAAGAGTTCGAGGGACGTCATTGAGCTGAACGTGTGCAGAACTCGGAGGTGCCGTACGTTCGGTGCTTGATCGGTCGGAACGAGAAGAAGTTTGACTACATCAACCGCGTTGTCAAACGCTTCCGCTTTCGGTCTACGAGGGTACGTAGACAAACTCTCCCCCTCTCGTTGCTATGCATCTACTAGATAGATCTTGCGTGAGCGTAGGAATTTTTTTGAAATTGCATGCTACGTTTCCCAACAGTATGTTGATATTTCCTATGTGTTTATGAATAAAGATAGTCCTTGGACATTATCAATGATGTGTATCAACAAGTACATGACTTGTTTGTGGGACTACGCATTGTATGATGACTGTCCTAAAGGGTCCCTAGTCGAAAGGACTGTGTGGACGCGCAGCCGACTAGACTAGCATATGACACGGTCGATGGCTTGGTCTCACTAGCCATGGAGCATTGGATGCTAACCGGATAATATGGACTCGGAAGGGTCTGGTCGGATTCAACATAGTCGGATCCGAGTTGAGATAAGGTCCGAGTCGGACAGACCCAACTATGAGACACAGCGATATGTCATCTGTGAGTCTCTAGTACAACATACGTTCTATGTCCTATGACCTGAGCTGGCGCATGTACTCGGGATGGTGACAGACCTTCTTTGGGCCAACCAAACGCTACTCTGTGACTGGGTAGTTACAAAGGTAGGCTTTGGGCTTGTCCAGACCCATGCTGCGAGACATGGTCGAGCAAGATGAGATTTGCTCCTCCGATCAGGAGAGATATACTCTGGGCCCCTCGTGTGATCTGACCAAGATAAGCATGGCCATGCGACAGGGATTATGAGATAATCTGGTTAGTGGTCGGCATCACTGGAACGAGAAAGAGGTCGGGCTAGCACAAGGATGACAGACTCGCCTTGAGCCCGACAACGTATATCGTGTGGCAAAGGGAACATAAGTGTGACATGTTCTACAGGTTCGCCTAACCAGTTTCATCAGACACTTGGAATACCTTGTGTGCTATCAAACGTCACAACGTAACTGGGTGATCATATAGATGCTCTACAGGTATCTCCGAAGGTGTTTTGTTGAGTTGGCATAGATCAAGATTAGGATTTGTCACTCCGAGTTTCGGAGAGGTATCTCTGGGCCCTCTTGGTAATACACATCATAAGCTTGCAAGCAAATGACTAAGGAGTTAGTCACGAGGTGATGTATTACGGAACGAGTAAAGAGACTTGCCGGTAACGAGATTGAACTAGGTATGAAGATACCGACGATCGAATCTCGGGCAAGTAACATACCGATGGACAAAGGGAATTACGTATGTTGTCATAACGGTTCGACCGATAAAGATCTTCATAGAATATGTAGGAGCCAATATGAGCATCCAGGTTCCGCTATTGGTTATTGACCGGAGAGGTGTCTCGGTCATGTCTACATAGTTCTCGAACCCGTAGGGTCCGCACGCTTAACGTTCGTTGACGATATAATATTATATGCGTTATGTGATTTGGTGACCGAATGTTGTTCGGAGTCCCGAATGAGATCACGGACATGACGAGGAGTCTCAAAATGGTCGAGAGGTAAATATTGATATATAGGACAATAGTATTCGGACACCAGAAGTGTTCCGGAGTGTATCGGGTATTTATCGAAGTACCGGAGGGGTTACCGGAACCCCCGGGGGGAATTTATGGGCCATATGGGCCATGAGACGGGAGCACACCAGCCCACAAGGGGTGGCGCGCCCCCCCTATGGCAGGAGGACGAATTGGGAGAAGAAAAAAGGGGGTTCGGCCCCCCTTTCCTTTCTCACTTCCCCCTTCCCTTTCTTCTCCGGTGAAATAACTAAGGCAGGGGGGCGCCACTTGGGGAAACCCCAAGTAGGATTCGGATCCTACTTGGGGCGCCCCCTGGCTGCTCGCTCCTCCCCCCACCTATATATATGTGGGAGGGGGCACCTAGGACACACAACATCAATTGTTAGCCGTGTGCGGCGCCCCCCCCCCCTCCACAGTTTACAACCCCGATCATATTCTCGTGGTGTTTAGGCGAAGCCCTGCGAGGATCACTTCACAATCACCGTCACGACGCCGTCGTGCTGACAGAACTCATGTACTACCTCAACGCCTTGCTGGATCAAGAAGACGAGGGACGTCACCGAGCTGAACGTGTGCAGAACTCGAAGGTGCCGTACGCTCGGTACTTGATCGGTCGGAGCTAGAAGAAGTTCGACTACATCAACCGCGTTGTCAAACGCTTCCGCTTATGGTCTACGAGGGTACGTAGACACACTCTCCCCCTCGTTGCTATGCATCTCCATGGATAGATCATTGTGTGTGCGTAGAATTTTTTTTGTTTTCCATGCAACATTTCCCAACAGTGGCATCATGAGCCAGGTCTATGCGTAGATGATATGCACGAGTAGAACACAAAGAGTAATGGGTGGTGATAGTCATACTGCTTACCACCAACGTCTTATTTTGATTCGGCGGTATTGTGGGATGAAGCGGTCCGGACCAATCTTACATGTCCACGTACATGAGACCGGTTCCACCAACAGACATGCAACTAGTTTTGCATAAAGATGGCTGGCGGGTGTCTGTTTCTCCTACTTTAGTTGAATTGAATTTGACTACGGCCGGTACTTGAAGAAGGTTAAAACAGCAAACTTGACGAAACACCATTGTGGTTTTGTGTGTAGGTAAGAACGGTTCTTGCTAGAAGCCCGTAGCAGCCACGTAAAAACTTGCAACAACAAAGTAGAGGACGTCTAACTTGTTTTTGCAGGGCATGTTGTGATGTGATATGGTCAAGACATGATGTGATATATGTTATTGTATGAGATGATCATGTTTTGTAAGTTATCGGCAACTGGCAGGAGCCTTATGGTTGTCTCTTTATTGTATGAAATGCAAACGCCATGTAATTGCTTTACTTTATCACTATGCGTTAGCGATAGTTGTAGAAGCAATAGTTGGCGAGACGACCACGACGCAACGATGGAGATCAAGGTGTCGAGCCGGTGACAATGGAGATCATGACGATGCTTTGGAGATGGAGATCAAAAGCACAAGATGATGATGGCCATATCATGTCACATATTTTGATTGCATATGATGTTTATCTTTTATGCATCTTATTTTGCTTAGTACGGCGGTAGCATTATAAGATGATCCCTTCACTAAATTTCAAGGTATAAGTGTTCTCCCTGAGTATCCACCGTTGCGACAGTTCGTCGTGTTGAGACACCACGTGATGATCGGGTGTGATAGACTCTACGTTCACATACAACAGGTGCAAGATAGTTTTGTACATGCGGAATACTCGGGTTAAACTTGACGAGCCTAGCATGTACAGACATGGCCTCGGAACACTGGAGACCGAAAGGTCGAACGTGAATCATATAGTAGATATGATCAACATAGAGATGCTCACCATTGATGACTACCCCATCTCACGTGATGATCGGACATGGGTTAGTTGATTTGGATCACGTATCACTTAGATGACTTGAGGGATGTCTATTTAAGTGGGAGTTCTTAAGTAATTTGATTAATTGAACTTAATTTATCATGAACTTAGTCCTAATAGTATTTGCATATCTATGTTGTTGATCAATAGCTCGCGATATACCTCCCCTATATTTTTTTGATATGTTCCTAGAGAAAACTAAGTTGAAAAATGATAGTAGCAATGATGCGGATTGGGTCCGTGATCTAAGGATTATCCTCATTGCTGCACAGAAGAATTATGTCCTTGATGCACCACTAGGTGACAGACCTATTGCAGGAGAAGATGCAGACGTTATGAATGTCTGGCAAACTCGGTATGATGACTACTTAATAGTTTAGTGCACCATGCTTTACGGCTTAGAACCGGGACTTCAAAAACGTTTTGAGCACCACAGAGCATATGAGATGTTCCAAGAGCTGAAATTGGTATTTCAGACTCATGCCCGTGTTAAGAGGTATGAGACCTCTGACAAGTACTTTGCCTAAAAGATGGAGGAGAATAGCTCAGCCTGTGAGCATGTGCTCAGAATGACTGGGTACTACAATCACTTGAATCAAGTGGGAGTTAATCTTCCAGATAAGATAGCGATTGACAGAGTTCTCTAGTCACTATCACCAAGCTACTAGAACTTCGTGATGAACTATAATATGCAAGGGATGACGAAAACGATTCCCGAGCTCTTCGCGATGCTGAAATTGGCGAAGGTAGAAACCAAGAAAGAGCATCAAATGTTGATGGTTAACAAGACCACTAGTTTCAAGAAAAGGGGCAAAAGGGAAAGAAAGGGAACTTCAAGAAGAATGTCAAACAAGTTGCCGCTCCCGTGAAGAAGCCTAAAGTTGGACCTAAGCCTGAAACTTAGTGCTTCTATTGCAAAGGGAATGGTCACTAGAAGTGGAACTACCCCAAATACTTGGCGGATAAGAAGGATGGCAAAGTGAACAAAGTTATATTTGATATACATGTTATTGATGTGTACTTTACTAGTGTTCATAGTAGCCCCTGAGTATTTGATACCGGTTCAGTTGCTAAGATTAGTAACTCGAAACAGGAGTTGCAAAATAAACAGAGACTAGTTAATGGCGAGGTGACGATGTGTGTTAGAAGTGATTTCAAGGTTGATAAGATCACCATCGCACACTCCCTCTACCTTCAGGATTAGTGTTGGACCTAAATAAATGTTATTTGGTGTTTGCATTGAGCATGAATATGATTGGATCATGTTTATTGATATATGGTTATTCATTTAAGTAAGAGAATGATTGTTGTTCTATTTACATGAATAAAACCTTCTATGGTCATACACCCAATGTAAATGGTTTATTGAATCTCGATCATAGTGATACGCATATTCATAATATTGATGCCAAAAGATGCAAAGTTGATAATGATAGTGCAACATATTTGTAGCACTGCTGTTTAGGTCATATTGGTGTAAAACGCATGAAGAAACTCCATACAGATGGACTTTTGGAATCACTTGATTATGAATCATTTGATACTTGCGAACCATGACTCATGGGCAAGATGACTAAAACTCCGTTCTCCGGAACAATGGACCGAGCTAATGACTTATTGGAAATAATACATACCGATGTATGCGGTCCGATGAGTGTTGAAGCACGCGACAGGTATCGTTTTTTTCTGACCTTCACAAATGATTTGAGTAGGTATGGGTATATCTACTTAATGAAACACAAGTCTGAAACATATGAAAACTTCAAAGAATTTCAGAGTGAAGTGGAGAATCATCGTAACAAGAAAATAAAGTTTCTACGATCTGATCGCGGAGGCAAATATTTGAGTTACGAGTTTGGCCTTCATTTAAAACAATGTGGAATTGTTTCACAACTCACGCCACCTGGAAAACCATGGCGTAATGGTGTGTCCAAACGTCATAACCGTACTTTATTAGATATGGTGCGATCTATGATGTCTCTTACCGATTTACCACTATCGTTTTAGGGTTATGCATTAGAGACAGTTGCATTCACATTAAATAGGGCACCATCTAAATCCATTGAGACGACACCGTATGAACTATGGTTTGGCAAGAAACATAAGCTGTCGTTTCTTAAAGTTTGGGGATGCAATGCTGATGTCAAAAGGTTTCAGCCAGATAAGCTCGAACCCAAATCGGAGAAGTGCGTCTTCATATGATACCCTAAAGAAACTATTGGATACACCTTCTACCACAGATCCGAAGGCAAGGTCTTTGTTGCTAAGTTTGGGTCCTTTCTAGATAAGGAGTTTCTCTCGAAAGAAGTGAGTGGGAGGAAAGTAGAATTTGATGAGTTAATTGTACCTTCTCTCGAATTAGAGAGTAGCACATCACAGAAAACTGTTCCCGTGATGCCTACACCAACCAGAGAGAAAGCTAATGATGATGATCATGAAACTTCAGATCAAGTTACTACAGAACTTCGTAGGTCGACCAGAACACGTTCCGCACCAGAGTGGTACGGTAATCCTGTCCTGGAAGTCATGTTATAACACCATGGCGAACCTACGAACTATGAAGAAGCTATGATGAGCCCAGATTCCGATAGATGGCTTGAGGCCATAAAATCTGAGATAGGATCCATATATGAGAACAAAGTGCGGACTTTGGTGGATTTGCCCGATGATCGGCAAGCCATAGAGAATAAATGGATCTTCAAGAGGAAGACGGACGCTGATGGTAATGTTACTATCTACAAAGCTCGACTTGTCACAAAAAGGTTTTCGACATGTTTAAGGAGTTAACTACGATGAGACTTTCTCACCCGTAGCAATGCTTCAGTCTATCCGAATCATGTTAGCAATTGCCGCATTTTATGAAATCTGGCAAATGGACGTCAAAACTGCATTCCTTAATGGATATCTTAAAGAAGAGTTGTATATGATGCATCCAGAAGTTTTTGTCGATCCTAAAGGTGCTAACAAAGTATGCAAGTTCCAGCGATCCATCTATGGACTGGTGCAAGCATCTCGGAGTTGGAATATACACTTTGATAAGGTGATCAAAGCATATGGTTTTATACAGACTTTCGGTGAAGCCTGTATTTACAAGAAAGTGAGTGGGAGTTCTGTAGCATTTCTAATATTATATGTAGATGACATATTGTTGATTGGAAATGATATAGAATTTCTGGATAGCATAAAAGGATACTTGAATAAGAATTTTTCAATGAAAGACCTCGGTGAAGCTACTTACGTATTGGTCATGAAGATCTATAGGGATAGATCGAGACGCTTAATAGGACTTTCACAGAGTACATACCTTGGCAAAATTTTGAAGAAGTTCAAAATAGATCAGTCAAAGAAAGGGTTATTGTCTGTGTTGCAAGGTGTGAAATTGAGTAAGACTCAAAGCCCGACCACGACAGAAGATAGAGAGAGAATGAAAGTCATTCCCTATGCCTCAGACATAGTTTCTATAAAGTATGCCATGCTGTGTACCAAACCTATTGTGTACCTTGCCATGAGTTTGGCAAATGGGTACAATAGTGATCCAGGAGTAGATCACTAGACAGCGGTCAAAATTATCCTTAGTTAAGAGAACTAAAAAAATGTTTTTCGGTTATGGAAGTAATAAAGAGTTCGTCGTAAAGGATTACGTCGATGCAAGCTTTTATACCGATCCAGATGACTCTAAGTCTCAATCTGGATACGTATTTGGGAGAAATTAGCTAGAGTAGCTCCATGCAGAGCATTGTAGACATAGAAATTTGCGAAATACATACGGATCTGAATGTGGCAGACCCGTTGCTAAACTTCTCTCACAAGCAAAACATGATCACACCTTAGTACTCTTTGGATGTTAATCACATGGCGATGTGAACTAGATTATTGACTCTAGTAAACCCTTTGGATGTTGGTCACATGGCGATGTGAACTATTGGTGTTAATCACATGGTGATGTGAACTAGATTATTGACTCTAGTGCAAGTGGGAGACTGAAGAAAATATGCCCTAGAGGCAATAATAAAGTTGTTATTTTATATTTTCTTATTCATGATAAAGGTTTATTATTCATGCTAAAATTGTATTGATCGGAAACTTAAATACATGTGTGAATATATAAACAAATACCGTGTCCCTAGTGAGCCTCTACTAGAATAGCTCGTTGATCAAAGATGGTTAAGGTTTCCTAACCATGGACATGAGTTGTCATTTGATAACGGGATCACATCATTAGGAGAATGATGTGATGGACAAGACCCATCCGTTAGCTTAGCATAATGATCGTTCGGTTTTATTGCTATTGCTTTCTTCATGTCAAATACATATTCCTTTGACTATGAGATTATGCAACTCCCGGATACCGGAGGAATACCTTGTGTGCTATCAAACGTCACAACGTAACTGGGTGATCATATAGATGCTCTACAGGTATCTCTGAAGGTGTTTTGTTAAGTTGGCATAGATCGAGATTAGGATTTGTCACTCCGAGTTTCGGAGAGGTATCTCTGGGCCCTCTCGGTAATACACATCATAAGCTTGCAAGCAAATGACTAAGGAGTTAGTCACGAGGTGATGTATTACGGAACGAGTAAAGAGACTTGCCGGTAACGAGATTGAACTAGGTATGAAGATACCGATGATCGAATCTCGGGCAAGTAACATACCGATGGACAAAGGGAATTACGTATGTTGTCATAACGGTTCGACCGATAAAGATCTTCGTAGAATATGTAGGAGCCAATATGAGCATCCAGGTTCCGCTATTGGTTATTGATCGGAGAGGTGTCTCGGTCATTGACCGGAGAGGTGTCTCGGTCATGTCTACATAGTTTTTGAACCCATAGGGTCCGCACGCTTAACGTTCGTTGACGATATAATATTATATGAGTTATGTGATTTGGTGACCGAATGTTGTTCGGAGTCCCGGATGAGATCACGGACATGACGAGGAGTCTCGAAATGGTCGAGAGGTAAAGATTGATATATAGGACGATAGTATTCGAACACCAAAAGTGTTCCGGAGTGTATCGGGTATTTATCGGAGTACCGGAGGGGTTACCGGAACCCCTGGGGGGTATTTATGGGCCATATGGCCATGAGAGGGGAGCACACCAGCTCACAAGGGGTGGCGCACCCCCCTATGGCAGGAGGCCGAATTGGGAGAAGAAAAAAGGGGTCGGCCCCCCTTTCCTTTCTCTTTTCCCCCTTCCCTTTCTTCTTCGGTGAAATAAGGCAGGGGGCGCCACTTGGGAAAACCCCAAGTAGGATTCGGATCCTACTTGGGGCGCCCCCTGGCTGCTCCCTCCTCCCCCCCCACCTATATATATGTGGGAGGGGGGCGCCTAGGACACACAACATCAATTGTTAGCCGTGTGCGACGCCCCCCTCCGCAGTTTACAACCCCGGTTATATTCTCGCGGTGTTTAGGCGAAGCCCTGCAAGGATCACTTCACCATCACCGTCACCACGCCGTCGTGCTGACGGAACTCATCTACTACCTCGACGCCTTGCTGGATCAAGAAGACGAGGGACGTCACCGAGTTGAACGTGTGCAGAACTCAGAGGTGTCGTACGTTCGGTACTTGATCGGTCGGAGCTAGAAGAAGTTTGACTACATCAACCGCGTTGTCAAACGCTTCCGCTTACGGTCTACGAGGGTACGTAGACACAATCTCCCCCTCGTTGCTATGCATTTCCATGGATAGATCATTGCGTGTGCGTAGAAATTTTTTTGTTTTCCATACAACGTTTCCCAACATAAACGCGCTACGGCTATGTGAACCACACCTTAGTTACCAGGCTTATCAGAGTAGCAGCACGGCCAGGAGGAAGCGCGCTACTGCTAAAGAGTTAGCAGTAGCGTGTGTCGCAGACCCATCGCTGCAACTAAAGTTGTACTTTTCCACATGGTGGGCCCCGCTTAGCAGTAGCGACGCCTGTGGCCCGACGCTACTGCTAACATTTTAGCAGTAGTGCGGTTCGCTAACCCACGCTACTGCTAAGGCGCAGCTGCCACCTTTTTCCCTCCCTTTCCCCCTCCCCCTTCACTTCCCCCCTCTCTCCCTCACTTCGCTTCTTCCTCACTACTTCTTCTCCCCCCCCATTACTCTCTTTCTTCTAGCTCTCTTTCTCTCTCTTTAATGCCCCTAGCTACTACACCACCTCCATTAATGCAACCCCTTTCTCTTCTTCCCCACTTTTCCTCCCCTCTATTAGTTAGAGCCATCTGCTTCCCCAACTAGCTAGATATACCTACCCATTTAATGAAGTGACCTATCTACCTCCCTAACTAGATCTAGCCATGTCAAGAAGTAATCTTTGTCCACTTTTGATCACTAGCTAGCTAGCTAGGTGTGTGGAGACACGGATCAACCTCATCACCGTGCTCGATCTCTATCTCGAGATAGGTGAGTGAAAATTTGTGCTTTGCAAGAATGGAAATATTTGTGTGTGCGCGATATATTGACCTAATCGGGCGATAAGATGGAAATAGTGCGTGTGGCATGAGTTGCCACCGAATTGTGCTTGAGTTGCCTATGTTTTGCCGAAATGTTGATTTATTTCTGTTTCGGTGAATTTCAGGCAAACTCTATAGGTCCTATTTTTAGGGAAGGTCATGCCGAATTTTTGTATGACTTTGATGCATGCATGCATTTTTATAATCAATTTGCTTATTATTACCGTGCAGGCGATCATGATGGTCAGTGAAACAATGGTGGAAAGGTGGTTGCGATCGGCGGTGCAGCACATGAATAAAAATAACTGGACAAATATTTTTTGTCCGTGCGGAAGATGCAAAGGAGGAGTTTGGCTTGACCCCTATAAGGATGGTCGTTTGAAGGCGCACCTGCTCATGACTGGTTTCATGGATGGCTATACTCGGTGGATAATTGAAGATGATGATGATGAGGACGCCGACGGGGCAGCCAATGACGACATGGGGCCAGACGAAGAGATGACCGATAGTGGCGGCGGAGAAGGGGCCGGACATGGCAGCGGAGAAGAGGTCGGACATGACGGCGGAGAGGAGGCCGGACATGGCGGCGGAGAAGACGTGGACATGTCACAGCCTTCGTCGCTACTAAGTTCAATTGTGCGGGACCCTCATGTTCGAGACCTGCTTCGCAAGGAGACGAGTTCCGACAAAGCTGCTTGTAGAGAGGAGGCCAAGCTGGAGCAACTGGAGGTAGACTCGAACACTTCATTTTATGATGGTTGCGATCCCGAGGTGACCCGCTTGAATTTCGCGCTCGAACTTCTAAAGACGAAGGCTAAAAATAAATGGACCGACATAAGCCTCGATGAGCTTCTCAAGTACCTAAAGAAGGTTTTTCCTGCGGGGAATCTATGTCCTACTATTGTGGATGAGGCCAAGAAGATCGTGTGCCTCCTTGATCTGCCGCACATTAGATACCATGCATGCATCAACGATTGCGTCATTTATCGGAAGGAGGACTTGGAAAAAACCAGCTGTCCGGTGTGCAATGCTTCTCGATCTGGGAGCTTGACTACTCTAGACTGCACAGTGCGACGATGTTTCGTGTTAAATGGACTAAGAATGTCGAAAGAGAAAACCGGTATTTCACTACCATATCTATACCCTACGCCAAGAGCACTACCGTGAACACCATCGCAAAAAACGAGCCATGGGTACATGCTAATTTTGACTCGCTGAATAACAAAACTCGAATAAACTAAGGAGTTGCCTACCAAATTTGACCCGCTGTACTTTGTGATTTCACCAAATTAGACACACCGGTGGGCGGTGGCGACGACCAATGATGCATTCTGGCGTCTCAGCGTACCACATGGTGGTTGGTGGCGGCCGACGGAAGCGCCACATCTCAGGACATCAAGAGCAGGGGACACCAGAGACGCAACACAGCCGGAAATGTATACCACGACTGACAGCGAACAAGTCGTTTGTGCCATGTATATAAGAAGTTAGGGAGCAGAAAAGGAAACAAATATGCAATTGGTGGTTCATCTGCTAGGCTGGTGGTGAGCGAAAACATATCTTCACCATTTCTCCAGCCAGAGCCAGAGACTCGACTGGTCAACTTACTAGGTGCCCCCTGATCCCAAGGGTAAGGGCACATCACATCCTAGTGGAAGTTGTCTTGACTGCATAGTGTTCAGTTGGAATTCTATGCCAAACATGTCCCTTCTTGAAGAGTATGCCCTTTTTATGTGTCTTGAAGAATATGTTTAGTTTGCTCCGATTGATCATGTGCTGAATGCTTTCTTTTTCTTCAGGAAAAAGCAGTTTTTTGTGTGTGTGTTCCTGACAGAAACAAAACATATTGAGCTATCTCTGGAAACAAAGTGGAATTCTTTGAATTTGGTGCATTGCGACAAAATGCTGCTTGATTTATTCCAGTAAGTAGTACTTTTCCCCTTGTGCTTTAGTGGAAAAGTCGGTCAACAATGTACATGTGTCCGTCTTGATCAGTTGGATGTGTAGTTGTGCACCAATCAAATGGTCTTTCTTTTCTGCAGGAGGGCCCACCATAACCGAAAACCAAACGTGAAATAGACTCTGGGACTATTTTCTCTTCTTAAGTTCTTTGGCACTTGCCTCGATTATTCATATTTCATAACCCACCCGGACATCCCTGAGAGAAAGGTGCCTCCACCATGCTGCCTCACCCCCTATTACTCTGCCTCCTCTTCCTCACCCCAACCTCCGCCTCCTATGCCAACGATGGGTTCGCCTACGACGGTTTCTCCCATGCCATGCTCCTTATTGATGGTGTAACTTCAATCACAAGTAGAGCTCTCATGCTAACTGATGGTACTGCCCAGAGTGTAGGACCCGCTTACTTCAGAGGCCGGTTTGACTCTACACTAGTAGAAAATAGGGCACTTGTCCCGGTTCCAGAGGGTCTTTAGTCCCGGTTCTACAACCGAGACAAAACTATCGGGAATAAAGCCCCTCACTTTTAGTCCCGGTTGGCTTAAGAACCGGAACTAAAGGAGCTCCACGTGGCCGCTGTGAGGCGCCCAGGCAGGAGGACCTTTAGTCCCGGTTGGTAACACCAACCGGGACTAAAAGGCAGCCACGCGTCAGCACCTGCCAAGCGCTGGGTTTTTTTTAAAAGGGGGGGGGGGGTTAGGGGTTTTTGAGGGTTTATTAGGGGTTTCATATTGTGTTAGCTAGCTACTACATATAGAGAGAAGTGACCTCCCTTTCTCCGTGCTTGGTCGGCGCTAGCTACTACATATGGAGAGAACTCGACGCTAGCTAGTAAGCAAACGAAGGAACCATTAATTACACAAGATCGTCATGAACATATATAGAGAGAAGTGACCTCTCTTTCTCCGTGCTTGGTCGAACAACAAGTTTTCGTTTATCTATCCGAAGCTACTACATATATACAATATAACATCTCTTACGATCCCTGACATCATCTACCAAAAATCCATTTGAATTTCCATATGGTATTCTCCCTTCTCATGTATGACGTGATCAAGAAAGAATCCCGCCAATTCCTCTTGAATTGCTCGTATGCGATCATGTGGTAGGAGTTCTTCCCGCATCTCCGACATCTAATTTAAAGAAGGGGGTCAATACATATATATGAATGACACTCAACACAATTGATGGTAATAAAATAAAATTGTGCATCTAAATCAAAAGAACTCCCACATACACTCCTCCACTAAAACCCACAAACCACTCTACTTCTAGAGCATTTGAAATGAGCTAAACTAGCAGTGAGAGATGAAACGATGGAGTTGCTAACCTTTTAGAACACTTGTGCAGTTGGTGCACCGCCAAACCTAGACAAATCTTGGGGAAAATGTAGCTTGGAAGTCGAGCTTGGAGAGAAAAAAGCTTAAGTATGGCTCGGGCATTTCATCAAACACCTCATGTGCATAGGAGGTGAGAACAGAGTAGCACACCCCCCCACCCCCCCCTCCCCCCCGACCCTTCCATGGCCAAAAAACAGAGGAGATTGGGGGGGGGGGGCGTGGATATATATAGGCAAAACTTTAGTCCTGGTTTGTGTCTAAAACCGAGACTAAAGGCCAACATTTCGTCCCGGTTCCAGCCACCAACCGGGACTAAAGGGGTTGCGCCAGGAGCGAGGCCCTTTAGTTCCGGTTCGTGTCTAGAACCGGGACCAAAGCGGTCAGACGAACCGGGACTGATGCCTGCCGTGGCCCGGCCGTCGCCCTGGCCTCACGAACCAGGACTGATGCACCCATTGGTCCCGGTTCGTAACAGAACCGGCATTGATGCTCTTATCTGGCCTGGACCAAAGCCCTGTTTTCTACTAGCGCTATTCCTCATTCTCCACAACCTTCGTGTTCATCATCACTCCTCCTTACTCTGCTTTAAGTGGACATGGGCTTGCCTTTATGATTTCTGCCGCAACTGATTCTTTATTGGATGCCCTCCCGTCTCAGTACATGGGCCTCTTCAACTCTCAAAACATCGGTAATGTCACAAATCATCTCTTTGCTGTTGAGCTTGATACCATCCAAAGTCACGAATTTGGGGATATTAATGATAACCATGTTGGAATCGATGTAAACAACTTGATGTCTATCAATTCCCAGCCTGCTGGATACTATAAACCAGATGGCAATTTCTCTGATTTGCTACTTATTAGTGGAAAGCCGATGCAAGCATGGGTGAATTATGATGACAGTTCACACCAAGTGAATGTCAGTTTAGCACCTTACTTAGAGCAGAAGCCTCAGCGCCCACTGCTATCCAGCACTGCCAATCTTACGTCTGTTTTGCCAAGCTCAGTATATGTTGCCTTTGTCTCTGCAACCGGCACTGTAAGGTCCATATACCGCATTATCGCCTAGAGTTTCAATCCAAATGGGGAGGCCAAACTACTTAACTACTCATCATTGTCTGAAGTTATACAGGATGTTCGACGGGATGCTCAAAGTGGCTCGCATGTTCAATGGGGTGCTCAAAGTGGCTCGCATATCTCTGGGGGTGTTATTACAACAGTTGTTATTCTGTCAGTGTTCATCACAATTGTCATTATCATTGCTCTTTATGTTTATATGAAGAAGGCAAGGAAAAGTGGTGAGTGGGAAATCGATTGTGGGTCATCATCATTCACATATAAAGATATTGCCGCTGCAACCAGCGGTTTTAGTGACAGGATGCTTCTTGGGAAAGGAGGGTTTGGAAAGGTGTACAAAGGGCTGCTACAAACCTCGAAGCAAAATGTTGCCATCAAGCGAGTTTCGCCAAAGTCAAAGCAGGGGATGAAGGAATTCATAGCTGAGATAACCATCCTAGGCCATCTCCGCCATCGCAACCTTGTGCAGTTCCTCGGTTATTCTCGACACAAGAGTGAGCTCCTTCTGGTTTACGATTACATGCCAAATGGCAGTCTTGATAGAGTTTTGCATGGTCGAGATAAGCAGACTGTAGACTGGGTTCACAGATTCAACATTATAAAAGGCATTGCATCTGGTCTTTGCTACCTCCATGAGGTATGGGAGAAGGTGGTCATCCATCGAGACATCAAAGCGAGCAACGTGCTCCTCGACAATGAAATGAACGGTAGACTGGGTGATTTTGGTCTGGCAAGATTACACAACCATGGTACAGATGCCCACACCACACATTTGGCTGGCACCTGGGGGTACATTGCTCCCGAGCTGGCTAGGCTAGGAAGGGCAACCAAGGCAACTGATGTCTTTGCATTTGGTGTCTTTATGTTGGAGGTTGCTTGTGGGAGGCGTCCAATACAGGTGAATGATTCTGATTGTGAGCCAGTGCTGCTGACAGACTGGGTGATTGATGCATGGGAGAGCGGTTCAATCCTCAAAACGGTAGACCCAAAATTAGAAGATTATGTCAGGGAGGAAGCAGAGTTAGTGCTAAAGCTTGGCTTGCTCTGCTCACACCCGGTACAAAGTGCTAGGCCATGCATGCGCCTAGTGATGCAATACCTTGTAAAGGATGGGCTACTCCCGGATTTCCAACCAAGTTTTTTGAGCCTTACTAGCAGGGATGAATAATTTGGGCAGCATATCCTATCATGCCCATCTGTGGCGGCGACCATGACAGGACTTTCTGGAGGAAGATGATACCTATTTAGTTATATTGTTTCTGCAAAAATCTATGTTTACAGATATACTCTGTTGTAGAATTCTTCACATAAAGGATTAGTTACACGACTTTAAACCACGTATAGTGTTGTATGAACTAAGGGTACAGATAAACGTTTCTTTTTCTGGATGCCTCTCATTTGATATCCTTTTGTGGATGCAGCTATTCGTTATACTTTTGTCCGTATCCTTTTGTGGATGCAGTTATGTGTTAAACTTCTACTCCGTGGTGTAGTCCCCTAAACTATTTGCTTTAATTTTCAGTGCAAGATCAATAGATATGATGCCTTTTTGGTTAAAGTTTCTTGCATGAATAAAGCAATCTACCCTCTGTGTTGTCTATTTGATGGTTTGTAGTTGTACTACACGGTTTTAGTTCCCATCTGGGATAAACTAGTATGATTTTGCTGATGAAGCCACTATGATGGGTGTACCCCCCGTCAGATAAGGCTATAATTTCTTTTTTGAAATAAAAGGTAAGGCTATAAACTATCATCCCTATCATATCATACTATTCATGTTATTTGTACTAGTTTCTCTAGGTTTACGTATTTAGCCATTGTAAATAAAAAAGCCGTAATGCGATTGGAGGGACAACTAATAAATGACGTTCAGATGGAAACTTATACTAACTTCTGCAAGATTGTACCCCAATTTTACTGCAGGGCCGAGTCAGTGTTTCTTTTCTGCACTGTAGGCTGGTCAATCATGTCTTCTAAGAATTCTTAAATCCTCACTCCAAGACCTATTTAAGAGTTAGGACCGTTTCTTAGTTTGAGCACGCCACTAGGGGGTCCAGCTATCTGTGATAAGTGGGTTACTTGGCTAGCTGCTGACATCGCAAGCCTGAAACCGCGCATCATCGACTCAGCCCGTGACACTGCAAGCAATTGAAAATCTAAGCATTCATCCATACTTGATTAACACACTTCACATTTAAGCAGCCAAGATCATACTGAAAAATTACAAAAAAAATTGCGAAGGTTAGCAGTCAATTTAAGAAAACAATGAGAGTTCAGACAGTTCGAGTCAGCTCAACACCAGATCTGACGAAGTGTCCTATTTTTTTTAATTTTTATTTTGTAGCAAGTACTGGAGCACTGGGTAATAAACTGCATCTATGTTCCAAAAAAAGGAAACTACCTGTATCTAGTTCTAGTCAACTGGTGTATCCACCACTCAAACTAATATCTGTTCTACCAAGTGCTAACTGACTGTATATAGTGTACTGTCGTATCCAGTCAATTCGTACCCAAAGAGCAAAATGGAGTGATTTGTTTCGTCGAATAAACCGACTATTGACAAGAACACACAAACAATAAGGATTTCCAACAAACACATAAGTTGCATCGGGGTCTTTTCAGCTTGTCGACCATAGCATTTTCTTTTGTGTCTCGACCTATCTCCGATCCTCGAGGTGAAAAACAAGCATTATACTAAAACCGCACAAGCTGAACTAACCTCGAATTGTGAATAGCCGCATTGCGCTTGGAAAAACTGTATGTCGTGGCATACATAGAACACAACAAAAAATAGTGTGTCAAATTTGTAAAATATCGCCGCTTCTCATTTCTCCTGTTGGTGCATAATGATGGTGACGAGTCACACAGTCAGGTCACTGGGTTGTAGCTACCTGCCTGTGCCTTGCCTTTGGCGTAGAGTCGAAATCTAAAGATGTGGTTTTATTTTCTTTGCTTAAGAATTTCATGTTTTGCCGCTGATGAGTCACTAAAGTCGCCCTGTGGTGTGGAAGAAGAAGAAGAAGAAGATCCATGCAAAAGAGGCAAAAAAAAGAAGAAAGAGTTGGCGAAGACGGAGAAGATGAGGGGCATTGATGTATCAATGATGACGACGACGATGATAATACATATCTGCATGCGTGCAAGTTGTTGTCATCTTAAACCAAGTACGTTGAAGTTTTTAGTGCTGTTTCCAGACCAAGCGAAACTCTAGAAAATCAGATTGACTTTGGTTGGCCCCAATCAAATGTTTCTAGTGTGTGTTGTGCTATTATTTTCATTTTGTTTCCACGTGACGCTTCTCGGATTGCTCCAAACATATCTTTTCATCCGAGGAACATTAAAAAAGACATTCCATTAATAATCCCATAAAGGGCGGAGGTGATACATATTTGTTATTCTCGTCTATTATGGGGTTGCGGAAATAGCTAGAACCGAATGCAAAAGGTATGGAAAAACATCATGTAATGTAGTATTTAAAGTTTTAAACAGAAAATCAATTCTCGCCTGATCCGTGTATTCCCATGATTCAATTGGTTAATGTGAACAGAGTTCAATCAGTTTCTGGTGTACCGGATTGGGCTGGTAGCCTGCTGATGGCACACTCTTGGCATGTGGCGACTCGTCGACTTTTTCAAGAAAAGGCCACACGACTGACTCTTCAACTAAACATGGCTCGTCTCTGCAGATCAACTTGTGCACCATCTCGAGGTTGGCAACGATATCTGATATTGCCGGCCGAGCCCTCCCAACCCATTTGACACAGCATCGTGCAATTTGCGCCACACGCTTCAGCGACTGCAACTGCAATGGTGTTGGCTCCGGTACAGGTCGCTTGTCCAGCAACTCCGTAATATTACCAGCCTCGATGATGGGAGATGCGAAACATGCTAGATCTTCCTTTATCTTCAACCCCCCTTGGAGAAATGCCCGTTTCCCTGTCAAAACCTCGAGCATCAGCACGCCCAGGCTGTACACGTCGCTCGCCGGCTTCACGCGGCCTCTGAGGCAGTACTCAGGGTCAACGTACCCAAATGTGCCCATAACAGGGCACTCCAACCCCGAGTCCTTCACACTCGCAACGTGCCAGGTGAGTGACGAGCCAAAGTCCGACATATGTGGCACCCACCTGGCGTCGAAAAGGATGTTACTTGACTTGATGTCACGGTGGATGATCGGCGCTTCGGCATGACAGTGCAGGTGCTTGATGGCGCGCGACACGCAGAGGAGCACCTCTATGCGCGTCTTCCAGCACACCCTCACTGGTGATGGTGCGGAGGAGCCCTGGTTACGGTGCAGGTGGTTGTAGAGCGTGCCATTCTCCATGTACTCGTAGACGATGAACCCTTCCGGCTCCTCTTCGGGTTCCTTCCTTCGCTTGGTGGTTAGCAGGCGCTTTTTTCTCTTGTCCGTGGCCGCAGTCACACATGATCCAAGGAGGCAAACGATGTGTTTGTGTCGGAGCCGTGATAAGATGTCAAGCTCCGGCTGTATGTTGTCTGATTGCAGGTTACTCACGCGCTTGACGGCCACCTCTCGGCCATCATGAAGCCTGCCCCTGTACACTCTTCCACCGCCGCCATAGCCGATCATGGCGTCACGGGCGAAGCCATTGGTGGCAGCCATGATCTCCGCCAACGTGAATTCCTGGGTTCCATGCCGTACTACCTCTTCCTCCTGAGCCACCTCTCGTGAAGACTCCTGAAAAAGAGACTACAAGAGTGTTCTTGAGGGTAGGCCTTCTTGGCACACTTTATTTCATCTTAAATAATAATACCTCGTTTATCACATCTGTAACAATAAAACTAGGAGGATCATCATCCAAAAAATAAAAGAGATCGAGATGAAAGCATGTCTAGCTAAATTATGCGCCACATATGTGCTTCATTTTGAGTCAATAAAATCCATCATTTCTCGAAAAGTACGTATGTACCTCCTTATATCACAAAATATATCAACTTTTGTATCATCTTGTCAAGAAGTTGTACGTACCGGCATGTGGGACAGCCGTGGTGGAGGTGGATACGATGGTTCACCACCGGTGGTGGAGTCGTCGTCTGGAACGAGGATGTTGTAGATCATTTCGAGGCGGCGAGTGATGCCGATGTGGCTGATCCACGGGGAAGAGGATGAGGTAGGAGTCGATCCTGCCCTGCACCTCCCTGAACCTCTCGGCCGTCCTGCCGGCCATGACAAACTGGTACGCCGCGTTCCTGCCCTGGCAGGAGACCACGAGCTCGTGGGCGTCTCGGAGCACGTCGCCCAGCCCGACCAGCGGCCGCGCGGCAGCCTCCAGTTTGGCCAGCTGCACCTGCGGCAGCAGCTGCGCGATCATGAGCACCCGGCGCGCGAGCTGCTCGCACTCCGCCCTGTTCTGCCGAGCCATCAGCGCGGCTTGCATGGTCATGGAGATGAGCCCGCCCACGTCCGCGCCCACCAGCTGCGCCACCGTCGCCGCCTGGCCCAGCCCGGTCAACAACGCCATGGTGGGGCCGCCTCCTCTAGCTGCGCGCAAGGTCGAGAGGCTCGAAAGGGTTGCGTTGCGTGTGGTATGCCTTTGATTCATGCTAAGATTCCTCCAGAGTCTAGAGAGTTGATTTCCACGGCGGGTCAAGCCGCTGGTCGTGGTTTGCGGCCGGGGTGACGAGGGTGTGAGCAGTGAGCTTCCGCGAAACTCCCTGAAAGGCGAAGGGTTTATCGTCGTACGCACCTCACTTGACGGCTGCTCATCACCTCGATCATAAGAACCACAACGATGTTTTAGCGCGGCATTTCCATCAACATCTCTTGAGAGGCGGCCGTTTGCAAGTGCTGAGTACAGAGAAGTACTTAGAACAGAACGAGACGTAGGTGTCGAAGTAGTAGAGATGTCTCCGATCGATTCTCGTTTCTTTTCAGCTGGCGGTGACGCTGACGAGTCACTCGCTCAGCTACCTGCCCGTGTCTTGTCTTTGCTAAACTGAACTCACCTTGCTGTAGTGTCTAGTGTGAAAGAAGTAGAAGAAAGAGTTGGCAAAGATGATCAAGAAGAGGAAAGGCCTCGATGATGATCGATGACACATCTCTGCATGAGTGAAAGTTGCTATCAGCTGAAACTGAGAAGGCGTCGAAAGTTTCGTGCTTGTTCCCAGACCAAGCGAAAAACTACTGGAAAATCAGATCGATTTTGTCCGGGCACCAATCGCCAATCTACGTACCTGTGGTATGGAAGAAAAGGAAGAAAAGATTTGGCAAAAGATGGAGAAAGTGACGAGGCATATCCATCAATCTCTGCCAATCGAAGCTGAAAAGGTGTTGAAGATCGTGTTGTTTCGGGTTCAATTGTAAGCAAATTAACATAGGAAATCCCAACAACTCTGTTGGTCCCATACAAAATTCGGGCATGCTTTGAGTATCATGGCATCTATCACCGACATGCATTTCTAACCAATCCTCTAAAAATAGCGAGTATCCGGTGGAGTAAATCTTTAGTGGTGTATTTTTACTCCACTAAGATTTTGCCGGACCTAACTAATCCCCTAAATTTAACGGAGTAAACATAAATTTGCATAAATTCAACATAGATTCAACCAAAATTTGCATACATTTGAACATAAGTTCCAACATAGCTTGAACCTAGTCTTGACAACCAAAATTTAAACTTAACCCTAAACTAAACTAAAACCTAAACATTGACTTGAACCAAAACTAAATTTAAATCCGGCCATGGTAGAGGTTGAGCCAATCTTGCCTCGACATGCCATCGCCCATTGGGTCCAGGCCGATGTCGTCGCCGTCGTTGTTCTGGAAGACCCGCCGCCATTCCTCGGCGTCGAACTCCTCGTCCTGGCCTTCGTCGTCGCCGCCTTGCACCTCGTCGTCGGAAATGACGATGACCTCCCCGCCATTGTATGTGAATTTCGCTCGCTCCGCCTCCATGAGCTCCGGGTGCTGGCGACGGAGGTCTTCCATGTACGCCTCGGCGGCAGCCTCCGCCTCGAGGCGCTCCCTCGCCTCTCGGTCCTCCCGAGCCTTCGCCACGCTCACCACACCCGGCTCCGGAGGGACGAGGTGTACCGGCGCCGTCCCGAATGGGAAGTTCAGCCAGGCGGCGGAGCCGTGGAACCAGAATTGCCACTGTTCGTATTCCATCGCCGCAAGCTCCGCCGTGTGGAACGAGCCGACCCAGTTCCTCTTGTGGGTCTCCTGGTCGGTGATCTCCGACGCATGTGCCCCACGAGCACTGTCGGACGCCGAGGTAGGTACTCTGCGGCGGCCGCGGCGGAGGGAGCTCCGAGAAGTCTGCGAATCGGGTGAGGGCAGGCGTACCGGGCGAGCGGTGGCGGCTCGAGGATGCGCCGCTAGACGACAACCCGCAGGCATGGTGGCGCGGATCCGTGCTGCGGATGGGCGGTGGGGACCTCCAGCCACCGCGTCCGGCCATTGGGAGGAGAGGGGGCGGCAGGGAAGGACGGGGGACGCATCGGCGGTGGGGCGAGAGGGAGAAGAGGAGGCAGAGGAGAGCAAGAGAGGGAGAGATTTTTTACTCGGCCGCCGAGCGGTGGTGTAAAAATAGGGAGATTTGCGGCGGCCGAGTATAATTTTTACTCCACTATGACCTATTGGGGATCGATTAGGTCTCGGTTAAAGGAGTAAAACCAAATTTTTACTCTCCTAACTGGTTATTGGGGACGGTTAGAAATGCCCTAACTAAACTAAAAGGCAGTGAAATGGCAGGGTGGACCGGGCTAGAGCAGAACCCAAGTTTCTTTACCCTCGGCACAATTTTATTCTCAGGCCCAGTGTTGTGCTGCAAAAGTAAGCGGGCCATGGCCTAGTTTTGCTGCAACGAAGCTCCGCCACTGCTGTCAGTCTCGTGGCATGCAAGAAAGTACGAGTTTGTGCTATCGTGACCGAGTGACACAAGACACATACAACCGTGAAGGGGTTACCGACTGTTGAACAGAAAGATACCAACATGACAGATACATATGTTTTGAAGCACACGGTGAAGTTAAAAACTGAAAAGAAAATTATTCATTGAAGATTACAACATTATTTGATTTCCAGCAAAGAGTTGAGTAAAAAACAAAAGACTCGACATGATAAGGACCCACGAAAGAGTGAAGATGACCAGTTTGAAGGGCAGAGTAAAAAGCAAAGAGTGAAGATGACCAGTTTGAAGCAAGCTAATGCCAATTTTGTGTTCACGAAAGTGCATCTTGAAAGAAAATCCTATATCGGAAAAATTAATGTAATAATCAGTGACGTTGAATTCATTGGAAAATATTTCTAGCATCACTTTAAAAGTATTTATCGTCAGTAGCATTAATCATCTAAGGTCTTTGCAGAAGATAACGGGCGATGGGACCAAAATATAGATATCCATATCGATGTGACACACGTGCTTGATACTAAAACGAGCATTTTCTTCTTCTAAGCGAGGCTATAGTTTATGTTTATGCATGCAATATAGATATCCATATCGATGTGATGAAGACGTGCTTCATACTAAAACTAGCATTTTTCTACTTCTAAGCGAGGATAGTTTATGTTAATGCATTCAATATAGATATCCATATCGATGTGATGCAGACGCCTTGACACACACAAAACAAGGTAAAGGGTTTCCCCCCGCTTTATATTATAAAGCAAACACCCGATACATCCAGCTCGCTGGGGCCGCAGCACAGAAAAGCCCAAAAGAAAAAACAAGAAGAAGAAAGAGAAATAAATGCCGACACCGGCAGATCAACAAAGAAAGGAAGACCGGCAACCGCTGCACCCTCCGAAGAAGTACCACCACGCTCCCAGCATCCCAAAGCGCTGCGCACCAAGCAACACCTTGAAGAAGGAATGCGACGATGCCGCCGCTGTTGCCCGAACAAGTTCTAGGGTTTCCCCCGGTACGCGAGGGATAGTTGAGAAGGGATATACCCGATGCCCCTCAGGAAGGTCCGACGGCGCCCGCAGGCGTCATCGCATCGGTGCCGGACAGGCCAACAGGGATTTCTCCCGATCCACAACCACCACCACCACCCCAGACACTTCGTAGTGCACCACCCACGCAGCCACTCACCAGCATGTGCCACCACGGTTACCGGACCACCCTCGCCGTCTCTCTGGAGCTGCCAACACGAGGCCTGGAGAGGGAAAGGAGACAACAGCCACGAGAGCGACCACTACTCGACCAGTGGGAGGGAACAGCCTCCATCGCAAGAGCGAAGCCGACCGGACACGGCGACGAGGACTTGCCAGGCCCTACGGCCCCGGCCGGGCCCACGTGGACCCGGATAGTCCCTATCACCGCGCTGCAACTCACCGACAAACGAAGTTCTTGCCGCCCGTAGACCGCCGCCGCCTCGCCACTGCCACCAGGAAGCGACGCCGTCGAGTGCCGTGCCACCGGCCCGACCCAACTCAGATGGGGCCCAAACGGGCCCAGATCTGGGCTCGGCGGGCGCCGCCAGCCAACAGCGCCACCGCGCCGCCCCACGACCAACGGCCGCGCCACCGCGTCGAGGGCCACCGTGGCACGCGGCATCACCGCCGCCTAGCCACACCACTGCCGGCCGAAGGGCACCGCCGCCAGCCACCACCGCCCTAGCAGGGGGGTCCGCGCGCGGGGAAGGACAGGCCCGCCGTCGGCAGCAGCACCATGCGGGCAAAGCCCGCCGGCGGCGGCGGGAGGAGGGAGGGGCGAGGGGGGCGCTGGACGAGGAACGGGGAGAAGCCCCCGGTCGCCTCACTCGGGAAGGCGACGCGGGGGAGGGGGCGGGTCGGGACGGGGGAGAGGGAGGCGGGACGGGGGCGCGGGTGACCGGCGGTCGGCGGCGGCGGGAGGGAAGGGCGGCCGCCGGCGGGGGGGGGGGGGGGGAGTGGCGGGGAGACGCCTTGATACTAAAACAAGCATTTTTCTTCTTCTAAGCGAGGCCATAGTTTATGTTTATGTGTCCAGCGTTTATCATCCGGTAATCCATAGTGTTGAGTATATATTTTGTATTGCACGTGTATTGGAGTTGTGGCCCACCTCCTAGTCTTGTATAGTTGAGGTAGAGGCCTTCCCTTGTATATATATGCGTGCACCAGCACCCCAATCAAATATCGTATTGCAAATTATCTGTCTACATGGTATCATCCTCTACGGTCTAACCCTAGGGTCAGCCGCCGCGTCTCCCCGCGCCGCCGCCGCCGCAACCCACCACCGCACCCGCCGCTGCCGCGCCTCTCCTCCCACTAACCCGCGCCGCAGCTGCCTGTGCCTCGCTTCCGCCCGACGAGTTCTCGCGTGTGTGTCCCGTCGTATTGTCCAGCGCGTGCACAAGCTAGCTAGACTAAGAATCGATCCAGCTGCTTAGCTACCTTGGCTGGTGTCTTGCGTATCTCGTGCCGTGCCGCTGCAGTCTTCGCGCCGCCGCCGCCTCCCTCTGTCCCACGCTCGCCTAGCCAGCCGCTGCGTCTTCCCATCTGCGCGCCGCTCCCTTCAGCCGCCGCGTCCGCCTCTCGCTGCAGCCGCACCTGCTGCTGCTTCCACCTTCCCCTCCCAACCCTAACTCTAGCCGCTACCCCGCACGCCGCCGCCATGTCATGGCCCTCCTCCCCCGGCTCCTCCACCACCCACTCGTCCAACCCGTTTGCTGGTCCCGAGCCCTCCGCCGCCGCCATCCGTGACCTCAATATTGAGGCCCGGGTCCCCATCCGTCTCGACAGCTCCAGCACGTCGTACTACGCGTGGAAGACCTACTTCAACCTCGTCTTCCGCGAGTACTATCTCACCGAGCATATCGACGGTTCCGTGGACAGCGCGTACATGCGCGGCGACCCGGAGTGGTCCGCCATCGAGGCCATGCTCATCCGTTGGTTCTATCAGACGGTCTCGAAGGACATCTTCCACACGGTCGTTGCCGAGGACGACGACGCCTGCACCGTGTGGGCCAAGATCAACGCGCTCTTCACCGACAACAAACTCCAGCGGCTTGTTTTCTTGCAGCAGGAGTTCTTCGGCTGTCACCAGGACAACTCCACCATCGACGAGTACTGCATGAGGCTCAAGATGCTCGCCGACGAGCTTCGTGACATCGGCGCTAAGGTCTCTGATGACCTCATGCTGAGCACCCTCACCGCCGGGCTTAATGAGGACTTCGGCAACGCGGCGTCCAACCTCACCCTGCTGCCGCAACCCACTTTCCAGCGCGTCGTCGCGTACCTCAAACTTGAGGAGCGCCGGATGACGAAGCTGAAGCAGCGGGTCCAGCACACCGCTCTCGCCGCCGGTACCACCCGCGGCGGCCCTGCTCCTCCGACCGCCCCCCGCCAGTCCGCGTCGCCAGCACCCGCCGGCTACTACCCGATGCCGCCCGCTCCGCCCGCGCCCCCAGCGCCTCCCCAGCAGCCGCAAGGTGGCGGGGGCCGGCGCAACCGGCAGGGTGGCGGAGGCCGCCGCCAGCAGCAGCCGCAGGCGCCAGGTGCAGGGGGGGCGCCTCGTTTCCAGCAGCCGCCTCCGCCGTGGGCCGCCGGGCAGAACCCGTGGACGGGCGTTGTCCACGCCTATCATATGCCCGTCCCGCGTGCTCCTGCACCGGGTCTCCTTGGCCCCCGTCCAGCGGGCCACCAGGCGTTCGTCGGCGCCCCCTACCAGCCCTACGGTGCCCCGCTCGCGCCGCCACCCCTCGGTGGCTACGGCGCGCCCGCCCAGGCGCCGCCCTATGGAGGCCAGCTGCCACCGCCGGCACCTGCACCGTGGGACCCAGCCCTCCTGGCCGCCCTACACTCGGCGCCGTCGCCGAGCAACTATGGCGGTGGAGGCGACTGGTACATGGACTCGGGTGCTACTGCGCACATGACAGCTCATCCCGGTAACCTTTCCTCCTCCACTCCCGTTCACACTCCCACTCGCATCACCGTTGGCAACGGTTCCTCTTTACCCATCACCCATGTCGGTAGCACTAGTTTTCCTTCTAGTTCCACATCTATCACTATGTCTAACGTTCTTGTTTCACCTGACTTAGTCACTAGCTTAGTCTCTGTTCGTCGTCTTACTCGTGAGAATCCTCTTACTGTTGAATTTGACGATGTTGGTTTTTCTGTGAAGGACGCCCGTACCCGGATGGTGCTTCACCGATGTGATAGCCCTGACGAGCTTTATCCCGTGCACGCCGGCGCCTCCACTTCCACACCCGTCGCTCTCTCCGCCGGCGTCGACCTTTGGCATGCTCGCTTGGGGCACCCCAACCCCGCCGTTTTGCGTCAGATTCTTAGGAGTTTTTCTTTCTCATGTAATAAGCTCGACGAGCATACTTGTGAGGCTTGTCGTTTGGGCAAGCACGTGCGTCTTCCCTTTAGTGCGTCTACTTCAGTTTCCACTTTTCTGTTTCAGTTGATTCATAGTGATGTTTGGACGTCTCCTGTTGCGAGTAACACGGGCTATCTATACTATTTGGTGATTTTAGATGATTATTCTCATTATGTGTGGACTTTTCCTCTTCGTCGTAAATCTGATGCTTTAGCCACACTCACCACCTTTTATTCCTACGTCACCACTCAGTTCGGTCGCCCCATACTTGCACTCCAAACTGATAACGGAAAAGAGTTTGACAACGTCGCTCTTCGCTCACTTCTCGCCTCTCACGGCACCACCTTCCGTCTGACTTGCCCCTACACTTCACAGCAGAACGGCCGCGCTGAGCGCATTCTCCGCACTCTTAATGACTGCGTTCGCACGTTGCTCTTTCACGCTAACGTGCCCGCTCGGTTCTGGCCCGATGCCCTCGCCACCGCCTCTCTCTTAGTCAACATTTGTCCGTGTCGTCCCCGGTGGAACTACGCCCCTCACCACCTTCTTTTCGGTACACCACCGTCCTATGATGGTCTTCGCATATTTGGGTGTCTCTGTTATCCTAGCACCACGTCCACCACGCCACACAAGCTTGCACCCCGCTCCGTCCCATGCATCTTCCTTGGCTACCCTCCCAACACCAAAGGTTACCGGTGCTATGATCCTGTCACTCATCGTGTGTACACCTCGAGGCACGTGTACTTCGTCGAGACGGTGTTCCCTTTTTTTCAGGTTCCTCCGAGCGCGGCTCCTTCGGCTCCGGCCCCCGCGCCCCCCACCTGGTGCGATGCGCGGCGACACCCCCCAGCGGCCCCCCCGGCCCGGCGCCTTCTGCCGCCCCCTCCCGGGTTCTTGACTCCCTCACCCGAGGTTGAGTCCGACCGGGCCCCCGGGTCCCCGGCTCCCTCGCCCGAGGTCGAGCCCGCGGGCACCCCACCCACCACCCCGGCCGGCGCCTCTACTCCTGCGATGGGCTCGACCTCGACCTCGCCCGTCGCCTCCTCCGCGGCTGGCAAGGCTGGCACCGTCGCGGCTCCTGACGCCGCGGCCCCCGCCTCTGACGCCGCGGGCCCCGCCCCTGACGCCGCGGGCGCCCCCGTTGTGGCCGCGGCCCCCGCCACCGCGGGCGCCCCTGTTGTGGTCGTGGCCCCCGATGCCGCTGTGGCCCCCGCTGCCGCGGCACCCGCCGCCCTCGCCGGCCCGGTCACCCGTGCCCGTGCAGGAGTGCATCGGCCGAGCACGCGCTACTCCTCCGACGAGTATGCGTGCGCTGCCACGACATCGACGCCATCACCCATCCCCACCTCCGCTCGTGCCGCCCTTCGGGATCCTCATTGGCTGGCTGCGATGCAGGAGGAGTTTGATGCCCTGCAGCGCAACCGTACGTGGCAGCTTGTTCCGCGACCCCCTCGTGCCAACATCATCTCTGGCAAGTGGGTGTTTCGCCACAAGACTCGCCCGGACGGTTCTCTCGAGCGCTACAAGGCTCGATGGGTGGTTCGTGGCTTTCGGCAGCGCGCGGGCGTGGACTTCACCGACACCTTCGCCCCGGTTGTGAAACCGGGCACGGTCCGCGCCGTCCTTCAGCTGGCCGTCTCGCGCGCCTGGCCTGTGCATCAGTTGGACGTTTCCAACGCCTTCTTGCATGGTCATCTCGCCGAGCAGGTGTTCTGTGAGCAGCCTACTGGTTTCGTCGACGCCGAGCACCCCGACTTCGTGTGCTTGCTCTCCCGCTCTCTTTATGGGTTGAAGCAGGCGCCTCGGGCTTGGTACCAGTGTATCGCAGCCTTCCTGCAGTCTCTGGGCTTTCGGTCCACTCGCTCCGATGCCTCACTCTTTGTGTATCATCAGGGAGCTGACACTGCATATCTGCTGCTCTACGTCGACGACATCATCCTCACGGCGTCCGCCCCCGATCTCCTTCAGCGGCTGACTGCTCGTCTTCGTGATGAGTTCGCCCTCAAGGACTTGGGGCCCCTGCACTACTTTCTCGGCATCGAGGTGATCCGCCGGGCTGACGGTTTCTTTCTGCATCAGCAGAAGTACGCCCACGAGCTCCTTGAGCGTGCCGGTATGCTTAATTGCAAGCCGGCGCCCACCCCCGTCGACACGAAGGCGAAGGTCTCTGCTCTGGAAGGGTATCTCGCGTCCGATGGAGCGTTTTATCGCTCTATCGTCGGTGCTTTACAGTACTTGACGCTGACTCGCCCCGACCTGCAGTACGCTGTTCAGCAGGTGTGCCTCCATATGCACGCCCCGCGTGACTCTCACTGGACTTTGGTGAAGCGTATTCTCCGTTACATATGCGGCACCATGTCCTTGGGACTCACCCTGACGGCCTCTGCCTCCACCGACCTCGTGGCCTACTCGGATGCTGACTGGGCTAGCTGCCCCGACACGCGACGCTCTACGTCAGGCTACTGCGTCTACCTTGGGCCCTCGTTGATCTCTTGGTCATCGAAGCGGCAGCCCACGGTCTCCCGCTCCAGCGCCGAGGCAGAGTATCGCGCCGTGGCTAATGCCGTGGCCGAGTGCTCTTGGATACATCAGCTGCTCCAGGAGTTGCTTTGTGATGTTCACAAGGCCACTCTTGTCTACTGCGACAACGTCAGCGCGGTCTACCTCTCCGTCAACCCGGTGCACCATCGACGGACGAAGCATATTGAGCTCGATATTCACTTCGTGCGCGAGCAGGTTGCCCTTGGCCGTGTTCGGGTTCTCCACGTGCCGACGACGCAACAGTTTGCTGATGTGATGACTAAGGGATTGCCTACTCCCGTCTTCGAGGAGTTTCGGTCCAGTCTCTGTGTCTCCAGCGACGCTTCGACTGCGGGGGGTGTTGAGTATATATTTTGTATTGCACGTGTATTGGAGTTGTGGCCCACCTCCTAGTCTTGTATAGTTGAGGTAGAGGCCTTCCCTTGTATATATATGCGTGCACCAGCACCCCAATCAAATATCGTATTGCAAATTATCTGTCTACACATAGCACTGACCATATAGATTCCTTGTTTGACCATAATTGTCTACTAGCATAAGTTATTGTGCAAATATAGCACACCATAATCATTTCATAAGCACATTTGGTTCAGATGGCTACATTATGCAGGGTAGAGCATGATAAGAACGAAACATGACTAAGCTGTATATAGGAAGAGTTGAGAAGCTGAGAGTTGAGGCACCAAGAGGTGATGAAAAGGATATTTATGACAATATAGAGTCGCATGCGAACATAAGCTGACCGCAGAATAGAGGATGTTGTGATGACATGCTTGAAAGATGATATTTGTCTGAAGTCATAAGTCATATGCGGTGTACATGATGTTTGATCAATGTTTCTACGTCTATGCTTGGTGTTCCGTGTAGTCGAGAGAAATTGGAGAAGGGTGCATGATCTTGGTCTAGGTCCAGTTCTCATCATTCTTATGAGAGTCGTCTCACCTTTTGTTAGAATTAATGGGTTAGGCCCATAGAAATAATGCGCCGTCAGCAGCAGATCATCGCCAACATCGTCATCAACACCGTCGCACCCACAATAGCTAACGAACAGTACGTCCAACATCATATGTTCATGTCTGTCTCTACAACTATTGTTTCGTGTTCGCTGCTGTTATGCATGTCTTGCTGTTCTTCTAATTTGCTAGGTTGTTGCATGCTAGTATCTGTTCTAGTCATGAATTATTTACTGGAATTAATCATGAACTTGCCTAATTTTCCAACAATCCAAAAACCTAATTGTAGGCAATTTCCTGAGTTAACTATGGCTGGATTCGCTGATGCACTGAGGCCGGATAAATTTACCGGTGTGCACTTTAAGAGGTGGCAGGTGAAGACCACGCTCTGGCTTACTGCTCTGAAAGTTTTCCACGTTAGTGTTGGTACTCCAGAGGGAATGTCTGACGAAGATCAGAGAAAATTCTAGGAAGCCAATACTATGTTTGTGGGATGCATTCTGAGTGTTCTTGCTGACCGTCTGTGTGATGTGTACATGCACATAGATGACGGAAAGACTCTGTGGGATGCACTGAATGCAAAATTCAGTGCAACAGATGCATGCAGTGAACTGTACATTATGGAGAGTTTTCATGACTACAAGATGGTGAATAATCGTTCTGTGGTTGAACAAGCTCATGAGATACTGTGCATTGTGAAAGAACTTGAACTCCTTAAGTGTGTTCTACCTGACAAATTCGTGGCTGGGTGCATGATTGCAAAGTTGCCTCCTTCATGGAGGAATTTCGCCACAACTCTGAAACATAAGAGACAGGAGATATCAGTTAAAAATCTGATTGCATCTCTTGATGTTGAAGAAAAAGCTCGGGCTAAAGACACTACTGAGAAAGGAGGTGAGGTTCAACCTACCGCCAATATGGTACAGAGGTACCCACAGAACAAGAACAAAGGGAAGAATAAACCTGTTTTCAACAAGCCTACCAAGACTACTACCTTCAAGAAGAAGATGTTCAACAAGGCTGAGCTAGAGTGCTACGCCTGTGGGAAGCCCGGACACTTTTCCAAGGAATGCCCTGAACATGCAGACCGCAGAGGGAAAACGAGCTCCAAGACTGTCAACATGGTGACCGCTAGCAATACTGATGGGTATGGTAATTTACCTATTGTACTTTCAGTATTTCAATCATCTTCGTGGTGGATTGATTCGGGTGCTAACGTTCATGTGTGTGCTGACGTCTCCCTATTTACTTCTTATCAGGTCGCAAGGGATTCTTCCGTCCTAATGGGGAATAGGTCACATGCTTCTGTTCATGGCATTGGCACGGTGGATCTGAAGTTTACTTCGGGAAATATCGTGCAACTAAGGAACGTGCAGCATGTCCCTACTATGAACAAGAATCTAGTTAGCGGCTCCCTTCTATGTCGAGATGGGTTTAAGGTAGTTTTAGAGTCGAATAAAGTAATCGTGTCAAGATTTGGACAATTTATAGGCAAAGGCTATGAGTGCGGAGGCTTGTTCCGCTTTTCCCTTTCAGATTTTTGCAATAAGTCAGTAAATCAAATTTGTGCTAGTGTTAATGATGATGCAAGTATTTGGCACTCTCGTTTATGTCATATTAATTTTGGTTTAATGTCTCGGCTATCCAGTATGAGTTTAATTCCGAATTTCACCGTTGCCAAAGGTTCTAAGTGCCATAGTTGTGTGCAATCGAAGCAACCTCGAAAGCCTCATAAGGCTGCCGAGGAGAGAAACTTGGCACCTCTAGAAGTCATACATTCTGATCTTTGTGAGATGAATGGTGTGTTGACAAAAGGTGGAAAGAGATATTTCATGACTTTGATTGATGATGCGACTAGATTTTGCTATGTTTATTTGTTGCAAACTAAAGATGAAGCATTAGACTACTTTAAAATCTATAAAGCTGAAGTTGAAAATCAACTAGAGAGAAAGATCAAGCGTCTTAGGTCCGATCGTGGTGGAGAGTATTTTCCCAAAGTATTTGATGAATTTTGTGAGGAACATGGTATTATTCATGAGAGGACGCCTCCCTATTCACCCCAATCAAATGGAGTTGCCGAGAGGAAAAACCGCACGTTGACTGATTTGGTGAATGCCATGTTAGACACTGCTGGTTTATCTAAGGCATGGTGGGGGGAGGCTCTATTGACTTCATGTCATGTCCTGAATAGAGTTCCTAACAATAATAAGGAGAAAACCCCTTATGAGGAGTGGGTTGGGAGAAAACCATCACTTTCTTATTTGCGCACTTGGGGATGTTTGGCAAAGGTCAATATTCCTATTCCTAAGAAACACAAACTTGGACCAAAGACAGTGAATTGTGTCTTTCTAGGGTATGCTCAACGGAGCATTGCTTATAGATTTTTAGTGGTAAAATCTGAAGTACCTGATATGCATGTTGATACTATAATGGAATCTCGTGATGCAACATTTTTTGAGAACATATTTCCTATGAAAGATATGCATAGCATTGCTAGATTTTCTTCTGAGATAATTCCTGAATCTAGTACAACTGATGAATATTTTGAACAATCACATAAGGAAGTCCTTGAGAAGGATAACAATGAAGTTCCTATAAGGAACAAGAGACAAAGGATTGCAAAATCCTTTGGTGATGATTTCATTGTATACCTTGTGGACGACACACCCAAGACAATTGCAGAGGCATATGCATCTCCGGATGTAGATGATTGGAAAGAAGCTGTTCATAATGAGATGGACTCAATTCTTTCTAATGGAACTTGGGAACTAACTGATAGACCATATGGTTGTAAACCTGTGGGCCGTAAGTGGGTGTTCAAAAAGAAGCTAAAGCCTGATGGTACTATTGATAAGTACAAGGTGCGGCTAGTGGCCAAGGGCTACACTCAGAAAGAAGGCGAAGATTACTTTGACATCTATTCACCCGTTGCTAGAATGACCACCATTCGAGTGTTACTTTCCTTGGCTGTCTCTTATGGTCTTATCATTCATCAAATGGATGTAAAGACAACTTTCCTCAATGGAGAGTTGGAAGAGGAAATCTATATGGATCAGCCTGACGGGTTTGTGGTAAAGGGTGAAGTGAGAAAAGTGTGCAAGTTGTTAAAATCTTTGTATGGCCTGAAACAGGCACCTAAGCAATGGCATGAGAAGTTTGAAAGAACTCTGACTTCTGCAGGATTTGTCATTAACAAGGCTGATAGGTGTGTTTACTATCGCCATGGTGGGGGCAATAGTGTCATATTATGTTTGTATGTGGATGACATACTGATCTTTGGTACAAACATTAATGCGATCAATGAGGTCAAGTCTTTTCTATCAAAAAGTTTTGACATGAAAGATCTGGGAGAAGCCGATGTAATTCTAAACATTAAACTTATTAAGGATGAGAGTGGGATTACTCTAACGCAATCTCACTATGTTGAAAAGGTCTTAAGCCAGTTCGGCTTTATGGATAGCAAGTCTTCTCCAACACCTTATGATCCCAGTGTGACACTCAGAAAGAACAAGAAAGAAATGAGAGATCAATTAAGATACTCTCAAATTGTCGGTTCACTCATGTACTTAGCTAGCGCTACGAGACCAGATATCTCTTTTGCTGTGAGCAAACTGAGTAGGTTCATGTCCAACCCGGGTGATGATCATTGGCATGCACTAGAAAGGGTCTTGCGCTATCTGAGAGGTACTATGAGTTACGGAATTACTTATTCAGGGCATCCTGCTGTGCTAGAAGGATATAATGATTCAAACTGGATCTCCGATGTTGATGTACTCTACGCAACAAGTGGGTATGTATTGTAACACCCCTGTGTAACTACCACTGTGATCAGCTGCTAATAATGCCAAGTCATATCTTTTGCAGTGCTTAAACATAGTGGTTAACCAAAGCAATTCAATTCAAATCTGAAAATATCAACTCAAATTCATAAGTGAAATATAAAATTTGCTCAAACACCTTTGGTAAAATGTTCATTAATTGGCAGATAATCCAGGAACATTTGTAAAACCATAATCAATATAATTGAAGTTAGATAAGTGACTCAAACAACTTGAAACAGCACCAAAACAGAATTGTTTAACCCAAATAAATCCATTTCAAATTCAAATGAAGTCCAACTTTAACCAAACCAGTTTTTTGTGAAGGGTAATATTACATTGCATTATTTGGGCCAAGTCCCATATTTATAAAATTGCACTGGTGGCCTAAACATTTGCCTAAGCAAAAAAGAAAAGAAAAGAAAAGAAAAACAGAAAATAGAGGAAAAGAAAAGGGGGCAAAGGCCTACTGTGCACTTGGGCCGCAAGTGCACAGTAGCCAGCCCAGCCCATCTTGCAGGTCGTCCCCTTCCTCCCTCCTCATGTCGACGCCGTAGCCGCTCCGATCGCCACTGCCGCACGCGTCGTCGATCTACCGCTCTCTTCGGTGCCCTGAGCCCCCTCGCCCGTCCCCGAACCCTAGCGCCCTCAGATCCCCCTCTCCCTCTCGCTTTCTGCCTTCCCCACGAGCACCCGACGCCATCGTCGCCATGGCTCGCCATAGCCGTGGTTCCTGACCACGCCGCGCCTCTTCTCGGTGCTGGATCGAACTGCCGCCGTCGACTACGTCTTCTGCCCTGACCAGCGCGAGCCATGACGCGCCACATTGCGAGATCGGGCGCCGTCTTCTACCTTCGGACGTCGGCGATCCCCGTCGTCTCCGAGCTCCTCTGCTGCTCCAAAGCCGTCAAGGGCTTTACTTAGCCGCGCGGTGAGCCTCACCTTCCTCCGCCTTCTCACCCAAGCCGCTCATTTTCCCCGCATCGGGCTCGCCGCCGCGCCATGCTCTGCCCGCCGCTCGAGCTCGCCATAGCCGTCGTCTCCGGCCATCGTAGCCTGCGCCAGCAGGATAGATCGATGCGCGCTGCTCCCCTCCCTCGAACAAGCCCGAATGCGCACGCTAAGTCGCGCCGTGGCCGCTGCCACGTTCGAGCCGAGCGCCTCCGTCCGCCGATGTGCTCGCCGCGCACGACTCCGGCCACTTCCCGGCCAGCCCCTGCCACCATTCGACGCACGGCGAAGTGGCCGTTCCAACGCACCTGGCCGCACCCCTTCCCGTGCCCTGTAGCCCATTTCCGGCGAAGTCCGGCGAGTTCCCGACGCGTTTGGGCTCGCCGGCGCGTTCTCCGGCCGGCGTCCGACGTGGACGGCCGGGCCCCAACTCTGGGTCACTGACCGTGGGCCCTGGGGACCCCAGTAGACTGGGTTGACCCAGTCAACTGCGCTGACTGGGCAGCCCAGCCACTGACATGTGGGCCCCCGCGGATAATTAACCTAATAACATTTTAAATAAATGAAAATCAATTAATTAGACTAATGACTCACTGACATGTGGGGTCCACCCCCTAATTAACCCTGTTAGTTTAATTAATTCATTGTTAGTCTAACATAGGCTGACATGTGGGTCCCACTGGACCCACATGTCAGGTTTGACTGGTCAGCCGTCCTGTTGACTCGCTGATGTCAGGATGGCATCATGCTGACGTCATAATTCAATTCTGTTAATAAAAATAATTCCAGAAAATCAATTTAAACTTTGAAAATTAATAACTTTTAAACCGTAGCTCAGATCGAAAAACTTAAAACATGAAAGTTGTTCAGAACGACGAGACGAGTTTGATCGTGACGTCTGTTTCCTTGTCGGAACCTCCTACGTAGGAGAACCCGTAACTTTTCATCCGTATCCGGTAGATGAATAGTGCATAACCACCGGATAATAAGTCCAACCTTAATCCAAAATTAACCAAAATGACTTAGACTTATCTTTAGGCAACACTGCACTGCATTGTAGCATAGCATGCCTCGTGTTGCATCTGTTTGCAATATGTTTACCTGTTTCCTCCCCCTCTTCTCTCTCGATTAGACCCCGACGTTGACGTAGCTCCCGAGGCAGACGCAGCTCCGGAGCACGACTACGTCCCCGAAGACACCGCTGAAGACCTTGCCCTTGCCGCAGAGCAGATAGGCAAGCACCCCCATTTTGAGCATTCCGATATCGCCCACTCTCTTCTCTCTTATGCTTGCATTAGAAGTTACTGCTGCTACTGTTGTCCTATATCTGCTGCATAGCCTGTTTACTTGTAACCTGCTGTTGATACTTTCCTGCTATCCTAAACTGTTTAGTATAGGATGGGTAGAGCCTTATCAGAGACCCACTTGTCCCGACTGCCCCGCTGGACTCTCAGAAGACCCGAGCAACGGGATCGAAGATCAGACCCTGGCACCGCATGTCACTTCCCCCTTAAATTGCTCGACACTACTGGGTTACTATCGGGTGCCGAGGGTGATACCTCGTCAGCACATCTTATGATAACTTTGTAGGTTAGTTAATCGATCGTGGTAAGTGAGGGTGATTCCTCCTACACCACCCCCGATACCGACGCCGTCGTGCAACTGTTCAAGAGTGGACCTCGAGGGTGATTCCTCCTTCGTTCACCTTGATGATATCATCGAGTGGGATTCCATCGAGGGTGATTCCTCAGGGTTCCCCCTTGGTGTCAGACACACAGAGACTTTGATTACTATGACTGAACACTGAAACATGATACTAAAGACGGGTCGGCCCTGAGGGGTACCCGCGCGAGCATGAATGCGAACTGATGTGGAGTCGAGTTGACCTGAGAGGTGCCCGCGAGATAACTACGAGGCGTGGCCGGGCATTCTTAGCCCTTGCCGCAAGTCCTCGAGACGGAGCGACGGGGTCACATCGATCGTGAGTCTCTGCTCATTACCGCGCGCTCCTAAACCACTAAACGGTTTGGATATTTGATCCGAGGGGCCTCTGGCCTGATAGCACTAACCATCACGTGGGCATAGTATGGGCGTTCTGCGTCGTATACTTCAGCCGAAGCTTAATAGACGTCAGCGACTGAGCGGCACGCGCTGGATTGGACTGGTTACGCAACATATGTCGATAGATTTTGCTTGGGAATTGGCTCACACACCTAGCAAAACGAGTCAGCCGGATACACACATACACGTAAATTTTTGGTCGCATATCACATGAGGGGTAAATAGGTCTTTTCAGGTGTCATTTGACACCGTTAAGTCCCAAAATGGACGAAAGTGTTATAAAGTGCATAAAATTTAGACACAGTGTTACATAAGGAAGGGAAAAAAATCAGTGTCAAATAAGGCAATAAATTTTAAGGCAGTGTTAAATAAGGAATTCTCTCATTATGCCATGAGAAATGCATTGGAGCACCTCGGTGCCACACACCCCTATATGAAAATGGCATTAAAAAAATATCAGAAAAATCTGAAATTTTGGTATATGAAACCCGGGTGCCCATTATACACCCGTGTTCATTTTCGTGGGAAATGGGTGCCCGTGGTATCCGCAACGCATGAATTACGGTCTGACATACGTTACATCCAGTTTTTTTCTACGCATACAATGTTTTTGTGTTTTTTGCAGACATTACCATGGGCATCCATTCCCCACGAACTGAATACCTATGTACAACGGGCACCTAGGTTTCATATCCCAAAATTTTATTAAAAAAATTCTAATATGTTTGAGAGAGGCCATCTTCATCCCACACCTCCCACGAGTTGATAAATCTTAGGTCGTCCACTTGAGGGAAATGTGCTACTGTCCTACAAAACTCCGCGCTTGGAGGCCCAACAGAGTCTGCAAGAATAAGTTGTGTAGTACACATCAACCCTCTTTTGGTAGGGTTCGGCCAATAGGGAGCATCCTCTCTCGATTTTGTCCATAGAGACAAACCCATCAAGCGCTACCCCCCCCCCCCCCCCCCCCCCCCCCCCCCCACACACACACACACACAACCACCCTTTCTCGACGCGGTGGCGCATCGACCCTGCCTCTCCTCGCCTCTATAGTTTAGAAAACCGAACCAGTAATTGAACCGACAAGGCTGTCGGTTCAGGTTTTTTCTTTAATAACTCTACCCTCAGCTTGTATTCATAAAAATGACTGGATCGAGGGGCCTTTTCTGGAATCAACATCGAACCGTCCGGTTTTATGTGAACCGCCTGGTTCATCATTTTTTCCAAAAACTGGCCAGTTCGACTGGTTTTTTCCGGTTCGATTACACAAATGGTCCACTAGGCTTAAAGAACCGCTGGGGTAAGGTTTTTTTCGTTCCGGTCTGGATTTTTAAACTACGGCCCAGGCACGATTGCAATATGTGGCTTAATGCGAGTGTGAGTGATATATAGCGCTTGTCTACGTGGATGCACAAGGGGATGCGCTAGCTGGGATGGCCCAATAAGCGCTTAACCTGTGGTTGTTATTCGGTTGATTTGTTTTGTTGGCCTTTTTTAGCATGATTATCTAGGTTGGATTCAAGAGACTGGTATAGTGTGGTTTTGGATAATTTCTTCTGTTTTGTAGGACGGAATATGGCGGAAAACAGAGGGGAAATAAAGGGCTGGTAATATATGGGAATGAAAGAGAGTGGACAAAGTGTTGGGAGAGAAAATGAAACATAGTGGCGAAAGACCACAGACACAAAATTTCCAGTAGTGAAGGTATGTGATAAAACAGTTGGAGCATGAATTACACAATGTTGAAACATTCATGATCCATATGGCAACCCCCTTCTTCAAATTATATCAAGATAAATGTCGACGCAAGCTTTGCGCAGAACATTAGCGCTGCAAGTGTGGGTGTGGTGGCCAGGGCCTCTTCAGGGAATGTCATTGTTTCTTCTTGGGATTTTGTCGGGCTTTGTAAAAGCGTGGAGGAAGCGGAACTCCGGGCCTGCATTGCTGGTCTCTACATAGGTATCACTCTTCACAATCCTATAATTTTAGAGACTGACTGTGCGTTTGTGGCTGGGACTCTTGCAAAGGAAAATTTTGACAGGTCAACGCTTTTTGATTTGAAGAAGGAAGCAATGAGTATCTCCAAGCTGCTAAAGAATTTCAAAGATTAACCATTCGGCCAATGTGGTGGCCCGTTTAATTGCAAAGCTTAGTTTTGACAATAGATCAGATGGTATTCTTGTTAATGATGTTTCCTCATGTGTAGTGAATTTTGTAATGAGTGATTTTAACAATTCTTTTGGTTAATTAATATATGAGGTGGTTTTCACAGAAAAAAAGATCCATATGAAAAATAATAATGTCTTAGATAAATCCCAATCTAAAGAACATGGACAAATCACCATTTAGGCAAAGCCTGCTGTTACTCACACGAGAGCAAAGACATTAAGGTATATATCTTGGCATCTTGCACTAGTGCAATATGTATCTCTTTTTTTTGCGAATAAAAGGAATGTATATTAATCAAGGAGGATTACTACAATCCAGCTGGCAAAGTATGCCAATCTCAACTGGTCCATGGCGCAGCCAAACTGCCGTTTTAGGTGTAGAACGTCCCAACTGGGCTGGGGTGTGGCTAACAACGTTTTGACTTCTACGTACATGAGATTGACATGCTCACGCCCTAGAGCTAGAAGCCGTTTTGCCTCACCTACTAGTGCAGCAACAGGCGATCTGTTTTGCTCTTCTTCCTTCAGCATGTTTGCTACAACGAAACTGTCAGTCTCTATGATGAACGGCAAGTTACTCCACTCCAAGGCAAGATCAATCCCTTCCATACATGCATGCATCTCGGCTTCAAGTGCACTTGAGCATGATGTCAAGAAGCGACATGATGCAAAGATGATCTCGCCGCTGTTATCTCTGAGAATCATCCCCGCTCCTCCCGTTCCATCCTCCTCGCGCCAAGATCCATCTACATTCAGTTTGGCCCAGCCATGGGGTGGCTTGGACCAACACTCCGGCGGCCGTGGGCATGTAGCCGGCGTGACCATCGCCTTCTTGTGGCTCGTGTGTGACGCATGCGTAATCACCATCTTGCCTTTAGCCAAGTCATCATGTGGGTGCTGCTGGATGCAAAGCAGACTGTCGATGTAGCCGCAAAGGAACCGGCGAGAGCTCTCAATGGTAGGGGCTGGTTTATGATGAACCACTTCATTACGGACGTGCCAACTCCGCCAGAGCGTCATTATCACCGGTAGCCGCTGTTCCTCTGAACATCTATTCAACAAATGGAGCGCCCGGGCGATCCACTTTGACATATCTCCCCCGACCTCTCTCCCTCGAGGCGGCAGCGCCGCGCCGCCCCCGGGGAGTCCCTGTCGACACCGCCCTCAGCCCTCCCCTTCCATCGCCTCCCACTACCGCCGCCGTCGCTGAGGACGCTGCGGGGCGAAGCCCCTGTGGTGAGGCGGCGGCGGCGGCGCTGCCCTCGGCCGGCGGTAACGCGTGGGGGCAGCGGCATCCATCTCCCTCCTCCTCCAACGGCAGTGCGCAGCGGGTTGGCGGTGGCCAGGAGATCTCCGGCGGCCGTTTGGCGGATGAGATTTTGGCTGCGATGAGATCTGATCTGGGCCCGAGGGGTTTGGATCGAGATCCACTGCGGCTGCGCCTCGTCTCGACAACGGCAAGAGGAGATCCCCCTGGGTAATCTTCGCGGCACGAGGACGTCTGGGTCTCTTGGCCCGGGCATGGTGGCGATGGCTGCCTTCTCCACCGAAGGCGGTTGGCTAGGCTGGTAGTGACGGATCTTGGATCCCACTATTAGCACCGACAGCGAGTTGGGGAGACATAGTCGCCGGTGAAATCCGAGCCGACTCCGATCATGGCGGGCGATGGCGGCGTCTACGTCGTTACCTTGATGAAGGCATCGTCAAGCAACTATCGTCAACCTGCTCGTGTAGCTCCGGGAGAAATCCTAAGATCACCGGATCGGATGATGGCGGCGCTGCGGTGTCGTGTTCCCTATTGGGGCATCGTTTGTGGAGCGGCACCGGATGGAAGAGGCGTGAGGTGGTGTGGCGTGCCTTCTCTCGCGTCGACGACGGCGGGTCTCGGCGGCATGGAGCAGCGGGGTCTCGCCGGTGGGCGTGTGATGATGGACGAGCACAGGATGGTGGCGTTGTCTGGCGTCGACGGCAGCTAGACCGGGCAAGGTAGATGCAGCAGTACATCACTGAAGATGGATTGGTGGTAGGTGGCTGCGGCGGCCTCATACCCGGCAGGCGTCCTGGTTGAGGAGTGCGCCGGACTGGTGGGTGCCCCATACCCGGCAGGCGTCCTGGTTGAGACCTCAGGTCTTAGATGTTAGGTTTGGCTGTGAGGTCTGTTTGGTATTAGGCCCAGACTATCAGCATCGCTACATCAACTGGATAGGAGTAGCGACAGATGTTGCCTAGACGGTGGTTTAGTCTTACTGTTGTATGACTTTGTAAGGTCTTGTATGAATAATTAATAAAGTGGCTGCATGCATTGTCCAGATGCAGAGGCCGGGGGTCCTCCTCCTTTTCTAAAAAAAAAGGGAGCGCCCATTCAGAGCCTGAGTTGGTGACTTCCTCCAGCCGGGGCATAGCTACAGATTTTGCCATCTCCTCCCACAACATCCTTGCTAACGGGCATCTGCACATCACATGGAACATGTCCTCGGTTTCAATGCCACATAAAATACAAACATTAGTGACTTCCATATGCCTTTTCGCTTTGTTTTCCATAGTTGCCAGAGAATTTGTAATCAATCGCCACGTGAAGGTGCGTACCTTAGGGGGAGCAGGGCACCCCCACATTGCCTTCCAGACGGCACGAGTGCCGTCCGGTGCCCTGCTCGCTGCACACATGTTGGTGCTAGTAATTGTGTCGCTGCCGAGACGATACGCAGAGCGTACAGAGAAGTTCCCTCTCGGGTCTGGCGCCCATGCCAGGATGTCCTCCTGGCGTCGTGGCGATGGCTTGATCTTGAGGATACTTTCAGCGTCGATGGGGTGGAAGTGCTGTTGTACTAGCGCCGTCCTCCAGCGACCACCATCATCCAGCAGCTCGCTGACGCGGTGAAGTCGACAGGCACCTCGGGGGGAGATGGGACTGTAGGACGGTGGCCTTGGGAGCCACGGATCCCGCCAGATACGCACCTGCTCGCCATTGCCGACATGCCGGAGAAGCCCCTTGTTTAGTAGGTCCAAGCCATATTGGATAGCATGCCAGGTAGGCGATGCATTGCCTGAAAAAACTGTGTCAACCAAAGATCCATTAGGGTAATACCTCGCTTTCAAGACGGTGGCGCACAATGAGTCCGGCTTCGTGATCAAGCGCCATGCCTGACGTGCAAGTAGAGCTTGGTTAAAAATGCAGAAATCACGGAACCCAAGGCCACCTCTTCCTTTTGGCTCAAGAATTTTCACCCAAGCCTTCCAATGGGTTTTTCTTTTCCCATTTTTGGACCCCCACCAGAAGTTAGGAACGAGTCTTGTTAGGTCGTCGCACACCGAGAAGGGGAGCTTAAACACCCCAATGATGTATGTCGGAATAGCTTGTGCGACAGCTTTTATCATAGCCTCCACCCCGGCTTGGGAGAGGCTATCTCCCCAAGCCATGATCCTCTTTGTTAGGCTTGCTTGTAGCATCTGAAATTTTCCCCTGTGCATACGGCCATCGGGTGTGGGTAACCCAAGATACTTCCCTTCAAATTCTGAATTTACAACTTGCAATTCCTGCTTGATTTCCTGTTGCACCTCCACTGGACAAGCATCACCAAATTGGATAGAACACTTCTGGGGATTGATCAGCTGACCAGTAGCTTGTGCATAGTTGTTGATGACACTTTTTATGTATTGGGCCTGGCCCAACTCAGCCTTGAAGAACAACAGCGTGTCATCCGCAAAAAGCAAGTGTGAGATGCCGGGCGCCCTAGGACACACATGCAAGGCCTGAAGACTGTGGTTTGGTATTCCTTGCCTTAACAAAGCAGAAAGGCCATCAGCGACAAAAAGGAACAAAAACGGGGAGAGGGGGTCACCTTGCCGAAGCCCACGCGACGGTACAAACGAATCCAGAATAGCTCCATTGAATTTTACAGAATATCTCACCGAGGTCACACATGTCATAATCCACTGTACCCACTGATGAGCAAAGCCAATCTTTTTCATTGTTTGCTCCAAGAACCCCCAATCCACTCTGTCATACGCTTTTGATAAGTCTAATTTATATGCGCAGTAACTGTTAGTTGGTTTCTTTTCATGCTGCATGAAGTGAAGACACTCAAACGCCAATAGGGCGTTGTCTGTAATCATCCTCCCTGGGACAAAGGCACTCTGCTGCGGAGATATTATGTCATCAAGAATGGGTCCGAGCCTATTGACGAGACACTTAGCAACAATTTTATAGATGATGTTGCAGAGACTTATAGGCCTAAAATCAGATACTTTCACTGGGTCATTAATTTTAGGAATAAGTACGATTACCGTGTCATTTACCCCTTCAGGCATGATCCCTGTCCGGAAGAACTCCTTGACTACATGGATAATCTCCTCCTTTAATGTGAGCCAGTTTCTTTGAAAAAATCTCGCTGGAAACCCATCGCTGCCCGGTGCCTTTAGGGGACCAATTTGGAACAAGCTATCAGATATCTCCTTCTCGCTGAAATTTGCACAAAGTTTTTCATTCATGTCGGCCGTCACCTTTGGCTCAAAAAGTTGCACCAGTGGTTCCTGTACAAGTCCAATATCACATGTAAAAAGTGACTGGAAGAAGGGGTTAAAAAGACCCCCCATCGCTGCATGCTCCTCCTGCCGGTTCCCTGAATCATCCAAAAGATATTTTACTTTATTTCTCCTTGCCCTCCAAACAGCCTTTTGGTGAAAGAATTTAGTGTTTTGATCCCCTGACCGCAACCAGTCCACTCTCGACCGTTGAAGCCACATCAATTCTTCCCGATACAGCAATTCATTCATGTGATCTTGCACTTTCCTTATCTCGTTCCGGTCTGCGTTCATACTCATAAGTTCCTCTAGCTTGGATCTTGATTGTTCTAGTTCTTTGACCACATTACCAAACTTTGTTTTACTCCAGTTATGTAGCTCGGCCATTAATTCTTTTAGACCATGGCGCACATCACCAAGGTGCACTTTGTGCCCAGCTTTTGCCCAAGCCATCCGAATTTTTTCTGGAAGAGTAGCATCCCTTTCCCACATAACTTCATACTGCCGCTGCCACTTCCTGTTTCTATGTTCTGATTCTTTTACGCATTGCAGCACTATTGGACAGTGGTCCGAGCAGGGACTAACCTAGTGCCGGTCCTAACATCTTGGTCAAGCAGATAATGCTAAGTTAGTAGGAATTTAGGTTTAGCATATGCATTCATACAGGATAATAATAAAGTGAAGAAAAAACATTCAATTGTGAGAGGAGCGAGCATAGTGGTGCTGAATATTGCCATGAGATCATAAGTCAGAATTGATTTCAGTATGTTCATAAGGAGAGAACAATACGTTAACAATGCAGGTTTCCATATATTTGTTTGAGCTGCAGGCAGGTTTACATCTAACAGAGGGACCTACCAAGAGCAGGACATAGTTTAGCATTACATTGACAGGTCTAGCAAGATCAAGGTTGAATTCTTATATTACATGAGTCCAAAGTCAAAGGGCATGCGATGAAATAGTCTATGCTAAGTAGAACATAGAAGTCTGCCTTGTGACAATTGTAATGACATGCCACAGCTGCAAGGAAGAACGTAGAGGGTTAGTTTTTGAGTACATAGATACATATATATATATATATATATATATATATATATATATATATAAAGGTTCATAGGATCGCAAAAGTCTAAAAAACCAAGGGCAGAACACCTATCAGCAAACGATGTAAGTCGGTAGCTACAGATCCTATCAAAGCACATATTCTTCACTTGTAAGCAAGGACTAATCCGAGAAATAGATTATTTTTCCTGAAGCTCGGTGAAGCACAACATGGGCACGGACACATCAGTGGCTCTCTGCACGATTGATGTAGGTTGCATCCCCTTGGTGACAGTGAGGAACCCAACAATGCTTCTCCTGCATTGTGCGACCAGTGAATGCGGACACCATCACAAAATTTGTTTATAGTGAGTTCACAGAATTCTGTTGTGTTCCAAGTTTCAGGTTGGCATGAAGAAGAATTTGAATGTTGAATTATTTTTTACCTTTCCATGAGCTTACCTTGTATATTAAAATCAGAACTCCATTCTATAATAATGATGCAATATACTTCCAATTCATAATTCTGATCACATTAACACATTCTTTTTCATCCTTCAATTACGACAATAGAGGAAAGCATTTCAAAAGATGGGTGTTTTTTCTTACTGTCTTAAACAAACACATGTTTACATGTGAGCTCACCTTCTTGTCGGATAAATCATTGGACTGGATCCAGGTCTCCAGCAAAAGCATCCTCTCACAAAGAATTCGTAGTATCTTCGGAAGAAAAGTTTTAGTAAGATGACTCCATGACATATACAGTATTTTCTTCTAGTAAATCAAGGAACAATACACTTGATTTATGAAGAGTCGATGGTATGTAAACTTATTTACCAACTCTAAACATACACTTCTCATCCAGAATTTATTGACCCTACTACATTTGTATATCAAGAGGTAGCTAGTGCACAAAATGATATAACAAGAACATGTTGATCTCCACAATAAGAATTTTATCTTTTAACTATAGATAATATTTTTCCTTGCAAAGTAATTTCCTGAATTACATCAGGACAGATAGAAAGCATATCATCACTACTATATATAATGCAACTAAGAGTTTATTAGGCCATAATATGTCTTTTTATGGTAGCCATAGTAACTTCAAGATGAGAAGTCAAGAGAGATAGAAAAAACTCCATGTGTTTACCCATGCTGAGCATGGAAAAATTTACAACCCACAGAAGCATCAAAGAACACATTATTAGAACCAGCACGGTCCAGACTTACTCGGAAGCAACACTAATAAATTCACATCTTGTACATGCCAAAACAAAAATAATGTATTACCAAGAAGCAAGATGAACAAAAGCATGTGCCTATTGTAAAAAAAAGCAAACCACCTGGAAACGGCCTGGTCATACAAAGAACAACGACCATCGAAAGAACTTCCACAAAAAAAACCATCAAAAGAACCGCCCTAGAAAAAATGTATCTGTGACTAAACGCCGCCATCACTAACAAAAACATCAGTCTCAACCCCACCAAGGACAGAATAATCAGGCGCCTTCTCTCGAACATAAGAATGGAATGGCAACTGATAGTAGCTCGTAACAGCCTCAGACAGAGGCACGTAGGACCAATGTACAACAAACATGCCTGTAAAATAATGAAAGAATAACCCAAAAGACACCAACGCATGCCAGACAAATGGATGAACACATAAGAATATTAGATAAATAAAGGCGTGACAAGCAAGAGTAAATAGAGCAAGATATGTGTTACCTTGTGAACCAAACAGCAAGAGCAGTATCCAGCAGTCTCCAGAGGTGCTCGGAGACCGAAAGTCACCAACAAACTGGAAGAAGAAATCAAATAGAGGTTGAAAAAACAGGGTATATATAGCAGATGTCGATCCAGTAGTAGTAGCTATGTTGCTATTCCTCCTCTGTTTACTCTTGCTTAGCTGAATACTGGTCCAGGGTATATATAGCAAAAATCCTGCAGGGGGATATACTACTCACATGCCACCCATCCATTACACCAGCCTAATTGAAAAGCCTAATATAACCTAGACCAACTAAACACGCAGAAGCAACACATAGGTCCCAATTGTCATTTTTCAGAAATAATGCATCGATTCTCATTTTTCACCATAGATGATAGATCTCAAACTTCATCATGCTTCGGCGCATCTAATGACCCCCTCAAATGTCTACATTTAGTTATATACTCCATTAATCATCTAGCTAACTCAAATTTAGAGTGACCGATGCTTTGCTGATCAGGAAGAATGAACATACCCTGCCAATATACCTAGAAAAAGGCATGCAGACAACCAGGAGCACATGGCATCCCATACAAATGCATCTTGCCGTCAGCAAACTACTACAACTACAATCCATCGAATAATCTTCATAAATCACATCTGGAACGGCATTGGCTTGTCCCGTAGCTCCAACAACATGGCACATGCGAGCAGTTCCAACAAACAAATCAGTAGGTCACTTGTAGGACATAGCAGAAACGTACAAAAATTTAGGTCCCACCAGAATCCAGAGAAGTGGCAAAAAATCTCCGATGCCAAACGGTTAGGAAGCACAAAAATACAAGCAAACAATGATACTTTTAGGTGCCAGGCTTCTACCAATAAGAGCACATGGAAGATACACGGCTGCAAGAACACAAGCACATGCCTGAAGAGCTGAGAACAGAAAGAGAAAAAGGGTCGACCTATAGAGCGGTGCCGAAGACGTAGCTGGACGAACCGACCAGAACCACGAGCACCCGCAGACAGTGGACCAACCTGCAGGGGAAAGAAAGCAAATCGGGGATTAGCTTGAGATAACCAGATTTAGGATGGTCGAAAACAAACAAGCACATACAGATCGAGGACCCTCACGCCAGGGCAGTTTTAGATGTGATCTAAAAATAACGGTAAAAGTAGCTAACACTCTGTATTGTCTTTTATCCATGGACCATCAGGAAAAAGCAACAATAGTCTCACAGGCACATGATGATAAACATAAAATACATATAATTAGCATGCTGATAGTGTCAGTATCACGTGGAAAAGATCATAATCTGACATATATATTCTGAGTACTCGAGGATTCTGTGGCTGTTAACCATGGCCCATATACTTCCTTGTAAGCATTATAATATATTCAACCTTGGATTTTTAGTAAGCTAAATAATTTCAGAGCATTGTTCTGAATCAGACATCTACACACAGACTCTGGCGGTTCCTCTCATAGCATTTAGAATGTCGACCCCTTTTAAACCATATAGAAAACACAGAGAAGCAAGTATGCTTTCTCTTCTATTACTAATGCACACGCCAATGTGCTTTACAATAAGCATGCATTCGTCACCTCTCGTTTTCTCTGCTCATGTACGTCTGCTAGATTATCTGGTGATAAGATGGTCTCATGCATATCTTACTGAACAACAAAGCATGTACTTCGTCTGTGAGTCACTATAAAATATGTGCATGCCAGTGTCTGTGTACACGTATGTGTGTGTCTGCTCAAAGATCAGGATGTGCTCGTGTGCACTGTGTGACGACCCCGGCTTAATCGTGCACTAATCATACACACAAATGCACATGATCAAGCCTAAGGACTCACTTGAAGATATCACAACACAACTCTAAAACATAAATAAATTCATACAAGCTTTATATTACAAGCCAGGGCCTCGAGGGCTCGAATACATAGCTCGATGGCATACAAGTGTCAGCGGAAGCATTAGATATCTGGGTACAGATATATTACAGAACTAAAGATAAACCTTTAGAAGGCGGGGCAAAATAAAACTCTACGATCGAAAGGCGTAGGCCTCCTACCTAGGACCCTCCGAATCCTACTCCTGGTCGTCTGTCGGCTCCTCGTAGTAGTACTCGCCGGGGGGTAGTAGTGGTAGCCGTAGTCGTCGACGGGGGCAGCTACCTCAGGGGCTCCGTCATCTGGCGGCGTCGAATGGATAAGGGGAGAAAAAGAAAATAAAGCAAACGTGAGTACTCATCCGAAGTACTCAGCAAGTAAGGATCTACACTACATATGCAACATTTTCAAAGGGGGCTGTATATGTGGACTGGGCTGCAGAAATGCCAGAATAGAGGGGAAAGACTAGTCCTATCGAAGACTAGCATCTTCAAGCTTCTTCACCGGTCTTGCAGCATTAGAAGAGTGCAGAGTAACATAATGTAAAGTAGATGTAGTATCATCAACCTCGGCCAGAGATTCTTCCTCGACTCCCTACGAGAAAGCAATCCCAGAGCCGTACTATCCAGTTCTCATCTCGTTCTAGTTGTACCGATCGGGATACAACTCCGAGTGTCCGTTACCGTAGGACAGGCTATCGATAGATTAGTTCTTCCCTGCAGGGGTGCACCAACTTACCCACCACGCTCGCTTAACTCCGGCCGGACACACTTTTCTGGGTCATGCCCGGCCTCGGTTAAGCAACACGCCGCAACCCGACCAAATACTTAACAGAGAGGTGACGCCCCGGACGCTCCTACACGTTGCGTACACCGCCGGTGAGCAGACCTAGCAACCCCTTATACAAGTGCGGTTGCGTTCCCAGTCCAACCCAACGTGTGCCGCTCAGTTGCTGATGTCTATTAAGTTTCGGCTGAAGTATACGACGCAGAACGCCCATACTATGCCCACGTGATGGTTAGTGCTATCAGGCCAGAGGCCCCTCGGATCAAATATCCAAACCGTTAGTGGATTAGGAGCGCGTGGTAACGAACAGAGACTCACGATCGATGTGACGCCATCGTCCCGTCTCGAGGACTTGCGGCAAGGGCTAAGAATGCTCGGCCACGCCTCGTAGTTATCTCGCGGGCACCTCTCAGGTCAACCCGACTCCACATCACTTCGCATTCATGCTCGCGCGGGTACCCCTCAGGGCCGACCCGTCTTTAGTATCCTGGTTCAGTGTTCAGTCATAGTAACCAAAGTCTCCGTGTGTCTGACACCAAGTGGGAACCCTGAGGAATCACCCTCGATGGAATCCCACTCGATGATATCATCAAGGTGAACGAAGGAGGAATCACCCTCGAGGTCCACACTTGAACAGTTGCACGACGGTGTCGGTATCGGGGGTGGTGTAGGAGGAATCACCCTCGCTTACCACGACCGATTAACTAACCTACAAGGTTATCATCAGAAGTGCTGACGAGGTATCACCCTCGGCACTCGATAGTAACCCAGTAGTGTCGAGCAATTTAAGGGGGAAGTGACGTGCGGTGCCAGGGTCTGATCTTCGATCCTGTTGCTCGGGTCTCCTGAGAGTCCAGCGGGGCAGTCGGGACAAGTGGGTCTTTGATAGGGCTCTATCCATCCTATACTAAACAGTTTAGGATAGCAGGCAGGTATCAATAGTAGGCTACAATAAACAGGCTATGCAACAGAAATAGGATAACAGTAGCTGCAATATCTTCTAATGCAAGCATAAGAGGGAAGAGAGTGGGCGATATCGAAATGCTCAAAATGGGGTGCTTGCCTGTCTGCTCGACGGCAAGGGCAGGGTCGTCGGGGACGTAGTCGCACTCCGGAGCGGCGTCTGCCTCAGGAGCTACGTCAACGTCGGGGTCTACCGAAAGAGAAGAGGGGGAAGAAAACAGGTAAACATAATGCAAACAGATGCATCACAGTTCGTGCTATGCTATGATGCTGTGCAGGGTTGCCTAAATATGCATTTAAGCTATTTTTAGGATTATCGCGGGATTTATTACCCTGTGTGTGCGCACTATTCATCTACCGTAATCGGGCTCGAAGTTACGAGTTCTCCTACGTAGGCGGTTCCGACAAGGGAACAGACGACACGATCAGATTCGTCTCGTCGTTCTGAGCAAGTTTCATGTTTTAACTTTTTCGATCTGAGCTACGGTTTATTTTCTACGATTTTCTAAAGATTTTAGTATTTTCTGGAATTATTTTTATTTATTAAATCAACATTATCCAGAACAGTGTGGAGTGACGTCAGCATAACGGAATGCTAATGTCAGCAGTCAACGGACGGCTGACCAGGTCAAACCTGACCAGTGGGGCCCACATGTCAGCCTCTATTGATTAACATAGTTTAATTAAAACTAATCAGAGATTATTAGCTTCTGGGTCCCACATGTCAGTGAGACATTAGTCTAATAAATTATATTTAAACCTAATCCGGATTAATTAGCTACGGGACCCACACGTCAGTGGCCCACGGGTGCCCAGTCAGCAGTTGACTGGGTCAACCCAGTCAGCTGGGGCCCGTGGGGCCCTCTGTCAGTCACACGGGAGGCTGCCACGTCCGCGCCTGGTCAGCGTCGTCGGAGTTTCGCAGCCGGCGACCATTCAGCGGCGGCGCGGCTCGGGAGGGGGTCGGAATTCGCTCCCCGGCCACCAAATCGGTCACGGAAGGGCGCGTTCGAAAGCGGAGACCGAGCCGCCTCGATCTGTGGCGGTCTCCTAGTCAGAGGGGCCCTACGGTGACGGCGGCGAGCTCGGAAACTTCGCCAGAGTTCGGCCACAACGCGAACGGCGGCTAGAGGGCACGGCAGGACCAGCGGGGAGGCTCTACGGGGTCCTACCGAGGCCTGGAGCACGTTGACGAGCTCGGGTGAGCATGACACTGATGAGAACGACGGCGACGAGCACCGCGGCGGAGTGAGCTTCGGGCGGCGATGGCAACGGCGGCTACGGAGGTGGACACGTACGGGAGAGGGAGGGGAAAGACGCGGTGGCTCATCGGGAGAGCGTGGGGTCTGGGCAGAGGGCTCGGGGAAGCGTGGTGGAGCCGGAATCCTCGCCGGAGCTGCGGCGACCGAAGGAGGAAGAGGAGCTCGAGGGGCTTGATGCTTGTGACGACCCCGGCTTAATCGTGCACTAATCATACACGCAAATGCGCACGATCAAGCCTAAGGACTCACTTGAAGATATCACAACACAACTCTAAAACATAAATAAAGTCATACAAGCTTTATATTACAAGCCAGGGCCTCGAGGGCTCGAATACATAGCTCGATGGCATACAAGCGTCAGCGGAAGCATCAGATATCTGAGTACAGATATTTTACAAAGAGAGAGATAAGCCTTCACAGAGGCGGGGTAAAATAAAATCTACGACCGAAAGGCGTAGGCCTCCTGCCCTGGACCCTCCGATCCTACTCCTGGTCGTCCGTCGGCTCCTCGTAGTAGTAGTACTCGCCAGGCGGGTAGTAGTACTGGTCGTCGGCTGGGGCGTCTGGCTCAGGGGCTCCGACATCTGGTGGCATCAAATGGATATGGGGGAAAAAGAAAGTAAAGCAAACGTGAGTACTCATCCGAAGTACTCAGCAAGCAAGGATCTACACTACATATGCAACATTGTCAAAGGAATGGCTGTATATGTGGACTGGGCTGCAGAAATGCCAGAATAGAAGGAGAAAACCTAGTCCTATCGAAGACTAGCATCTTCAACAATCTTCAGCAGTCTTGCAGCATAAGAAGAGAGCAGAGGAACATAATGTAAAGTAGTAGTAGTATCATCAACCTCGACCTGCGATCCTTTCTCGACTCCCTGCGAGAAAGCAATCCCAGAGCCGTACTATCCAGTTCTCATCACAAGTTCTAGTTGTACCGATCGGGATACAACTCCGAGTGTCCGTTACCGTAGGACAGGCTATCGATAGAAGTTTCTTCCCTGCAGGGGTGCACCAAGTTACCCACCACGCTCGCTTAACTCTGGCCGGACACACTTTACTGGGTCATGCCCGGCCTCGGCTAAGCAACACGCCGCAACTCGACCGAATACCTAACAGAGAGGTCAACACGTCGGACTAAACCTATGCGCCCAGGGGTCTTGGGCCTTCGCCCCGGGAACTCCTGCACGTTGCGTACGCGGCTGAAAGCAGACCTAGCAACCCCTTATACAAGTGCGATTGCGTTCCCAGTCCAATTCAGCGCGCGCCGCTTAGTCGCTGACGTCTATTAAGCTCCGGCTGAAGTATATGACGCAGAACGCCCATACTATGCCCACGTGATGGTTAGTGCTATCAGGCCAGAGGCCCCTCGGATCAAATATCCAAACCGTTTAGTGGTTTAGGATCGCGCGGAAATGAGCAGAGTCTCACGATCGATGTGACCCCGTCGCCCCGTCTCGAGGACTTGCGGCAAGGGCGAGGAATGCCCTGCCGCGCCTCGTGTTATCTCGCGGGCACCATCCAGGTCAACCCGACTCCACATCACTTCGCATTAAGCTCGCGCGGGTACCCCTCAGGGCCGACCCGTCTTTAGTAACATGGTTTAGTGCAAGTCACAGTATCAATAGTATTCGTGTGTCCAACACCAAGGGGGAACCCTGAGGAATCACCCTCGATGGAATTCCCACTGATGTTACCGTCAAGGTGAACGAAGGAGGAATCACCCTCGAGGTCCACACTTGAGGTGTTGCACGACGACGTCGTTATCGGGGGTGGTGTAGGAGGAATCACCCTCGCTTACCATGACCGATTAACTAACCTACAAGGTTATCATCAGAAGTGCTGACAAGGTATCACCCTCGGCACTCGACGGTAACCCAGCAGTGTCGGCAACTAAAGGGGGAAGTGACGTGCGGTGCCGGGGCCTGGTCTTCAATCCCGATGGTCGGGTCTTCTGATATCCAGCAGGGCAGTCGGGATCAAGTGGGGTCTCTGTCGTGTCTCTACCCAGCCTATACTAGGCAGTCTAGGATATTCAGCAAGGTAGCAAGGCAGGTTACAATAAACAGGCTATGCATCAGATATAGGATAACAGTAACAGTAGCAGTTCTAATGCAAGCATAAGAGAGAAGAGAATAGGCGACATAGGCATGCTCAAAATGGGGGTGCTTGCCTGTTTGCTCGGGGGCAAGGGCAAGGTCGTCGGTGGTGTCGTCGGGGACGTAGTCGTACTCCTGAGCTGCGTCTGCCTCAGGAGCTACGTCAACGTCGGGGTCTACCGAGAGAGAAGAGGGGGAAGAAACAGGTAAACATAATGCAACATATGCCACACAGTGCGTGCTATGCTACGATGCAGTGCAGAGGTGCCTAAATATGCATCTAAGTCATTTTAGTTATTTTCAGGATTAATCTGGGATTTAAATCCGATGTGTGTGCACTATTCATCTGCCAGATTCGGGTCCGGAGTTACGAGTTCTTCTATGTAGGGGGTTCCGATGAAGAAACAGACGGCACGATCAAACTCGGCTCGTCGTTCTGAGCAACTTTCATGTTTTAACTTTTTCGATCTGAGCTACGGTTTAGAAGATATGGATTTTTAAAGATTATTTGAATTTCTAGAATTTATTTATTTACAGAAAAATGAATTATGACATCAGCATGATGTCATGCTGACATCAGCAAGTCAACAGCACTGTCCAGAGTCAAATCTGACATGTGGGTCCAGTGGGACCCACATGTCAGCCTCTGTTATTTAAACAGTGAGTTAAATTAAACTAATTTGCTAATTAACTAGGTGGGGCCCTTATGTCAGTGACTAATTAGCTTAGTTAAATTAGACTTTAATTATTAAACTGGTTAATTAGCTAGATAACAGCAGGGGCCCCACTTGTCAGCGGCGGAGAGTGAACAGTGGCAGGCGTTGACCTGGTCAACGAAGTCAACCAGGGCCAGGGGACCCACTGGCAGCCTCACCGTGGTGGGCCCCACGCCTGCCTAGTCAGCAGCATCGTCGGAACTGCGCCGGCGAGCGCTTCCGCGGCGGTCCATCGCCGGAATGCGTCGGGAAACGCCCACAGCGGGCCGTTCGGCCCGTCCTCGGTCGCGTTCGAGAGCTAGGGTCATCGCGCGTCGACTGGTGCCACTGGACCGACCGGAGATGGCCGGAGCAGGGAGCTGCGACGTCGCCGGCGGCGGGAGGCTCGGGCGAGCTATGACAACAGCAGCACGATGCGCTAACAGGCGAAATGCGAGAGAGGGCGTGCTCTACGCGGCGCGGTGAAACTAACGGACATACGCCCGTGACCAAAAGGTCGCCGGAGACTCGCCGGCGACGAGCTCCACGGAGGTGAGCTCGGGCGTGCGTGGAGTGGTGGCTACGGCCTTCTAGCGGCGTCGAGAGAGGGCATGGGAGAAGCAGCAGCTCACCTCGTGGCTATGAAAAGCCTTCGACAGCTTTGTAGCAGCAGGCGGTGACCGGAGATGACGGGGATCGCCGGCGACCGAACGGAGGGGACGGAGAAATCCTGGCGCTGCGATGCCTCCCCGCTCCCGCTGCGACCTCTAGCAGATGCGGAAGATGTAGACGAAGGCGACGGGCACGTCAGCGAGGTGATTCGTCGGTCATGGCCGCGGACAGGGACGAGGCGCGGCGGCGACCGCGTCGGACGTCGATGGATCTGGGGAGGGAAGAGCGAGGAGAAGGAGGGGAATGACGGAGGAGGTCCAGGGGAACAGCTCGGCGTCGTCCTTATCCTCCTCGGCTACTGTTTCGTCGGTGGCTGCCGCGGTGTCGCACACTCGCCGGCGCGCGCGCGCTCGGCCAGGGGAGCGCCGACACGCATGAGGAGGGAGAAGGAACGGGCCTAGTGGGCTGGGCCTCGTGGCACTGTGCACTTAGACTAGTGCACAGTGGCCTTTACTGATTCTTTTCCTTTTCGGTTTTCTTTTTCTTTATTTCATTTCTGTTCTGATTTAGTTAGGGCACTTTTGCATTTTTGTAAAACGTGGGGCTTGGCCCAAATAATGTAATGCAATATTACCCTTCACCAAAAACTTGTTTGAGCTAAATTGGATTCCATTTGAATTAGAAATGATTTTAAATGGATTTATAATGGCTGTTTTGGTACTGTTTCACCTTGTTTGAGTCATTTGTCTAACTCCAACTTTATAGATGATGGTTTTACAAATGTTCCTCGATTGCCATTTAATGAACATTTTTCCAACAGTGTTTGATCAACTTCATATTTCACTTATGAATTTGAGTTGATTTTCAGATGTGAATTTGAATTGGATCATTAACCCATATGACTTAGCACTGCAAATGATCATGACTTGGCAAGTTTAACAGAGTGTCACAGAGCCTATTACAAGGGGGTGTTACAATGCTGAGGCTCCCGGCTCCAACGGTTTGGACCCGTCGATGCGGAGGACGACGGCGGAGCGTTACGTCATCGGGGCAAGGTGCGAGGTCGACGGAGAGCGCGGGATCGATCGACGGCGGCGACGGCGGTTTCGAGCGTCTGCCCAGATCAAACCAGAGAGGGGAAACGAGGGGGAATGAGGGGCGCTAGGGTTGCGGGGAGTGAGCGAGGGGCTCGGGCGCGGCCATATAGGCGACGGGGAGCCGTGGGATTGTCGACACGGCGTCGAGCGCCGGTCGGATGCGCGCGCGCGCTGACGCGTGCGAGAGGTGGGAGACGACCCGGCGGTTGGGCTGGGCCGGCTACAGTGGCGCAGGCTTAAGTGCACAGTAACCCTTTAGGCCTTTTCCAATTTTCCTTTTTCTGTTTTCTTTTCTTCTTTGTAATTGTTAGGCCACTTATGCACTTTTGTGAAATATGAAACTTGGCCCATATATTACAGTGCAATATTATCTTTCACCAAAAATTGGTTTGGGTAGATTTGGAGTTTGTTTGAATTTGGAATGATTTTAAATGTATTAAATATTGCTGTTTCATCTTGTTGGAGTCATTTAACTAATCCGAGTAGCATTAGTTATAATTTTGTGAGTGCTTCTGGAATATTTGCTATTTAGTGAACATTTTCCCATAGTCTTTGAGCAAGTTGATTTTGCACTTTTGAATTTGAGTTGATTTCCAGAATAGAGTTTGAATTATTTTGGTTAACCACTATGACTAGGCACTGCAAATGATATGACTTGGCAATATTAGCAGTTGATCACAGTGGCTATTACACAGGGGTGTTACAAGTTCTCCTCCTCTAAAAGAAATTCTCGACCCGAGAATTTAGGAGGTAGAAGGAAAGAGGTCGGGATATTCTTTCCGAAGATGATCCTCGCGTTCCCAAGTGGCTTCATCTTCAGTATGATTCGACCACTTCACTTTCAGGAACTTGGTCGTCTTCCGATGAGTTCGACGTTCAGCTTCATCAAAGATGCGGATCGGATGCTCCTTATAAGATAAGTCGTCTTGCAACTGAAGCATCTCGTGATCCACTGCGCGGTGCGGAGATTCCTTGAAGCATTTACGGAGTTGTGACACGTGGAAGACGTCATGGATATGAGAGAATTGTGGTGGCAACTCCAATTTATATGCCACCTGTCCACGTCTAGCCACGATGCGGAAAGGACCAATATAGCGTGGAGCTAGCTTGCCCTTGATTCCAAAACGACGGGTGCCCTTCAAAGGAGTGACACGAAGATAAGCTTGATCACCTGGTTGATAAGTCAGACCCCATCGCTTGCGATCGTAATTGCTCTTCTGGCGGTCCTGAGCCGCCTTGAGATTTTCTCGGACAACTCTGACTTGTTCTTCAGCGTGTTGGATAATGTCCGGTCCAATGAGAGGTCGTTCCCCAGTTTCTGACCAATTCAGAGGGGTTCGACACTTACGGCCATATAGCACTTCGAATGGAGCCATCTTCAAACTGGCTTGATAACTGTTATTATAAGAGAATTCGGCAAACGGAAGAGATTCTTCCCACTTCTTACCGAATGATATAACATAAGCGCGAAGCATATCTTCAAGCACTTGGTTAACTCGCTCAACTTGGCCTTGGGATTGAGGATGATAAGTTGAACTCCATGTAATGTGAGTTCCCATAGCTTGTTGGAAACTTTCCCAGAACTTGGATGTGAAAAGACCGCCACGGTCCGAACTAATCTCCTTCGGAATACCGTGGAGTGAAATGATTCTGGAGATATACAGCTCTGCTAGTTGGCTAGCAGTGATAGTCTCCTTGACAGGCAGAAAATGAGCAACCTTGGAAAGTTAATCGACGACGACAAGAATAGCATCGTGACCTTTCTGAGACTTGGGAAGACCAGTAATGAAATCCATTTGCACTTTATCCCATTTCCACAGAGGAATAGGGAGTGGTTGAAGAATTCCAGCAGGCTTCTGATGTTCTGCTTTCACGCGACAACATACATCACATTCAGCAACATAACGAGCAATGTCCTGCTTCATTTTAGACCACCAGTACCTCTGTCGAAGATCCCGATACATCTTGGTGCTACCCGGATGGATAGACAGCGGTGTATCATGAGCCTCCTTCATGACCTTGTCACTCATAAGTTCGAAGCGAGGTACTACGATGCGGTCTCTGAAATATAATGTTCCATCTTCAGCAACTGAGAAATCCCGGTATTTATCAAGGTGAAGCTCTTTCTTCATCAAGTCAATTTCAGCGTCTTTGACTTGCGCTTCCTTAACAGCCTTCTGAAGGTCTGGCTGTACCACAAGGTTATTAAGAGAACCCTGGGTACAATTCACAGATTCAGCTGAGTCAGTTCTGCATAAAGACGAGGTTGAGCTCGCCTAACCATGAGGTTGTTGCAATATGACTTGCGGCTTAAGGCATCAGCCATCACGTTAGCCTTGCCAGGGGTATATGAAATACCATAGTCATAGTCCGTAATTGTTTCCAACCATCATTGCTGACGGAGATGAAGATCCGGTTGAGTGAACAAGTATTTCAGACTCTGATGATCGGTATAAATCTCACACCGATTACCCAGAAGGTAATGTCGCCATAACTTCAATGCATATATCACAGCAGCGAGTTCGAGATCGTGCACTGGATAGTTCTCTTCATGTGGACGCAATTGTCGTGATGCATATGCAATTACCTTCCGATCTTGCATTAGAACACAACCTAATCCCTGACGAGAGGCGTCACAATAAATGACAAAGTCCTTACGAGAATCAGGAGGAGCAAGCACTGGAGCAGAAGTAAGCTTGTCCTTGAGGGTCTGGAAACTCTCCTGACATTTGTCTGTCCACTCAAACTTAACGCCTTTGTGGAGCAGATTAGTCAGGGGCTTGACGATCTTGGAAAAGTTCTCGACGAATCACCGACAATAACTTGCAAGTCCGAGAAAACTTCGGACTTGCTTGGCATTCTTCGGAGGGGTCCAGTCAAGGATAGCATGAACATGCTCCGGGTTAACGGCGATACCGTCCTTGGAAATCACATGTCCAAGGTAGGTTACTTCGGAAAGCCAGAATTCACATTTGGAGTACTTGGCATACAACTGATGTTCTCGAAGCCTCTCCAGAACAAGGCGAAGATGTTCGGCATGTTCTTCCTTATTCTTCGAATATACCAGAATATCATCCAGATATACCACGACGAACTTGTCGAGGTAATCCATGAATATATAATTCATCAGACGGGAGAACGTAGCTGGAGCATTCGTTAGGCCAAATGACATGACGGTGTATTCATAGGAGCCATAACGAGTAACGAATGTAGTCTTTGGAATATCCTCTTCGCGGACACGGATCTGGTGATAACCCAACCTCAAGTCGAGTTTAGAGAACACCGATGATCCAGCTAGTTGATCATATAAGTCATTGATCCGGGGAAGCAGATATTTATTCTGAATGGTTGCCTGGTTGATAGGACGGTAATCTTGGACCAACCTATTCATACCATCTTTCTTCTTGAAAAAGAGAGACGGTGCTCCCCAGGCAGAGGAACTAGGACGGATGAAACCCTTCTTAAGTGATTTATCGATTTCTTCCTTAAGTTCGAGAAGGTGGTGCGGTGGCATCTTTTAAGGACGCTTCGCAATAGGAGTGGTGCCAGACTTCAAGTCGATAACAAACTCGACATCTCTAGCAGGGGGTATTCCTGGAAATTCTTCTGGAAAAACATCCTGTAAGTCGCACACGACTGGAATGTTCTCGATCCCCTCAAGCGGACAAGCGTTCAACGCATTCAAGGCATAAATTTGAGCCTCGGCGTTCTGAGTGATATGAGCTCGGTAATTCACTAACTCATCTGATGGGTGTAGGAGATGTACAACCTTAGTGGCACAATTGATTGAGGCGTAGTGAGCCTTCAACCAATCCATTCCCAGTATAAGGTCAATGTTGGAGTTATTCAGAATTATGGGGAAGGCCTGAAACTTTCTCTCTTCAATCACAACAGTGACTTCGGGGCTGAATATGGTGGCTTGGCACCGACCCGCGGGAGTGTTTACAACTAACGGATGGTGTAGTATTTCACACTTAACGTCATGCAAGAGTGCAAAATGTTCTGACATGAATGAATGCGATGCTCCTGAATCAAATAAAACAGTTGCAGGTACTGAATTAACAAGAAGTGTACCCATCACAGTTGCTGGTTGTTCGGGGTCTTCATTCATGTTGACATGGAAGGCCTGCCCACGACCATAAGAAGGTCTGGCATTGCTGTAGCGAGGCTGAGAATTCCCACGGCCATTACCACGGCCAGCAGAAGGAAGAGCTAGCTGATTCTGACTCTGTGAGCAGTCTCTGGCACGGTGACCTGGATGGCCACACTTGAAGCATAGTCCATTGTCAGGATGTGGTGCGGGATCTCGAGGTGGCGGAGCTTGAAGAGGCTGCCTCGGTGGTGGAGGAGGCAGATGAGGTGCGGCATAAGCAGGCCTATACACTAGAGCTGCTGGACGGTACATGCTCTGCGGAATCCAGATGCGGCACTTCTGGGAAGATGAGCCCGCTTCACGAGTGCGTCTGGTCGCTTCCTTGTGCTTCTTCAGACCAGTCTCGACCATGATAGCCTTATTCACCAAGGTGGCGAAATCAGGATAGTCTTGAACGAGCAGAGGTAACTGAATATCATGGTGCAGCCCTTCACGAAACTTCTCTTGCCTTCGGGCATCAGTGGGGATGTCTTCTTCAACGTAGCGAGACAAGTCAAGAAACTTGCGCTGATAAACTTCCACAGTCTTGTTACCTTGAACGAGCCTACGGAACTTGGCTTTCTTCCGGGCTATGACATCTTAAGGAATGTAGCGGGCACGGAAAACAATCTTGAATTCTGCCCAAGTGACGATGGTACCAGATGGTAGGGTCTGTCGGTGAGTGGCCCACCATTGTGATGCGGGACCCTTCAGAAGGTATGTCGCAAAGGTGACATAATTGGCCGGGGCGACATCAGCAGACTCCATCTCATAGGAGATGTCACGCAGCCAATCATCGGCATCCAGCGGGTTGACTGTGTTGCGGAAGAATGACAGGTTGAGTCGCATAAATTCTGGCAAGGTGATGGAAGGTGGCGGCTGGTCGGCATTGGGACAGGGGAACTGTTGCATAATCCCCGTCATGAATTGACGGTTGAGTTCAAACTGTTGCATCATCGCAGCCATATAGTCAGGCGGTGGCGGCGGAGGTGGATTGTTATCACCCATCCTGCTAAGTCAACAGGGGTAGTTTAGCAGATGCCATTGTGAGTGTTTAGGAACAAACATGATGTAACACGACGGAATTTAAGTAGTACAACAGATGCTTAATAGTAGTCATTAAGTCATACAGATCCATACAGAGTCGGTTACATTCGGGTAGCATAACAGCATAAATTTAAAAGCTAGACATGCTAGGCGGCGCGCAGGCACGCGGTAAGGAAGTACACAACGAGACATAGCAAAGGCTACATCAACGTCGGAGAAAACCACTGAAACGGGGTAGCTGCAAGTGCGGACGACGGACGTTCGTCGTAGAAGGATCCTGCGCTCCATGTGCACTCTGATGCAGAACCTGGTCTCGAGCTGAAAGAAGGGGTCCACGTGCAGGCGTGTGACCTCCCACAGCAGGCCAATCGATCCCTGATGGCATCTCGGTCCTGCTCGGGTAAAGAATGTGCTCCGGATGTATCCCTGCACGAACAGCTGGTAGAAACTGCGTCATAGCCTCGTAGAGTCGTGCTCGAGTGGCAAACAACTCGACAGCAAGAGTGTGAACAGTGCGATCCAGAGCCTGAGTACACTGAATTAGAACTCGCTGATCATAGCGACGAGGCTCGTACGGGGCATAGGTAGCTGTGTAGTATCCAGTAGCATCTCCAGCAGGGGTATACGGAATGTATCGATACTCAGAAGCATCCAAGATGGCGCTGTGCTCTCCTCGGAGACGTGCGACAGCAGAGTAAGCGGCATCATGGACTGCCATCTCAATCGTCACGCCGATACCATGGAAAAGGTGTAGCTCAGTGTCGGAATCATCCTGCTGATCGTAGATGCGAACATCAGCATAGTACTGCTCCTGGTTGAACTCACGATAAACCTCGTAGACCATGTACTCGGGGCACCAGCGGTATCCCAGCCTGATCAAGAGGGCAATCAGAACAGCTGGAAACCCAGGGACGTCTCGAGCCCAGGTGCGAAGCACAAGCTGCGTCGTAGGGCGTGGGGGAAACAGACGGTCCATCTGAAACAGAGAAGATTCAGGATTGTCATTCGACGGCGAGAAATATAGAAAATTTCGAATTGAAAGGTTAAACAAAACAATGGAAAGGAAAATGATTAGCAGACTAATCAGATCAAAGATAGGGAAATCGCACTGAATCCAGCTCTCCGGATGGATGGAATTTACGAGATCCTAAGTGTCGGTGTTAGTAATTTTTATTAAACCCAAATAGAAGAGAGGTTAGAGTCCCAGAGTAAAGACGAGGAATAAAAGATCCTAATACCACCCAGTTGGCGACGTGGGCCCGTAAGCCACACAGCCAAGTTAGTAAAAGAGTTTTCGACCACTAGACTCAACTTCGGCCAATGAGTTGGAAAGGGGGATTCCTAGAGGCAGTCAGCTCTGATACCAACCTGTGACGACCCCGGCTTAATCGTGCACTAACCATACACACAAATGCACACGATCAAGCCTAAGGACTCACTTGAAGATATCACAACACAACTCTAAAACATAAATAAATTCATACAAGCTTTATATTACAAGCCAGGGCCTCGAGGGCTCGAATACATAGCTCGATGGCATACAAGTGTCAGTGGAAGCATTAGATATCTGGGTACAGATATATTACAGAACGGAAGATAAGCCTTTAGAAGGCGGGGCAAAATAAAACTCTACGATCGAAAGGCGTAGGCATCCAGCCTAGGACCCTCCGAATCCTACTCCTGGTCGTCTGTCGGCTCCTCGTAGTAGTAGTCGCCGGGAGGGTAGTAGTGGTAGCCGTAGTCATCGACGGGGGCAGCTACCTCAGGGGCTCCGTCATCTGGCGGCGTCGAATGGATAAGGGGAGAAAAGAAAATAAAGCAAACATGAGTACTCATCCGAAGTACTCAGCAAACAAGGATCTACACTACATATGCAACATTTTCAAAGGGGGTTGTATATGTGGACTGGGCTGCAGAAATGCCAGAATAGAGGGGAAAACCTAGTCCTATCGAAGACTAGCATCTTCAAGCTTCTTCATCGGTCTTGCAGCATTAGAAGAGTGCAGAGTAACATAATGTAAAGTAGTTGTAGTATCTTCAACCTCGGCTAGAGATTCTTCCTCGACTCCCTGCAAGAAAGCAATCCTAGAGCCGTACTATCCAGTTCTCATCTCAGTTCTAGTTGTACCGATCGGGATACAACTCCGAGTGTCCGTTACCGTAGGACAGGCTATCGATAGATTAGTTCTTCCCTGCAGGGGTGCACCAACTTACCCACCACGCTCGCTTAACTCCGGCCGGACACACTTTTCTGGGTCATGCCCGGCCTCGGCTAAGCAACACGCCACAACCCAACCAAATACTTAACAGAGAGGTCAGCGCGCCAGACTAACCTATGCCCCCAGGGTTCTTGGGCCATCGCCCCGGACGCTCTTGCACGTTGCGTACACCGCCGGTGAGCAGACCTAGCAACCCCTTATACAAGTGCAGTTGCGTTCCCAGTCCAACCCAGCGTGTACCGCTCAGTTGCTGACGTCTATTAAGCTTCGGCTGAAGTATACGACGCAGAACGCCCATACTATGCCCACGTGATGGTTAGTGCTATCAGGCCAGAGGCCCCTCGGATCAAATATCCAAACCGTTAGTGGATTAGGAGCGCGCGGTAACGAGCAGAGACTCACGATCGATGTGACCCCGTCGCCCCGTCTCGAGGACTTGCGGCAAGGGCTAAGAATGCCCGGCCACGCCTCGTAGTTATCTCGCGGGCACCTCTCAGGTCAACCCGACTCCACATCACTTCGCATTCATGCTCGCGCGGGTACCCCTCAGGGCCGACCCATCTTTAGTATCCTGGTTCAGTGTTCAGTCATAGTAACCAAAGTCTCCGTGTGTCTGACACCAAGTGGGAACCCTGAGGAATCACCCTCGATGGAATCCCACTCGATGATATCATCAAGGTGAACGAAGGAGGAATCACCCTCGAGGTCCACACTTGAACAGTTGCACGACGGTGTCGGTATCGGGGGTGGTGTAGGAGGAATCACCCTCGCTTACCACGACCGATTAACTAACCTACAAGGTTATCATCAGAAGTGCTGACGAGGTATCACCTTCGGCACTCGATAGTAACCCAGTAGTGTCGAGCAATTTAAGGGGGAAGTGACGTGCGGTGCCAGGGTCTGATCTTCGATCCCGTTGCTCGGGTCTTCTGAGAGTCCAGCGGGGCAGTCGGGACAAGTGGGTCTTTGATAGGGCTCTATCCATCCTATACTAAACAGTTTAGGATAGCAGGCAGGTATCAATAGTAGGCTACAATAAACAGGCTATGCAACAGAAATAGGATAACAGTAGCTGCAGTATCTTCTAATGCAAGCATAAGAGGGAAGAGAGTGGGCGATATCGGAATGCTCAAAATGGGGTGCTTGCCTGTCTGCTCGACGGCAAGGGCAGGGTCGTCGGGGACGTAGTCTTACTCCGGAGCGGCGTCTGCCTCAGGAGCTACGTCAACGTCGGGGTCTACCGAAAGAGAAGAGGGGGAAGAAAACAGGTAAACATAATGCAAACAGATGCATCACAGTGCGTGCTATGCTATGATGCAGTGCAGGGTTGCATAAATATGCATTTAAGTCATTTTAGTTATTTTTAGGATTATCGTGGGATTTATTACCCGGTGTGTGTGCACTATTCATCTACCGTAATCGGGCTCGGAGTTACGAGTTCTCCTACGTAGGGGGTTCCGACAAGGGAACAGACGACACGATTAGATTCGTCTCGTCGTTCTGAGCAAGTTTCATGTTTTAACTTTTTCGATCTGAGCTACGGTTTATTTTCTACGATTTTCTAAAGATTTTAGTATTTTCTGGAATTATTTTTATTTATTAAATTAACATTATCCAGAACAGTGTGGAGTGACGTTAGCATGACGAAATGCTGATGTCAGCAGTCAACGGACGGCTGACCAGGTCAAACCTGACCAGTGGGGCCCACATGTCAGCCTCTGTTGATTAACAGAGTTTAATTAAAACTAATCAGAGATTATTAGCTTCTGGGTCCCACATGTCAGTGAGACATTAGTCTAATAAATTATATTTAAACCTAATCCGGATTAATTAGCTACGGGACCCACACGTCAGTGGCTCATGGGTGCCCAGTCAGCAGTTGACTGGGTCAACCCAGTCAGCTGGGGCCCGTGGGGCCCTCTGTCAGTCACACGGGAGGCTGCCACGTCGGCGCCTGGTCAGCGTCGCCGGACTTTCGCCGCCGGCGACCATTCAGCGGCGGCGCGGCTCGGGAGGGGGTCGGAATTCGCTCCCTGGCCACCAAATCGGTCGCGGACGGGCGCGTTCGAAAGCGGAGACCGAGCCGCCTCGATCTGCGGCGGTCTCCTAGTCAGAGGGGCCCTACAGCGACGGCGGCGAGCTCGGAAACTTCGCCGGAGTTTGGCCACAACGCGAACGGCGGCTAGAGGGCACGGCAGGACCAGCGGGGAGGCTCTACGGGGCCCTACCGAGGCCTGGAGCACGGTGACGAGCTCGGGTGAGCATGACACTGATGAGAACGATGGCGACGAGCACCGCGACGGAGTGAGCTTCGGCCGGCGATGGCAACGACGGCTACGGAGGTGGACACGTACGGGAGAGGGAGGGAAAAGACGCGGTGGCTCACCGGGAGAGCGTGGGGTCTGGGCAGAGGGCTCGGGGAAGCATGGCGGAGCCGGAATCCTCACCGGAGCTGCGGCGACCGAAGGAGGAAGAGGAGCTCGAGGGGCTTGATGCTGAGGCTCCCGGCTCCAATGGTTTGGACCCGTCGATGCGGAGGACGACGGCGGAGCGTTACGTCATCGGGGCGAGGTGCGAGGTCGACGGAGAGCGTGGGATCGATCGACGGCGGTGACGGCGGTTTCGGGCGTCCGCCCAGATCGAACCAGAGAGGGGAAACGAGGGGGAATGAGGGGCGCTAGGGTTGCGGGGAGTGAGCGAGGGGCTCGGGCGCGGCCATATAGGCGACGGGGAGCCGTGGGATTGTCGACACGGCGTCGAGCGCCGGTCGGATGCGCGCGCGCGCTGACGCGTGCGCGAGGTGGGAGACGACCCGGCGGTTGGGCTGGGCCGGCTACAGTGGCGCAGGCTTAAGTGCACAGTAACCCTTTAGGCCTTTTCCAATTTTCCTTTTTCTGTTTTCTTTTCTTCTTTATTTCTTTTCTGCTTTGTAATTGTTAGGCCACATATGCACTTTTGTGAAATATGGAACTTGGCCCATATATTACAGTGCAATATTATCTTTCACCAAAAATTGGTTTGGGCAGATTTGGAGTTTGTTTGAATTTGGAATGATTTTAAATGTATTAAATATTGCTGTTTTGGTGCTGTTTCATCTTGTTGGAGTCATTTAACTAATCCAAGTAGCATTAGTTATAATTTTGTGAGTGCTTCTGGAATATTTGCTATTTAGTGAACATTTTCCCATAGTGTTTGAGCAAGTTGATTTTGCACTTTTGAATTTGAGTTGATTTCCAGAATAGAGTTTGAATTATTTTGGTTAACCACTATGACTAGGCACTGCAAATGATATGACTTGGCAATATTAGCAATTGATCACAGTGGCTATTACACAGGGGTGTTACACACTGCTCATCAATTGCCATGCTATCTGAAACCTAACGCTAATTTAAATACCAGACAATGCAGAGCAAGACCAGATCATTCCCAGATTGCACAATTATTATGATAACATATGTCAACCCTCATTCCATTTTTAGCTCTGATGTTCTTTGTGGCTAAATTTAGTGCAGACCGTGGTCCTCATTCCCAGATTGCACAATTATTATGATAATATATAGTATCAATCATCTGTTATCAAACATCTAGATCTTCTTGCATCTAAACAATTGGCTATGAAGTGAGCTTGACATTGAAAGCTATAAATATGTCGCCATGCAGGCAAAAGTGGACTGAAAACAATGCCTTGCCAGTAGCAAGCAGAACATCCACTTAAACCTCTAGTACATGTTGAACAACAAAGTATTCTCGACATCAAATTCGATGGTATGATCACTCCTGAGAAAAAATTTAACTTTTTTTTGTGAATAGAAAAAAAATTAATTTCAATGCCACTACATATTTAGACAGAATGAGAATGAGTACGACCAATAAGCAGATACTTACAGGTTCCTTAAGAGCAGCAATAGAACTAGAACCTCCTGTTTTCCTCTGAAGTGGTGGCAAGTGGCAACATATCATTCCTGGTGTTTTGAGAGCCATCTTCGTTCGTATCAGTCATCTTATTTGGATCAGACAACATGTATTTATCTGCAAGTGAATTTGACACATCAAATCAGTAACCATTTCATCATCTCGTGGTTGTGCGAAGAACACAATGTTTTCTCAGCGAGATGTTGTGTGCTTGGTGCTGTGACAGGGTACTTTGGTGATCGAGCGTTTGCGATGAACTATGTTCTGGTGACCAACCTGAGCACCGGAGGCAAAAAAGGGGGGTGAGATATACCCGAGGTACTTCGATTGCCTGAACTTTTTTTTAGCAAATAAAACAGCAGGAGAGACTCCCACTGTTATGTATTAAAGAAAAGGTGTTTTTTACAGAGTTATTTACATATTTCCATGGTAATGGAAATTTTGGGCCCTAAAAAAAAGGCCAGGAAAAGAAAAGGAAAACAGAGCAAACTACAATAGGGGAGGTTACAAGGAGTAGTCTAGGTGTGGAGGGAGGTAATCAAAGCCTCTAGTGTGCTTGTGTCTTCAGTCTTGATCCTGTATTTCAGGATTTCCAAATCAGCCAGCAACCCCTTTTTCCACCTAATGATTGTGGGTCAATCTTTATCAAACCAGTGTTTGTTCCTTAGTTTCCACAGATTCCATGCAGCCAGAATAACCACTTCCTTGAAGAGAGTTTGGTTCCATGCTCTACCAGATTGTACAATCATTTCTTGAATGCCCAGGGAGGTGTCCCACTATATATGCAAGACATCCCAACAAGTTGTACTGAATGTACACTGGAAAAATAGGTGGGACTTGCTGCTTCATCCCTCAAGAAAAATAGACTGGATGATTTTTATCTGCAGATCTATTTCCACCACATACCACACGAGTTCATCGAGGAAAGTAACCTTTCCATCTACAACCTAAGGAGATTACTGTATTGAGATGTTATGCACTACTACTTCTGCACCCAAAATGACTGAGAAAATGGAAGGTGAATAACTTCGTGACTTTCCTGGCACATTTTGCAGGTGAAGGAAGGAGACGTGACCTGTGTGGCCGGGGGGGGGGGGGGGGGGGTGGGCGTCCGTAGCGAGCAGAAGCAGGCGTCCCTCGATCTGGAATCGGTCGAGCAGGAGCAGGAGCAGATGTCCCTCGATCTCCACGTCCTCTCCCGGCGCGCAAGCATCTCTTGATGGAGGGGCGTCTTCTCGTAGGGGAACGGCCGCTCGCCGGGCTGCGCGGCGGCCGCCGCGCCCCCCTCCTGCCGCTACGCCACCCAAAGCAGCGCGGCCGCTAGACCAATCTGGCGTGCAACATCTGTCACTACAGAAGGACATCGACGTCAATCACAGCGGTAGGGCCATCAGCATAGCCAACAGGAACTGCAGGCCGAACCACGGTCGCAGCTACTGACTCCAACATATTTGTGACAATAGATATGAGACATGATTGAGAATACCTAATCAGTAAAGCACCACTACCCAACCATAAACATAAAGGAAGTAATATGAGTCGAAATCTCTAATGGCATAAAAAAATTAAAGCATGTTTGACATATCATTTTGAAGCTACAAATATGAAATAAACTACAGCCAAGAAAGAAAACATTAAGTAGCTAGAGAGTATACACTGCTTTCTAATAGGAAAGAAGGTAATTTAACTAGCAAGGTACTGCCACTGACTCCAACATGAAAGAACAAAGAAAACTTTTGTAATCAACCTCTGCCATGCTCATGTTTCTTTTGTAATCAGTAGAGTAGTTGCAACCATACGCATATCACTAAGCAAAAAAGAGAAGGTCACGACTTACTTAATGTTTGACTGCGGCAAGAGCCACGATGGCATTGGCGGTGGTGGTGGCGTCCGGTCGCCAACAACCATGCATATATCAAGTGCCATGATATGTTAAGCAAGACATAGGAATACAAGAGAGAAACAAAACAGAGGCACACATGATGCATACTTTACCATACAAACTTAAGGCAGCAAGAGAGGCCCCGATAACTTGCTGGGAGCGTGTCTTTCTAGTATAACAAAGTGCAGCTTACTCTTAACCAGATTAAATCAAGGACCAACAACAAACAATAAAAGATCAAGAACAACTCATATGCAATAAAGGTATGAGAGAGAAGAAATCTTTACATAAGACGACTATAAACACTGGAGCATAAATAAGCAACACCTTTAAATACAAATAAAAAGGATCCAGGGTTCATTGCATAGTGGGCTCAGATCTGACTTTCTTCGATCATATAACCTACCCCCGTCTCTTATCACCAGATCAATCTGTTTATACAGTGGAGCTGCCCTGGTTATCACTCAACAAGAATGACCATCCAAGGACAGAGCAACAAGTATCACAGGATCAAAAAGGATTCTAGAGACAAGAGGGAGGATTTAGCTTGATACCCACAGGTGCCTCGATTGCTCAAAGGCAAACTTATTTCAGCCACGGCTAATCATCATCGCCCCAGCACGAAAGCCATTGGAGCATAAGTAAGCAACACCTTTAAATACAAATAAAAATGGTTCAGGGTTCATTGCATAGTGGGCTCAGATTCGGCTTTCCTCGATCATATAACCTACCCCTGTCATCTCTTATCACAGATCAATCCGTTTATACAGTGGAGCTGCCCTGGTTATCACTCAACAAGAATGACCATCCTAGGACAGAACAATAAGTATCACAAGATCAAAAAGGATTCTGGAGACAAGAGGGAGGATCCAACTTGATACCCACAAGTGCCTGGATAGCTCAAAGGCAAACTTATTTCAGCCACGGTTAATGATCATCGCCCTAGCACAAACGCCACTGATCAATTTAGCAAATCCAGGAGCATAGCTATTGGACTAGGGCATCCACATGTAAACCAGAGCATCACATGAGCTCCTATGATAGCAACTAAACATGAAAAACAGCCTGCAAACCCTAAAACAGCATGGATCCACAACTACAGAGCTCAAGTAGGAACCGATGCATGAGTAGGGCATAGAGCATCAACCAGACGAGCACCGCATCAATATAGCCATGGCCATGTGCCATACAGTAGCCGAAGCAGAGGAGCAGCAGGAAGATGGAGCTCACCAAGGGAGGCTGTAGCTGAGGAGAGAGGCGGCTAGGTCATCTCCACGGGAGCGGCCGCCTTTTATACGCATAAGCGTGAAATGACGAAAATGCCCTCGACGGGGCAGGCTATTCACGCGCGGTGGCACGACCGAGGCGCACTCTGTTCATTGCAACGGTCTCAGTTTTGATTCGACGACCGAGATCGTCCGGGAGCGAGATCCAACGGCCCAGATCGCATCAAGAAAACGATCCGACGGCCACCAGTGCCTGAGCTCTGAGAGCGCTCGATGGATGCTTCGTTTCTTGTTTTAGGATAGTGGGCTCATATTCGCCTTTCCTCGATCGTATAACCTACCCCCATCATCTCTTATCACTAGATCAATCTGTTTATACAGTGAAGCTGCCCTGGTTATCACTCAACAAGAATGACCATCCAAGGACAGAACAACAAGTATCACAGGATCAAAAAGGATTCTAGAGACAAGAGGGAGGATCCAGCTTGATACCCACAGGTGCCTCGATTGCTGAAAGGCACACTTATTTCAGTCAAGGTTAATCATCATCGCCCTAGCACGAACAATACTGATCAATTTAGCAAATCCAGGAGCATAGCTATACGAGCAGGGCATCCACATGTAAACCAGATCATCGCAGGAACTCCTATGATAGAAACCAAACATGAACTCAGCTTGCAAACCCTAGAATAGCATGCATCTACAACTACAGAGCTCAAGTAGGAACCGATGCATGAGTAGGGCATAGAGCATCAACCAGACGAGCACCACATCAATATAGCCACGGCCATGTCCAATACAGTAGCCGAAGCAGATGAGCAGGAGGAAGATGGAGCTCACCAAGGGAGGTTGCAACAGAGGCAGTACTCAGTGGGCACCGGGGTTGCGCCTGAACACCGTCCAACCGGCGAGGAGCCGCGTCGGAGTTGCGCCTTGCACCGCCCCGCCGAGAAGCACAAACGCATCAAACAACCAAGTGACTCTGTGCATGGAATACATGTCAAACAATATAAACAATCAGATATGCTATCACAACAGGCGAATAAACATCTAGTATAACAGAAAAATGTAATCGAAGCGGGGCTAGGCAATACAGAAATCAATGCATATTTGATAGACCAGTTCATCTATTACTGGAACTGTAGAGTATTTAGATGACTGCTAATAATAGTATGTCACTGCAGATATATTTGTAAGTCGAATGGAACGTGTTTTGTTAAAAACCCAATTAATGGACTGACTTTGATAAAGAAAACAAGAAGGGCATTAATTTCCAGCAACAATAAACCAGAATGACATGAACATGAGGATAGCTAGAATCAGAGTTGCTTCAAACATATGTAAAGAAACAATGAAATACTGATAGTCATGTGCAGTACAATACAAGCCATCAACATCTCATATTATAAAGCATACACAGATCAAACAGTTATCTAAAATAGTATCCCCTCCATATATGGATGAACCTAATTTCCATATCAAAAGCATGATTGGAGCAAACCCAGTTGACCACACATGCATCCATTCAAGATGTCTATTTTCAAGGATCACATGGAACAATGCAAAATAATAGTCTAGGGAAATAACAGAGTAGCTAGCAGTACCACAACAGTAAATCAAACAACCGAAGGAATATATCCAGGGAAGTAACACAACATGCCTCCACAAAAAACAATCTATGACAAAGAACAAATTTTATACCGAGTGGACGGTGAAGAAGAGCACATGAGAAGGAGATGAACGCGAACGGAACAGCCAAATCCGAAGGAGGAGGAGCCCCAACCCCGGCAATGACTGCAGGAACGAACACGACACCAAACCTAATCACAACCCTGTGCAACCGAACACAACAACCATACTGGGAGCCACGGAGAGGAATTATTTGGTGGTATAGGAATTAACCAAAGGAACATGACATGGTGGAGCTTACAGCCTGGTAGACTTAACTGGGCAGTGCCTCGTGGTAGTCATCAACCTTTGAGCTGCAGAACGACATGATCAAACTGAGACTCCGGCCTGCATACCATAGGAAGAAAAGGATCATCATCCAAATCAGGAACCAGTTCCTGGTGAAGAAAAAAGATCAGGTCCTGATTCCTATAAAAATCAACTTTAGATGACAACCCATGGTAAGAAAAATTAGGAAGCAACAATCTTAAAGGGAGTAACATCGATCCCTAAGCCACAAAAGCATCATACAGCAGCAACTACAACCTACACCATAGGGGGGAAATCCATAAATGCAAGGCATAAGTGGGAAAAATTGCAACAAATGCAAGGACGCATATATTACTAGGAGTCTAAAATAATATTTTCATTCAGCAAGGTGCCATGGCTGAGTATGCTTGCGCATCCTAATTGTCAATCCTTAAGACAGAATGTTTTGTGCATAACGGTGAACCTTTTTTATCTTTCTATAGTAAGAAATAAAAGGTTTATTATGGCATTTCATAAATGATTTAGTCGCGCCTCAACATATAATAAGTAACAATAAACCAGAAGAAACAATTATGTCTTTGCTTTCCCTCTATATAAAGAATGTCCTTATTATTCCTAGGAGGCATGTTGCCATCAAGTTTCTTGTTGGACTGCCTAATTTCGACATTTAACAATGATGCATATCATTTTAGAAGACTAAATATCTTACCTTGGATCCATAAATGGCAGTAGGTACTATCAGAGACACTGCAATTTACTTCCAACCCCTCTGCATTATCTTTCCCAATTGAGTGACATTGAGGACAATTCCTTGAACCTGCAATTGGAGATCATATTTAAACTAAATTAGTTTCTAGTCAATAAACCTGCAATTTGGTTTCCGATCAATAACCAGTAGTAAAGCTAGCAAGAACAATTAGTTCATGACCTAATGCAATATCTACTCCAAGACCATGGCCAAAAATCTAACTACCTCTTGCACACCCAAAATCAGTTGAGAGGTGGCAGTTGATGCAGCCATGGCGGATCTGGCCGCCACCATGATCATCCCCTCACCCAACTCGTCCTCTGCTGCTACAAAACAAGAGATTAGAGAGAGGAAGAGAGAGATGAGGAGGAGGAAGGAGGGGAGGGGATGAAATCACCGGACATAGCCGCCGGTGTTGGAGCCAACACTCGAAACCCTAACCGCGGGGCAGGATCGCGGGTGGGGGGCGTGAGCAGCGAATCCGGCAGGAGGAGAGGACGCAACGGAGCGAGGCGAGCTCGGCGCTGTGCTGCACGGTGGCGGAGATGTCGGGGCTCGCCGGAATCAGGCGGCGTACGTGGAGCAGACAAGAGGGAGGGCTGGGGGGCTCTATTGCGGCACATCTGGCCGCCGCCGGAGCAGTGGATGGATGCCGACGGCGTGGTTCGAGGTGGTGGGTGGCGGCGGCGGCGGCGGCGATGTGGGTGGGAGGAGAGGAGGCGCGCGGGTGGGGAGGGGAACGAGGGAGGGAGGGAGAGGAGGCGCGCGGGAGGCGAGGGGAACGAGAGAGAGAGGGAGAGGAGGCGCGCGGGAGGGAAGGGGAGAGGAGGAGGCTAGGGTTCACCACCGGAGCCGGCCCTTTTATACCCACAGTGCGCGAAATGACGAAAATGCCCCCGGCGGGGCAGGCTATTTACGCGCGGTGGCACGACCGGGGCGCATACTGTTCATTGCAACGGTCTCAGTTTCGATCCGACGGACGAGATCGATCGGGAGCGAGATCCGACGGCCGAAAACGCATCAGGAAACAGATCCGATGGCCGAGAGTCGCTAAACTCTGAGGAGCCTCGGTGGGTGCTTCGTCTCATCTTTCTGGATGTCCCGCCAGCTGTTATCTGCCACCGCTCGGTCCAGGCGAACTTTAACATTGCGCCTGCCTGCTTGCTTGTTATCATACGTATAGGGCAAGCCTGAAAAGCCTAAGTCAGACAATTCACACATCTCCAACATGTCTCTGAAAGCTAGCATCTGTCTTTCACCACGTGGCGTGGCCGAGAAATGCTCAAAGGACCACATGGCCTCATTAAAATCGCCAATAACACACCATGGCAATTGTGACTTTGTTTTCAGCCTTTGAAGTTTTTCCCACATGAGGTGACGATTTTCCACACGCGGTTCACCACACACAAGTCAACCGCCAAAGCGGATCAGTATCAGACACACGGACATAAGCATCAATATATCTTTCGTTTATTTCTTGAACATCCACAGAGATTTGGTCACACGAGAACAACGCTAACCCACCGCTGAGCCCATTACTATCACAACCAGCAAAACCTCGCAAACCCAATCTTCCTCTAAGACGAAGAACTTTTTCGGCTTTTACTCTAGTTTCACTAAGAAAGACCAACTTCGCTTTGACGGTCCTCGCAAGGCCAACCAGGTCATGAACTGTCGGTTTGTTGGCCGCTCCCCGACAGTTCCAACTGAGACAATTCATTGCTTCTGACGGGGCGCCACGCTTGGCCCCGTCAGGTCACCGGCAGCCCCAGGGCCGGTTGCTTCCCGCTGCATTAGCTGGTCCACTGTCCCTACGTCCATTTCCATGTCCGTCTCCACCTCGCCTCTCTTCTGGTCACCACCTACAATCCCCTCCACATAAACAATCACTGCTTTGTCAAGCTCCGGTTGTGGCACAGTTTGTTCTTTTTCTGCGGCTATGCATATACCCAGTATCGTGTCAGCAACTGTCAAGTACGTGTCCTCACTCCCATGCGAGGTTACTGCGTAGCTCAGATCTCTGATCGTCGGCATCAATCTGCTCAAGTTGTCATCCGTGGCTTTCTTCTCTGCTACTGGTTTTGTTGCACACTTGTTACCCCTTGGTGCTTTTGTGGCTGTACCTTTTCCATGGCGCCTTACAGACTTGTTGCATTCAGGTTCAGGTTGTTCTTTTGCTAGATTCAGACGTATGGTATTAACCTGCTGGGACAGAGATTGGTCCACTTCCTGCGAACCCTCTTCTACGGCATCACCAGAGACTCCCTCTTCCTTTGCTATCGCAACCCAATTGCTATGTGTATCCCAAACTTTTAAATCGCGGGCAATTCCATTTCGCGGCAGCTTGTCCCAGCCGCTACAGCCGGCTATTGCGGCCGCTAAGCCATTTAGCGGCAACTCTACATGTGCATATTAAGCGAAAATACAGTGGATTTTCAGCAGGAAAACAAGGGAATTTCAGCAGGAAAACAGAGGATTTTCAGTAGGAAAACAGAGTATATAACCAATTCACAAACAAGGGAAATCGAACAAGCATCTCCAGTTACAAAAAAACAAGTATCAACAAGCATGGAATGGTGAAGATTCACATGGCGACGTACATGGCATGAATCAGCAAAAATAAACAGCTCGTGAGGCACGGACAAAGAGGACTTGCATGAGAGACTGAGATGGCATCGTGAGTGGACTTGTCGTGCAGATGTGGAGAGTCCCCTTCGTCGCCGGTCGTGGCCTGGTGGCAGCTGCCTGGAACCCTTGTCCGCTGATCGCAGCCTTGCCGCCTCGCCCGTCACTGCCTCCGGTTTGCGGCGAAGCAGCCACCGGCCCGCCGAGCGCAGGTGTGATGAACAGTCGAGCCGCCGCCGCCGCAAACCTTTCCAGATGGAGGGAGAGAAGGAATGGGACAGAGAGGCTAGGTTTCCTGGACGAGCTGCTGTCTCTAGCGGGGCAAATTTGGGCCGAGATGTTTGGGCCGGCCTCTCTGCTTCGGCCATCTGGGCCCTCCAGCGAAATTCAAGCCACCGCGACGCCGTTTCGCTCCAATTCGCGCAGCGATAGCGCCCTTCGCGGCAGTTCGCGTAAATTCATCCATCGCGTCGCGGGGAGCCTTCCGAGCGGCGATTGCGCCGCGATAGCTGCACTTTCGCCCGCTATCTTAATCTTTGGTGTATCCTCACCTTCAGTCAGCACCGTCAGGCTATCATATACGCAGGCTGGCACAGACGTGTCGCCGCTAGACGACTTCGGGTGGGTGGATGCCTCACCGGCCGGCGTCCCCCTTTTCATCCCCACCGCCCGCAGACAACAACGTGGTTGCCTGCGTATGACCTTGGTCGCCTGGATCGAACACAGGCGGGAGAGACAACACACGAAGCGGCTGTAGATGGCTCTCCATCTTCAGGAAGATGTGATCTGGAGACTTGCTTTTGTCGGGAGGGACTCGTGGTATGCTTTGTGGATCTCCTCGAGCCCTTGCCTTTGATATATGTTGCACCACGGACAGATCATCTATCCTGACAAAGGGATTAGGGATGGAATCAGCGGAGGACTCCTGATGGCATACGTGCAGAGGGCCGTCGCCCCGTGCTCCTCCAGATCGGTTTACGGCATGGACGCCAAGGACACGGAGTCCCAGCATCGAGGGGGCGGACGAGGCCGCCAACAGTCCGTAGTGCGCACGAGGGCCACACAGGGTAACATCGCCGGCAAGGACGGCGTCCTGCTTGGCTATCGGCGCCGGCGCCGGCGGTGGCATGAGAGCCGCCACCCGGTCGCCTAACCCTAACATTAGCGCGCTGTAGTTAAAAAAAAAGCCGCCTAATCTCTACTCATAATGTCTCAGTTGGTAGTCTCCGCGGTTAATTTTCGTCCCACCTTCCCTGGTTTTTTTTCGTCCTCCCTCCCACCTCCCAGTTTCGTCGGTTTTTTCCGTCGGTTTCCCATCTTACTTCAAAACTTCGTCCCACCCTTTGGTCCTTCCCTCCCCTTACGGTAGCCCCACCCCTCCCCGATTTTCCTCTCCCTACCCCGGTTTTCCTCCCCTTCTGGTTTTTCTATTTATAATAGTTTTCATCTGGCCGGACAAACCCACTTAATCTTTGGCAACACAATTAATTCACCTATGGTAATCATCCTCTTATTTGGTAACGCATCAATCACGCAATCAATTCAATATGGTAATCAATTCCGTGCCCAAAGCAGCCGATCATCTTCCTCGCCAATTCTCCTTCCCTCGCCGCCGTCTAGCACTTTCGTTCTTCTCTCCATGATCGACCGTACTCGCTGTTCGTCACCTACCAAGGAAGCAGGCCTATTCTGTAGTTTAGGCGGACAATGGACATAGTCTCAGAACATGGGCGCTCGTGGCCGGCAGTCCGAGGTTGTGACACGGCGAAAGCATCGACAACAGCGATGTCTACCAGGATCTCATGCTGCATGCAGTAAAAATCTTCTCCCTGTTACACTCATCCCAATCTCCCTCCTCACACTGGGATGCCGTTCACTGCGCCTGGTCAATAGAAAATTAGTCACTATGCTTTGCGTACTATTAAGAATTGCCTACCATGTAGACTCCTGCTAGAACTGCTGCACAACTAGCTCATGAGTTTCACAGTGAAAAATCTCATGTTTTTTCCCCTGCAATTGTATGGAATTCCACTCTAGCAATCATCAGGAAACAACAATTCACCTTCGGCAGCAAGATAAATGTTTTTTGTTTTTTTTTATTGTTTTTTATTGAGAAACATATGCATGTATGATTCATTCGTATTAGAGAGAGAAATTTTATTCTTTTGTGCATGTAGCATGGTTAAATCTAGACTTTGACATTTGTTAAAAAAAATCATTTTCTATTTAATGCAAGCATTTGAAGAAGCTAAACATGATCTCTCTGTACTTATTTTAAATTTTTTATGAAATATGAACAGAGGGATATGGATCATCGTCAGTGAGTCCGAGTGTGGATGTATCATCAGTAGCCTTTTCTCTAAAAATGAAGTCTGAGAGTGGAGGAGCTTGGATGGTACGGCGACTTCATGATCAGAGGGAGCTTTTTAGTGTACTCGTAAATCTGTAAGAAACGTTTAATTCATAATTTCCTTCTTTACCAATGCAGTCTATTTACCAGTTCTGTAAGTTGACTGCATTTATTTGGTTCAAATTTTTAGTAATTTTTTTTAACAATAACGATATGCAATAGGATTCCATTGAAGAATAATTTTGGATAAACTATACTATACAAAAAAATGACAATTAAATGAAGCTATAGGCAACATCCCAACATTGTATTTGAATATCTTGAGTGCTGTGATTGTGGTTGACCCATTTCCATGACATCGTTTCCCTCCGTTGTGGCAGCAAATATAATGTGCATATGATCATTGATAAAACGGGGATGTGAATCGGTTGAATGCCCAATAATAGAAACCAAATATGAGGCATTGTCATCCCTAGATAATTTAAGTACGTGTTTGAGTGGGAGTGGAGGGAGGGATTGTCAACTGGATGTGTCATGACAGAGGTGGCGAGCTTGGATTGGGGAGGCGGAGAAATAAAATAGTGGACCACTAGACTAGGTATACCCCAGCCCCGTTGCAACGCACGGGCAATTACCAGAGAGAGAGAGAGAGAGAGGGAGAGGGGGAGAGAGAGTGAGGAAGAAGGAGGGAGAGAGTGTGTGTGTGAGGATTTGATGGTAAAAAAGGTCGCCAATGTCACTTGATATGTATAAGAATATTAAATGTAATGTTAACATGATTAATATTGAACTCCTAAAGTTAATGTGGCCCCGTTGCAACGCACGGGCGTTCTTCTAGTTACTACTAGAGGCTTAGTGCAATATATATCTTGCACTGGTGCAACACGTACTAGCAGTGCATACAAAATACAAAATGTTGAAACATCCAGCGTTCCCTCATATATGGATCTCTGATTTATTGGAAGTACAATATACAATACCACACGTCACATCACTGTCTAATTTACTATTGTCCAGACACACACACACTATAATGCATGCATGCATGCATGTTGATTAATTAGATTAGAAGATGCCGCCGTTGTAGAGGTCGCGGCCGTATCCGGTCTGCTTGTCGTAGTACCTGTCCCAGAGCATGACCCCGCCGTAGTTTGCCGCCTGCTTCACGCTGGGCATCAGGTCGTAGTTCATCGACATGAGGCCGACCTTGTCGCTCCTCCCCGGCACGTTCGCCGCCGCCAGCCCGATGTACACCTTGCTCCGGGGGTACCTCGCCGTCCACTTGCTCCACTGCGCCGTCACACCGTCTTTAGACACGTGGTTGTAGGAGCACCGGTCTTCGCCGTAGAACCTGACGTGGATCCGCTCGAACAGCCCCGTGTCCAGCGCCCTCTGGACGTGCCAGTCCGGGTACACGCACCATGGTATCTAAAAAAACATGGTCGCCCTCTGGACAGCGCCCTTTGAACAGGTCGCAGTATATAAAACCGTGGTATCTAAAAAAACTACAGTATTCTCAAAATACTTAGAAAATACTTTGCAATCAAACAGGGCCTTAGAGTGATTGTTGGTTGCTGTGAAGAATGCCGATCATGGCCAAGTCTATATATATAGAGTTAGAGGGCGCGTGCAGTACCAGTACGTAATAGGCAAGGAAGAAAGGCATTTGTTCACAAGCAGGCCCGTCGATGGAGGTGGCCAAGGTGGGCGACCGCCCAGGGCCCCCAAAAAATTGAGGCCCCCAAATTACTGGGTATTACTAGTAAATGTATACAAATATAATCACACTTTGCCATTTAATCCAGCGGCAATGCCTAAGCAACGTACGCAGCAACAAAAAGCCAGCCCGCGAGGCCTTCTTAAGTGTTCCCATCGATCGCTAACACGAGGCCGTTTTGCCTGCTTCCGCCAAACGAGAAGACGTCGTCTCCTGCCTTCCGCCAATCGCCCGCCTGCTGCTTCCGCGGTTCCGCCAATCCGTTGCTCCCTCCGCCAATTGCTCGCCTGGAACGTCGTCCGCTTACCGCTGCTGCCTTCTGCATTTCCGCCATTGGCAATTGCCCAGGCTTTCATCTACTAGCTATACAACCTTTGAACTTTATCCCTGTACATGGTGGATTTGTAGTTTTGTAGTTTTGATCTCCCAGACCTAGGCTAGGAGGAGGTCCTAGTTAGGAGTAGATATTGAATTTATTTGTCAACGGTGCTAGGCTAGGAGAAAGATAAAACAGACTGGAATTGTGTAATAAACTGAGAGTATGCCTGAATTATATTAGTTCTGATGTTATATGACTGTTTTTGAAATTTTGGGCCCAATTTTCATTTTTGTCCCGGGGTCCCGAATTTCCGGAGACAGCCCTGTTCACAAGGTACGTACGCGCGTGCAAGTCATTTCTTGTGTGCCGCACAATTTCGATTGCCTGCGGCGCCAACTGTATGGGGTCAAATCAGATGGACGATCCACCACAAGTCAAGCCTAGAAAAGCAGATGCTCAAGGCGCCGCGCACATGGATGGAGAAGACCCATTGATCGACCACAAATCTGACGCTCAAACGTCTCGGAGCGCCGCGTGCGTTGTGGTCATGCTCAGGGTTTTGGTTACCGCTCGAAATTTCGAGATTTACCACGGTCACCGCGTACTTCGGTGCCCCTGGTAAATGGGCATTTCGCGCAAAAACTTTGATTTTTTTTTTAATATTTTGACTTCAAACGCTCGATGTACAGTAAAGTACGGCAGCATCTCAACTATTTCAACGTAGTTTGTTCTGGCATGGTGGTAACATACTATTTCCCTGTTCATGAGGTAGTTGGTTCAAGTGCCCCTTCTTGCACTTTTGTTTGAACTATTATATGTTCAAGTGCTATCTATATCTATTTTGAAAGAATTTCAATTCAATTCAAAGTTCAATTCTAGAAATTTCGTGGTAACCGTGGTAACTACTTTACCGGTCTCCCTCGGTAAAAATGCACCATTCGGTAACCAAAACACTGGTCATGCTAGCTACTACATCCACACGGCATCAGTGCACAAAACAAAAAACAAATCTTCACCTCATGACATACATCGTCTATTTGGTGTAATAACTAACGCCAGATCTTTACATCTATGTCATGGTCGCCGACGGCCTGCCTAGCCACAACCATGTAAAGCTCAGCTAAATGCTCGTCATCAACCTCGCTGATGAGCATGCACCCCCAAAAATTATGGATGTGCACTGTGGATATATGGTCCTAAACTAGCATTTGTCAAGAATTTTGCACATCCAATATTATGGCGTAATTTTTTCTCTTGTTGCCCCTGGTGTTGACATATTTAAAGTCCAGTGAGTTATAGGCTTCATTTGAACCGCAATAATCTTGATCATCTCTAGACCATTAATGTAAATTGTTATTTTATGTGATACGAAGTTCATATTTATATCATTTTAACCACTAGCAATGGTATTTCCTGCTAGAGACGGCGTCGGCGGATGTCGATATTCATCGGATCCCGCCCAAAATCCGTGTTGAAATTGTTGAGGTCCCGCTCCCGTGCTTGGGACCAAACTCAAGATATTCTGGATTTGGTCCCGGTTGTAAAGTTCAAATGAAGATTAAAACCCCTAATCTATCCCAGTCGTAGTGGGCCCCATGCGACGTCACCATTGGATTTTCTCGCCGAGAAAAAATCGATTCATGTCTGTATTTGGAGGTGAAAGATACCGCAGAAAATATGTCGACTTGGTCTCCATATGTGGCCCCTGCACGGCGGCACATTCTCTTTCGCTGGATGTCAAAGAACGGCCACGATCGGTTCAATAGCAGGATCGATCCACTGGATGAGATGTGTGCCTGCCTCGCGTGAGCTTGCTGCAATTCGCTCGCGGCCATCGTCCTCCACACCTATGCCGGCCTGATTGCCCCGTGAAACTGAATGAAGAAACAATAAGCATATTTGTTCATGAAAAATCAAATACTATTGCAGCTAAATATATAACGCGGTAAAGAGAGTTTCAGGGTTCTTCTATTTATAGTAAGCCATCAATAAGGTATAAGTACTAGCGTGTCCACTGTCCACCATCTATTAGTTTTTGAAAAAAATAATATTTAAACTCCTTGCGTCAAAACCTTTAAAATGAGATCAATCTTGGATATTTTTCAATCATGTTTAAATTCGAACGCATATTTAATCTCGTTGAATTTGAACTGTTTCTTGTTAAATTTGAACTATTGTAGTACTAGACTTACTTTCATCGTATGTATGGATGATTTATACTATTTTCTATCAGAACTTTGATGAATTATATTGTGTTCGATGAATTTCGCCTGGTTAGTTGAAATGTGGTTTGAAATGTATGCCGGTAGCGTTGCATGGCCGTCACCCGCATCCGTATCCGTGGACTGGTCCCCTGTCTGCGGACGGATACGGTGTCCAGTTTGTGGGTCGTTGGAGATTCCCTTAGCACATTTCTCTATGATATGAGGTCAGGGATAAATTAGCACATTTCATCCGGGATCACTGGAACTCGGGATCACATTAGAGTTTTCGAAAAGTCAACTACTTCAACCTAATTTGCGCCTTAAGACCATGTGCAAGTGATGAAAGGTCAAATCTCAAAACCAATTACTACTAGTTGGTAAATTAGCCCTTCCTCCGCATTTAGCGCTTCTTCTAGGCTAGTAGGGTCATCTCCATACACAGCTGTACACGCGCGCCATGGTGACATTCACGGCGTGCCGGAGCAAGCCTGAGCTGGTGGTGCCTGCGCGGGCGACGCCACGCGAGGTGAGCTCGCTCTCCGACGTCGACAACCAGACGGTGCTACGAGCATACACGACAGTCGTCGAATTCTTCCGGTGCGTCGTCCCCGGAGGGGCGCCGACGCAACAGGCGAGTTCCCTCAAGGCCGGCCTGGCCGAGGCGCTGGTGCACTACTACCCCATAGCCGGTCGCCTGCGGGAGCTCCCAGGAGTCCCACACGGGAACGGGAAGAAGCTGGTGGTGGACTGCACGGCGGAGGGAGTGGTGTTCGTGGAGGCGCACGACGACGTGCGGCTGGGGGAGTTCGCCATGCCGCTGGTGCCACCGTACCCCTGCGTTGACGAGCTCATGTGCGACGTGGGCGACACCGGAGCTATCCTCGGCAAGCCGTTGCTCTACTTGCAGGTATCCATGCATGCATATTCGTTCGAGTTCTTCTTCTAGCGTGTGTGCATGCATGATTGCAGATGATGAACGATTTCTTGGAGATGTAGATGACGCAGCTTCGATGCGGCGGCCTCGTCCTGGCGTTGACAATGTGCCACAGCGTCGTGGATGCCTTCGGTTTGGTCCAGATCTTCAGATGCATCCTCGACCTTGCACGGGGTGAAGCGCAGCCCGCCGTATTGCCGTTGTGGGAGAGGCACCTTCTCACATCTTCCTTTTCACCGGAGGCTGCTGCCATGGCTGGCGAGGAGGTAGCCCACGACGACGGCTCCGAGACGCAGGCATCAACGCCGGCACCACCGCTGGCACTCGATGAAGAAGAAATGGTGACCCGTTCCTTCCTCTTCGGCCCAAGGGAGATCGCCGCTTTAAGGAGCGTCGTCCCCGCGCGCCTTGGCCGGTCCTCCACCGTGTTCGAGCTCATCACAGCGGCCGTGTGGCGGTGCAGGGCGGCAGCGCTGGAGCACGCACCAGATGAGCGGGTGCACGTCTGGTTCCTCTCAAACGCCCGCGGGAGCTGGAAGCGCGACCCGCCGCTCCCGCCAGGGTTCTACGGCAACGCGCCCTTCATCGCGAGGGCGGAGGCCGCCGCCGGCGAGCTGTGCGGGGGCCAGCTCGCGCGCGCGGTCGAGCTCGTGCACGAGGCCAAGCTCCGCGTGACGGACGAGCACGTGCGGTCGGTGCTGGACCTCATGGCAAGGGGCGAGTACCACGTGGATCCGGAGCTGGACAAAACACTCCTGGTGTCCGACATAACCCGCTGCGGGGACGACTCGCTGAGCCTAGGCGGCTGGGCGGAGCGCGTCGGGGGCGGCGCGCCGGGCCTGGGTCCCGGCAATATCTTTGCCAGGAGCCCTCCGATTGCTTTTATGAGCTGTAAGGACGCCAATGGCGACGACTGCGTCGTGGTGCCCATGTGTTTGCCGGAGATGGCGATGGGGAGGTTCGCGTCTCAGATCGCCGCGTTGACCAGCGTGCCCACCACGAGGAGCTCAATGTAGACATGCATGAACTAATAGGATGACAACCGAGTTTTTTTTAATCTTGTTTAATGTTTGATGTTTCGTGCGGGTTCTTATGTTTTCGTTGTGTATAACAGTGAAGTAAAAGTTAGGGTCTGTATAGGACATATCTAGATGTGACATAATTATATAACATGTAACCTGATGTCACCCTGTTTGTAGCCTCCCGACCACCCCTGTTCTTGTTCTGTCGTTCGATTGTTTGTCACCCAGGCGTTTCCCACGCCGTTGCTCGTCCTTTTTTGTTGGATGCTTCCAGGGCTGGGCCATCCCTCTCCTCCTCCACCACCCACACTCTCGGCAAGTTTCCTGGGCCTAGGCCTTGTGTTTGTGAGCTTAATTTGTTTGTTTGTTCTAAAAAAAAAACTTAGGACCAGATGTAGGCCTTGGCAAAATTGCTGGAATCCAGAGTTCTTCACAAGAATGTATCCGAATCCAGAGTTCTTCACAAGCTCCATTCTGTAATTGCTTTTGCAAACACTGTCGACTATCTTGGCAAAATACCCTATGCTAAACCTGCTATACGCACTTGCTCTTCCTTTATTCAGACATTCTTGGGTTGTTCCCATCTGAGCCCTTGACCTCTGATAATCAAGCAAAAAAGACAAGTTAAAATTAGTAACTCAGCTATATCAAACAAAAAAGTACTTGGCATGATAACACACTACTTATAATAAAAAACCGATGGCGTGGTAGGTAAAAGATGTTAATTGAAATAAAAAACAATTTACCTTCCTGCTTTGCTCCTTCAAAACATTCCTCCCATGTTTACTCTCATCACTCTTTTGCAGCTGCATACAAAAAAACCGAAATAACAAAAAAGAAAATTAGGCTCTTATAGAACAGATTATATTCAAACAAGATTGAACTTATGAAGGCAAAAAAGAGGCACGAAAACACGAAAAAGTTTGGTGCGGTGAAAAATGATTTACCATTTTTCTGATACCATCAAGCAACATGCCATCTGATGCATCCGTTTCTGTTAAATCAATATTAGAGGCCTCAACTTCAGAAACATTGCAATGAAAAGTTTGGTCCAGGTCTTCAATGATGATATTGCTCTCTGAATTTTGATGGTTGGTATCTCTGCTTACATCCCCCTGTAAAAAGAAACAAGAATAGATAAACAAAGAATTTTGAAGAATAGTCAAGTATGAACTGAGCACGGAAAAATTGTTGTACTCTAATGGGACCGCCTCTTGTAAAAAGAAACAAGAATAGATAAAGACAGGTGACATATTCGTACCATCTCTTGTATCACCGCCGTTGTAAAAAACTGAATCGTATTGTGACAAGCACATACATAATTAGACATATTAGGAGGAACCAGCCAATGGTAAAAAATTTGCATGTCTAGAATCAGAAATGAAAACAAGAGGAAAAAGTATATAGAATCCCCTAGAATCGGAGTTGTGTGAGTGCTAGGGTTCCATGTCTGAATCACAACAAAATTCATTTCTGGAAAAGCAAAAGCATGTGACTGACCACTGAGAATTTCAAACTGACCAGGGGGAGAATTACAACCTCAATCAAGCAAAAAAATCAGCCTTAGATGAACACAAATTCAGTATGAATGAACAAAAAAATCAGTCTGTATAACAAACACACTTAATTTCAGTCTGCATGAAGTCCGGGTCTCCCCTGCTCAAAAGTTTCACATAAGCCTAGAACGATGCTGCTAATTACACCTAAATCACCCCCTGCCACATAACCACGCTCTTAAATTTTCAGAAATTCTATGCTACTCTGAATCTAACAAATTCAGTCTTACTGAACAAATTCTGAGTATCTAACAGATTCGGTGTCTATCAAAATTGCAGTTATATTAAAAAAAATGCATTTATATTAAAAACAAAGTAGAAATCGTTTTTTCTTTAGGGGTTTCATGAAAAAGTACCTTGTAAATTTTCATTCCATCAAAAAATGGAATACTTGCAAATGGGGACCCTCGACAAACACACACACACCCTTTGTGAGTCGATGGTTGCCTTGCAATTGGGGCCACGACAAAACACACACACCCCCTAGTTGCGAGTCGATGCTCGGCTTGCAACTGAGGAGTCTCGACAAACACAAACACACACACACACCCTTAGTTGCGAGTCGATGGTGGACTTGCAACTGGGGGCCATGACAAAACACACACACACACATCCTAGTTGCGAGTCGATGGTCGACATGCAAGTGGGGACCCTCAACAAACACACACACTCGTACTTGCGAGTCGATGGTGGACATGCAACTGGACACCCTTAGTTGCGAGTCGATGCTCAGATTGAAACTGGGGGCCACGACAAAACACACACCCCCTAGTTGCGAGTCGACGGTCAGCTTGCAACCGGGGGCCCTAAACAAACACACACCCCACCTAATTACGAGTCGATGGTTGACATGCAACTGGGGACCCTTGACAAAACACACACCCCTAGTTGCGAGTCGGTGGTCGGCTTGCAAATGGGGACCCTCGACAAACACACACACACCCCCTTAGTGGCGAGTCGATGGTTGGCTTGCAACTGGGGGTCACGACAAAACACACACACCCCCTAGTTGCAAGTCGATGCTCGACTTGCAACTGGCGACTCTCGACAAACACACACACCCTTAGTTACGAGTCGATGGTGGGCTTGCAACCGGGGGCCATGACAAAACACACACCCCTAGTTGCGAGTCGATGGTTGATATGCAACTAGGGTCCCTCGACAAACAAAAACACACACCCCCTAATCGCGATTCGATGCTCTGCTTGCAACTAGGGATTGTCGACACACACACACACACACACACACATCCTTAGTTGCGAGTCGATGGTCGGCTTGCAATCGGGGGTCCAAAAAAACACACCCTCCTAGTAGCGAGTCACTGGCCGACATGCAACTAGGGACCCTCAACAAAACACACACCCCTAGTTGCGAGTCGATGGTCGGCTTGCCACTTGGGACTCTCGACAAACACACACACACCCCTAGTTGCGAGTCGATGGTCGGCTTGCAACTTGGGACTCTCGATAAACACACACACCCCCTTAGTTGCGAGTCGATGATCGGCTTGCAACTTGGGGGGCCACGACAAAACACACACACCCCCTAGTTGCGAGAAGATGGTCGGCATGCAATTGGGAACCCACAACAAACACACACACACATACACACACCTAGTTGCGAGTCGATGCTCGGCTTGCAATTGGGGAGTCTCGACAAACACACACACCCATAGTTGCGAGTCGATGTTCGGCTTGCAACTGGGGACTCTAGACAAACACACACACACACACCCTTAGTTGCGAGTCGATGGTGGGCTTGCAATGTGGGGCCATGACAAACACACACCGCCTAGTGTCGAGATGATGATTGACATGCAACTGGGACCCTCGACAAACAAAAACAAACACCCTAGTCGCGATTCGATACTCGGCTTGCAATTGGGGTCTCTCGACAAACACACACACACACCCTTAGTTGCGAGTCGATGGTCGGCTTGCAACTGCAGGCTAGGACAAAACACACACACACCCTAATTGCGAGTCGATGGTCGACATGCAACTGGGAATCCTCGACACACACACCTAGTTGCGAGTCGATGCTCGGCTTGCAACTGGGGACCCTCGACAAGAACACACACCCATAGTTGCGAGTCGATGCTCGGCTTGCAACTGGGGACTCTAGACAAACAGACACACACACACACCCTTAGTTGCGAGTCGATGGTGGGCTTGCAATTGGGGGCCATGACAAAACACACACCGCCTAGTTGCGAGATGATGATTGACATGCAACTGGGACCCTCGACAAACAAAAACAAACACCCCTTAGTCGCGATTCGATACTCGGCTTGCAATTGGGGTCTCTCGACAAACACACACACACCCCCTTAGTTGCGAGTCGATGGTCGGCTTGCAACTGGAGGCTAGGACAAAACACACACACACCCTAGTTGCGAGTCGATGGTCGACATGCAACTGGGAATCCTCGACACACACACCTAGTTGTGAGTCGATGCTCGGCTTGCAACTGGGGACCCTCGACAAGAACACACACCCATAGTTGCGAGTCGATGCTCGGCTTGCAACTGGGGACTCTAGACAAACACACACACACACACACACCCTTAGTTGCGAGTCGATGGTGGGCTTGCAATTGGGGGCCATGACAAAACACACACCGCCTAGTTGAGAGATGATGATTGACATGCAACTGGGACCCTCGAAAACAAAAACAAACACCCCTTAGTCGCGATTCGATACTCGGCTTGCAATTGGGGTCTCTCGACAACACACACACACCCTTAGTTGTGAGTCGATGGGCTTGCAACTGAGGCTAGGACAAACACACACACCCCTAGTTGCATCGATGGTCACATGCAACTTGGAATCCTCGACACACACACCTAGTTGCGAGTCGATACTCGGCTTGCAACTGGGGACCCTCGACAAGAACACACACCCATAGTTGCGAGTCGATGCTCGACTTGCAACTGGGGACTCTAGACAAACACACACACACATCCTTAGTTGCGAGTCGATGGTGGGCTTGCAATTGGGGGCCATGACAAAACACACACCGCCTAGTTGCGAGATGATGATTGACATGCAACTGGGACCCCTCGACAAACAAAAACAACACCCCTTAGTCGATTCGATACTCGCTTGCAATTGGGGTCTCTCGACAAACACACACACACCCTTAGTTGCGAGTCGATGGTCGGCTTGCAACTGGAGGCTAGGACAAAACACACACACACCCTAGTTGCGAGTCGATGGTCGACATGCAACTTGGAATCCTCGACACACACACCTAGTTGCGATTCGATGCTCGGCTTGCAACTGGGGACCCTCGACAAGAACACACACCCATAGTTGCGAGTCGATGCTCGGCTTGCAACTGGGGACTCTCGACAAACACACACACACACACACACACACACACCACACACACACACCCTTAGTTGCGAGTCGATGGTGGGCTTGCAACTGGGGCCATGACAAAACACACACCCCCTAGTTGCGAGTCGATGGTTGACATGCAATTGGGGACCCTTGACAAACAAAAACAAACACCCCCAAGTCGCGATTCGATGCTCGACTTGCAACTGGGGACTCTCGACAAACACACACACACACCCTTAGTTGTGAGTCGATGGTCGGCTTGCAATCGGAGTCCCGGATGAGATCACGGACATGACGAGGAGTCTCGAAATGGTCGAGAGGTAAAGATTGATATATAGGACGATAGTATTCGGACATCGAAAGTGTTTCGGGGGTACCGGGTACGTATCGGGTCACCTGAAAGGTGTTCCGGGCATCCCCGGCAAAGATATGGGCCTAATGGGCCAAGAGGGGAAACGCAGCAGCCAGCATGGGCTGCTGCGCCCCGCATATAGGCCGAACCTGTAGGGGAAGGAAAGAGGGGAAGAGAGAAAGGAAGGGGAGGGATTCGGCCTCCCCCTTCCTTCCCTCCTCCCTCCTCCTTCCTTCCCCCTCCGGGAATTATGGTAAGGGGGGGGGGGGGCGAATAGGATTAGGGCCCCAAGTAGGATTCCTCCTACTTGGGTGCCCCCTTGGCTGCCCCCTCTCCCTCCCACCTATATATATGAGGGGGGAGGCACCTAGAACACACAACAACATCTGTTAGCCGTGTGCGGCGCCTCCCTCCACAGATTACACCTTCGGACATATCTTCGTAGTGCTTAGGCGAAGCCCTGCGCGGATCACTTCACCATCACCGTCACCACACCGTCGTGCTAACGGAACTCTCCCTCGACACTTTGCTGGATCAAGAGTTTGAGGGACGTCATCGAGCTGAACGTGTGCAGAACTCGGAGGTGCCGTACGTTCGGTGCTTGATCGATCGGAACGAGAAGAAGTTCGACTACATCAACCGCGTTGTCAAACGCTTCCGCTTTCGGTCTACGAGGGTACGTGGACACACTCTCCCCCTCTCGTTGCTATGCATCTCCTAGATAGATCTTGCGTGAGCGTAGGAATTTTTTTTGAAATTGCATGCTACGATTCCCAACAGGGTGGGGTTGGGAGCTTCACCTCGATGATGCCTTCATGAAGGAAACGATGAGAAGGGCATCGTCATCACCAGCTTCGGCCACCGACCGAAGACCAAGTTTTCACCCGGATCCTTCCCAAGAATCCACCCGACAACCTGTGCACTGTGTCGACCGCCTTCAAAGCCCCAGATCTAGCCGCCTAGATCCGGCGACCAACCGCAACAGCAGTGCCACCGTAGGAGCCCTGGCACACCGGCCACTGCCTGAGTGTGCCACCACTGGAGCCTGGGAGGAGGGCTCCCACCCCACCTCGCCAAACCGCGAGAACTGCCGAGATGGATCCCGCACGCTCGTTACCGTCTCTGATCTACCAATCCGTAGCAAAAACCACGAGATCGCCGACACAGATCCGCCTTAGACAGGGACTGCACCACGCCATGCCGCCGCGGGAAGCCCGAGCTTCACCCGCCGCCACCTTCCAAGGCCGCCGCCCCGGGATCCAGACAGAACATCGCCGCTGCCACCGGCCATGTTCCGCCGCCGCCGACAGGCCAAACCGCCGGCCATCGCGACCAAGGCCGCCATGATCCTGCGAGCCCACCGAGCGGCCGGTGCCACCAGATCTTCCACGAAGCCCCGCAGCTCCGCCGCCTCCGCTCATCACCACGCCGCCACCTTGCACCGTCGCCAGAGACGAACAGCCGCGCCGCCGCGACGTAGATCGGGGAAGAAAAGGGTATAAATTATCCTCCCTATCATATTAGTCATGTTATTTGTACTAGTTTCTCTAGGTTTAGGTATTAAGCCATTGTAAACAACAAATCTTAATTTAATTGCAGGGACAACTAATAAATTACACTCAGACGGAAACATATAAAAACTTCTGCAAGACTGTACCCATTGCACTGCGGGGCCGAGTCAGTTTTTCTTTTCTGCACTGTAGGCTGGTCAATCATGTCTTTTAAGAATTCTTAAATCCTCACTCGAAGACCTATTTAAGAACGTTTCTTAATGTGCCCAGCTATCTGTGATCAGTGGATTACTTGCATTCTAGTTACTGACACTGCAAGCCCTGAAACCATGCATCATGCATCATCGGTTCGACCCACGACACTACAAGCAATTTAAAATCTAAGCATTCATCCATGCTTGATTAACATACTTCACATTTAGCAGCCCAGACCATACTGAAAATTTACAAGACAAATTTCGAAGGTTAGCAGTCAATGTAAGAAAACAATGAGAGTTCAGACAGTTCGAGTCAGCTCAACACCAGATCTGACAATGTGTCCTAGTTTTTGTGTAGCAACTACTGGAGCACTGGATAGTAGACTGTTCAGTTCAAGCAGCTGCAACTAACCGTATCTAGTTGTAGTCGTCTAGACGTCTAGTGTATATGTATTCACCTAGACTAATTCTCTCTTTTACCAAAGTGCTAAACTAACTAACTGTATCTAGTTTTGGCAGTCAAACTGACGTACTGTCGCATCCACGCAGACAATGCAATTCAGTGGTGCAAGGCAAAAATCGATTGCAAGTTGTCGCATATAAGCGTCGCCAGCGGACTGGCTCGCGGCATGAACGAATCCAGGAACCAAACCGTGCTCCGAGTTTTCCCATTCCAGATAAAATATTACCTTGGTATGTCAGGGGGGGAGGGGGGGAGGAGGGGCGGACGGTGGCTTCGTAGGGCCCCGATGATGGAGAATGGGATGAGGCTCTTGGACGGCATCGGGGTTGGGGGCGGACGGCGGTGGTCGGGGCAGACGGGGACATCGGGGCACTCAGTCGCCGCACGTGTCGGGCTCTGGGCCCTCCCTCCGAAATTTTTTTTTTCACACTCGTTTTCCACTTTTTAAATGTTTTCTTTTTGACTTTTTGGTTTTTCACCGGTCTTCCTCGGCTTTTGGACAAAAAAAATATGAAAAAAATTGCGCAAAAAAACTCGTTCTATTGTTTTCGTGAGAGGCACGACCATGCCTCTCGGAAACGGAAGAAAACGTGTTTTCTGTTTTTTTTTCCTTCTAGAAAAGGCACGGCTTTGCTTCGCGAGAGGCATGTTTGTGCTTTCGTGTGTCTCTTGGAAATAGGAAAAAAATCATTTTTTATTTTTTTCTTTCGCGAGAGGCACGGTTTTGTTTCCGCGAGAGGCATGGTTGTGCTTTCGCGAGAGGCACGACCACGCCTCTCTAAAATAGAAAAAAAAACGTGTTTTCTGTTTTTTCCTTTCGCGAGAAGCACGGCTGTGTCTCTCGAAAACGGAAAAAAAAACGTGGTTTCTGTTTTTTATCATTCCGCGAGAGGCATGGTTTTACTTTCCCGAGAGGCATGGTCGTGCCTCTTTCGAAAAAGGAAAAAAAAGCGCTCCCGGTTCGGTTTTTTCGTGTGGTTTTTTCGTGAAAAAAGTTTGTCAAAACCTATCAACATGCGATTTAATTTTGAAGATCTCGACGCGAGAAATCCAATGGTAAAAATGGTTTAAGATTTGGACGCACGGTTTAAGAGATAAAACATTTTGAATAAACGCATGTACGAAAAAAGAAAAAACTCACAGGTTGCGACAAGCGGCATGCATTCGGTGCGCCACTTGCCGTACCCTGAGGAGGTGGGAGTGATCTTTGGAAGGAGTACTCCTCAATTAGTGATTTCGCTCATTCGCGGGCCTCCCAACGATCACTCGAGGGTGGGCTGAGAGCGCGCCACGCTCTCAGCCACCGTCACGTGTCACATGCTAGGCGCTCCCGCCGGATTTCTTTTATTTTTTCGCACGCATTTTTAGCTTTTTATAAACGGTTTTCCCTGGGTTTTTTCGACTTTTTGGTTTTCCATAAGCCTTTCTTAGCTTTTGGATCCCAAAAAAATCATTTTTTTGTGAAATAGCGTGTTTTTTTTTCTTCCGCCAGAGGCATGGTTTTGTTTTCACGAAAGGCACGGTTTTGTTTTCACGAGAGGCACGGCTGTGTTTTTGCGAGAGGCACGGTCGTGCAGTGGTGGAGCTTTGTGGAGACCAACCTGGGCCATCGCCCCCCCTAGCCCAGGAGGTTTGTTCATATTAGCATCAGTAAATTGCCCATATAATCACTGAAATCCGGCCTAAGCATGATGTTGGTCGCCCCCCCCCCCCCCCCCCCCAACAGCCCATTTGCCCCCCCTAAAATGTGGCCCAAGCTCCGCCACTGCGGTCGTGCCTCTCGAAAACGGAAAAAAAACGCGTTTTTTGTTTCTTTTTTTCTTCCGCGAGAGGTATGGTTTTGCTTCCGCGAGGGGCACGGTTTTACTTTCGCGAGAGGCACGGCTGTGCCTTTTTCGGAAAGGAAAAAAAAACGTGCTCCGGGTTCGGTTTTCCTGTCCGGTTTTTTTATCCGGTTCTTTTCGTGAAAAAAAGTTCGTCAAAACCTATCAAAACGATTAATATTACACTCACACATTTATTGCTTAAGATGACGACAACTGTTACAATTTTGGAACAAAAATTAGAATAATACAACTGTAAGTAAAAATGAAAAGAAAATAATGAAAAGCAAAAACCAGACAAAACTGATAGAAACTGCACGTTAAGAAAATTGCACGTACATCAGTTTTTCATTTCGAGGCATACCTACAGCAGCGCCTAGTGGATGAGCAGCAGCGCTGAAGTAAAATACTGCCCGAAATCGCTGGCCCAACGTTGTTTCGATACGCACAAAGACATAGCCAACCCAAAAAGCAGCAAGCCATGGGATATGGGCTAGACAATAAACAACAAAGGGACGATGTGTTCTAGAAAAAAATAAAAACAATAAATGGATGACATCACCCTAGTCTACTTCGTGAAGTCTAAGTCGACTGAGGCTAGACAGACCCTAACACAAACTAATACTCCCTCCGTAACTTAATATAAGATGTGTTTTGACATTGTCATAGTGCCGAAAAACCTCTTATCTTAAGTTACAAAGGGAGTAATATCCTAGATAAATTCTCATCCTAAGAGCATCTACAATCGGACCACTCAAACCCGCCCCATACGTCCGGGCAGGCTGCCCGGTCACTGACCGGTCACGTTTTTTCGACCCAGACGGACGTCTCAAACGGGCCTCAAACGTTCGGGCTGACCGGCACCCCCCATATCCAGCCCAAATATGGGGCGGATATGGGGCGCCCGGGCATGCCCGCCACGTCGCACCCGGCCCATGTTGGCCCACCCGACCCCACTTATATTCGTCCCCATCCTTTCGCCAGAGCAAACCCTAGCCACTTCACTTCACTCCCCTCTACTCCCCTCCGCCACCCGAGCTCACCACCAGCGGGTTCCGGCCTTCTCCGTCATGGCAGGCAGCGGATCGGACTCCGACCAGTCCGGATCTGTCGATTGGGGTGTCGTCCCGTGTGGGTTGGAGGAGGCAATGACAGTCCGCATTGCACTATGTCACTCCCGGGAGGACAGCGTCCGGCCGACGGATGGATCCGTCCGTCGCGACGCCATAGCGCCGGCTCACCGGGCGCTCGGGTCCTCTGATGCTGGATCCTCGTGGTCCCCGCCGGAACACCTGTCCTTCCTCACCATGTTCGGGCAGAGTATGAGTCCCACCGGGAACGGGCGGCCCGCCGTGGGAAGGAGAGGATAAGGGCCGCCGAGGCCCGTATCGCGGCGGAAATGGCGGTGGCAGAGGCAGCTGATGCGGCGGCGCGGGCGGCCACAGAGGAAGAAGCCATCCGCGCCCACATTGTGAAGAAACGGCAGCGGAGGAACACGCGCGCCCTCGCCCGAGAGCAGAATCGGGCGGTTCGTGCCATGGCCGGACTGCCACCGAAGGAGGAGAAGGAGGACAACGACGGCGAGGACAGCTCCGGCGACGAGCAGATCCGGCTCGATCCGTACTGCGTTTTCGACCGGTACTTCCGCGAGAAGGACGGCAAGGACGTCGGGAAGGGCAATGGCAGCCGTGGATGAACTCCACCATAGTCAAACATGCCAAATTTTGGTAGTCCGATGGCATGCTTAGTGTAGTGTGATGGAGTAGCATGAGTTTGTATGAATTTAAGATATAGTAATTGAGGTGTCCGGCCGTGGAATGCATTTTTTGGAAAGTGCCCGATCAGTGGCCGTAGATGATCTAAGAACATGGACAAGCCATTTAAGCAAAGACTCCTGTTACTCACACGAGAACAAATGTATTAAAGTATCATGCACTAGGGCATCACTGGCAGTGCATCAAGTACAAATTGTTGAAACATCCAGCGGTCCATATATGGATCTCTGGTTTATTCGTACAATATAATAACACACGCTCTAATTACCCTTTATTATTGTCCACACACACACCATAATGCATGCATGCATGTTAATCAGATGTTGCCGCCGTTGTAGAGGTCGCGACCGTATCCGGTCTGCTTGTCGTAGTACCTGTCCCAGGGCATGACCCCGCCGTAGTTTGCCGCCCGCTTCACGCTGGGCATCAGGTCGTAGTTCATCGACGGGAGGCCGACCTTGTCGTTCCTCCCGGGCACGTTCGCCGCCGCCAGCCCGATGTACACCTTGCTCCGGGGGTACCTCGCCGTCCACTTGCTCCACTGCGCCATCACCCCGTCTTTGTGCACGTGGTTGTACGAGCACCGGTCTTCGCCGTAGAACCTGACGTGGATCCGCTCGAACAGCCCCGTGTCCAGCGCCCTCTGGACGTGCCAGTCCGGGTACACGCACCGCGGCGTCGCCGTCAGCCGCACCCCGGGCGCGCCGTGATAGTACCGGTTGTAGCCGGACAGACGCCTGGGCTAGCTCGTCGTAGTGGTCCGGCGCGCCCTGGTCGATGAAGAAGTCGATGCTGTCGACCACGGCGTCGCCGAACGGGCGGAACACGCCGCCGCGGCGGCTGCCGAGGTGCGCGTTCCACAGGTTGTCGGCGACGTCGGCCGCGGACTGTGACGTCGGCAGGGAGTACTGGGTGCCACCGCCGCCGATGGAGAGGAGGACGACGATGCCCTTGCCCCGGCAGTGCTTGATGTCGGCGCCGATGCCGTAGAGCGGGTGGCCGGAGAGGTCGCCCCAGTACTTGCCGTGGCCGAAGACGCTGTAGGAGATTATGGCGGTGTTGTAGATGCCGGTGTCGCAGGCCTCCCTGAGGGAGCCCTCGTCCTTGTTCCGGCCCCAGAAGACCGTGAGGCCATGGTCACCGGCGGCTGCCGTGGCGGCGAGGAAGGAGAGGGCGAGAAGCGCTCCTACTACGCATGAACGGCGTCGTCGGAACGCCATCGTTTCTGCTGCTTCTTCTTCTTCGAGTTAGTTACACTTAGAGCGATTGTTGGTTGCTGTGAAGACTGCTGATCATGGCCAAGTCTATATATATGAGTATATAGCAAAAAACTACCACAATTCGAGCTATGGTTACACAAAACTACCCCTTTTTTTTAATTTTTCAAAACACTACCGCTATTTTGGTTGGCTGTTCTAAAAAACTACTACATTGCACTGATGACTGTGTTAGTTAATTTTAACTGTGTTTTTGACATCGCTGGCCCACCCATCAGCTTTGACCGTTTGTTGACCGTTATGACAGATGGAGCCCACATGTTGGTCCTTCAAAAAAATAAAAACAACCTGGTCCCTGTAACTTTTAAAAAAGCAATCAGATCCTTGCGAGTTTTATAAAAAAGCAATCAGGTCCTTTCCAGTTTTTTTTTAAAAAAGCAATCGGGTCCCTGCCGACGAGCTCGTCGCCGGAGCCGGCCGGCATTGGTCTGGTGAGCTCGAGGGCGTGCCAGCTCCTGCGTGCAGAGCGGCCGAGCCCCAAGTGTCGCATAGCCCCATTCTGGAGGTGCTGCACGCGACGCGGCGGAGCTGGAGGGTTGCCGCAGCCACGGCAGGCGACGCCATGCCCGTCCAGCTCCTTCGCTGCTGCTTGCCACTGCTGCTCCTTCCCGCTGCTTTCCGCTGCTGCTCCTCCTTCCCACAGCTGCTGGTTGCCACTGCTGCTCCTTCCCGCTGCTTGCCGCCGCCACTGCTGCTCCTTTCCCGCTGCTGCTGCTTGCGGCTGCTGCTCCTTGCCATTGTTGCTTGCCGCTGCTCCTTGCGACTGCTGCTCTGCTCCGGCAGCCACGGTACCGAGGTCCAGGTAGCAGCAGCAGCACGACAAAATTCTCGCCGGCGTCGCCCATATTGCCGTGGTCGACCTACTGCGCATCGGAGCTGACCTGGGCGAGCGCAGGAGTGGGGGAAGGGGACGACAGAGTCTGGGTGTGGCGGTGACGGGCATGGCCGTGGTGGCTCGATGTAGGCTTGGCAGCGGCGACGCTGGTGAGAGTGGCATGGCCGTGGTGGCTCGGGATAGAGAGTTCAGGGAAGGAGATGGAGAGAAGAAAGAGAGAGAGAGAGCTTACATGTGGGTCCCATATGTAAATAACTGTCAAACAAACGGGCAAAGCTGACGGGTGGGCCAGCGATGTCATAAACACGGTTAACATTAACTAACACAGTCATCTGTGCAATGTAGTAGTTTTTTGGAACAGCCAACCAAAATAGCGGTAGCGTTTTGAAAAATTAAAAAAAGCGGTAGTTTTCTATAACCATAGCCCGAATTGTGGTAGTTTTTTGCTATATACTTATATATATAGAGTTAGAGCGCGCGTGCAGTACCAGTACGTAATAGGCAAGGAAGAAAGGCATTTGTTCACAAGGTACGTACACGCGTGCAAGTCATTTCTTGTGTGCCGCACAATTTCGATTGCCTGCGGCGCCAACTGTATGGGGTCAAATCAGATGGACGATCCACCACAAGTCAAGCCTAGAAAAGCAGATGCTCAAGGCGCCGCGCACATGGATGGAGAAGACCCATTGATCGACCACAAATCTGACGCTCAAACGTCTCGGAGCGCCGCGTGCGTTGTGGTCATGCTCAGGGTTTTGGTTACCGCTCGAAATTTCGAGATTTACCACGGTCACCGCGTACTTCGGTGCCCCTGGTAAATGGGCATTTCGCGCAAAAACTTTGATTTTTTTTTTAATATTTTGACTTCAAACGCTCGATGTACAGTAAAGTACGGCAGCATCTCAACTATTTCAACGTAGTTTGTTCTGGCATGGTGGTAACATACTATTTCCCTGTTCATGAGGTAGTTGGTTCAAGTGCCCCTTCTTGCACTTTTGTTTGAACTATTATATGTTCAAGTGCTATCTATATCTATTTTGAAAGAATTTCAATTCAATTCAAAGTTCAATTCTAGAAATTTCGTGGTAACCGTGGTAACTACTTTACCGGTCTCCCTCGGTAAAAATGCACCATTCGGTAACCAAAACACTGGTCATGCTAGCTACTACATCCACACGGCATCAGTGCACAAAACAAAAAACAAATCTTCACCTCATGACATACATCGTCTATTTGGTGTAATAACTAACGCCAGATCTTTACATCTATGTCATGGTCGCCGACGGCCTGCCTAGCCACAACCATGTAAAGCTCAGCTAAATGCTCGTCATCAACCTCGCTGATGAGCATGCACCCCCAAAAATTATGGATGTGCACTGTGGATATATGGTCCTAAACTAGCATTTGTCAAGAATTTTGCACATCCAATATTATGGCGTAATTTTTTCTCTTGTTGCCCCTGGTGTTGACATATTTAAAGTCCAGTGAGTTATAGGCTTCATTTGAACCGCAATAATCTTGATCATCTCTAGACCATTAATGTAAATTGTTATTTTATGTGATACGAAGTTCATATTTATATCATTTTAACCACTAGCAATGGTATTTCCTGCTAGAGACGGCGTCGGCGGATGTCGATATTCATCGGATCCCGCCCAAAATCCGTGTTGAAATTGTTGAGGTCCCGCTCCCGTGCTTGGGACCAAACTCAAGATATTCTGGATTTGGTCCCGGTTGTAAAGTTCAAATGAAGATTAAAACCCCTAATCTATCCCAGTCGTAGTGGGCCCCATGCGACGTCACCATTGGATTTTCTCGCCGAGAAAAAATCGATTCATGTCTGTATTTGGAGGTGAAAGATACCGCAGAAAATATGTCGACTTGGTCTCCATATGTGGCCCCTGCACGGCGGCACATTCTCTTTCGCTGGATGTCAAAGAACGGCCACGATCGGTTCAATAGCAGGATCGATCCACTGGATGAGATGTGTGCCTGCCTCGCGTGAGCTTGCTGCAATTCGCTCGCGGCCATCGTCCTCCACACCTATGCCGGCCTGATTGCCCCGTGAAACTGAATGAAGAAACAATAAGCATATTTGTTCATGAAAAATCAAATACTATTGCAGCTAAATATATAACGCGGTAAAGAGAGTTTCAGGGTTCTTCTATTTATAGTAAGCCATCAATAAGGTATAAGTACTAGCGTGTCCACTGTCCACCATCTATTAGTTTTTGAAAAAAATAATATTTAAACTCCTTGCGTCAAAACCTTTAAAATGAGATCAATCCTGGATATTTTTCAATCATGTTTAAATTCGAACGCATATTTAATCTCGTTGAATTTGAACTGTTTCTTGTTAAATTTGAACTATTGTAGTACTAGACTTACTTTCATCGTATGTATGGATGATTTATACTATTTTCTATCAGAACTTTGATGAATTATATTGTGTTCGATGAATTTCGCCTGGTTAGTTGAAATGTGGTTTGAAATGTATGCCGGTAGCGTTGCATGGCCGTCACCCGCATCCGTATCCGTGGACTGGTCCCCTGTCTGCGGACGGATACGGTGTCCAGTTTGTGGGTCGTTGGAGATTCCCTTAGCACATTTCTCTATGATATGAGGTCAGGGATAAATTAGCACATTTCATCCGGGATCACTGGAACTCGGGATCACATTAGAGTTTTCGAAAAGTCAACTACTTCAACCTAATTTGCGCCTTAAGACCATGTGCAAGTGATGAAAGGTCAAATCTCAAAACCAATTACTACTAGTTGGTAAATTAGCCCTTCCTCCGCATTTAGCGCTTCTTCTAGGCTAGTAGGGTCATCTCCATACACAGCTGTACACGCGCGCCATGGTGACATTCACGGCGTGCCGGAGCAAGCCTGAGCTGGCGTGCCGGGGCGACGCTGGAGCTATCCTCGGCAAGCCGTTGCTCTACTTGCAGGTATCCATGCATGCATATTCGTTCGAGTTCTTCTTCTAGCGTGTGTGCATGCATGATTGCAGATGATGAACGATTTCTTGGAGATGTAGATGACGCAGCTTCGATGCGGCGGCCTCGTCCTGGCGTTGACAATGTGCCACAGCGTCGTGGATGCCTTCGGTTTGGTCCAGATCTTCAGATGCATCCTCGACCTTGCACGGGGTGAAGCGCAGCCCGCCGTATTGCCGTTGTGGGAGAGGCACCTTCTCACATCTTCCTTTTCACCGGAGGCTGCTGCCATGGCTGGCGAGGAGGTAGCCCACGACGACGGCTCCGAGACGCAGGCATCAACGCCGGCACCACCGCTGGCACTCGATGAAGAAGAAATGGTGACCCGTTCCTTCCTCTTCGGCCCAAGGGAGATCGCCGCTTTAAGGAGCGTCGTCCCCGCGCGCCTTGGCCGGTCCTCCACCGTGTTCGAGCTCATCACAGCGGCCGTGTGGCGGTGCAGGGCGGCAGCGCTGGAGCACGCACCAGATGAGCGGGTGCACGTCTGGTTCCTCTCAAACGCCCGCGGGAGCTGGAAGCGCGACCCGCCGCTCCCGCCAGGGTTCTACGGCAACGCGCCCTTCATCGCGAGGGCGGAGGCCGCCGCCGGCGAGCTGTGCGGGGGCCAGCTCGCGCGCGCGGTCGAGCTCGTGCACGAGGCCAAGCTCCGCGTGACGGACGAGCACGTGCGGTCGGTGCTGGACCTCATGGCAAGGGGCGAGTACCACGTGGATCCGGAGCTGGACAAAACACTCCTGGTGTCCGACATAACCCGCTGCGGGGACGACTCGCTGAGCCTAGGCGGCTGGGCGGAGCGCGTCGGGGGCGGCGCGCCGGGCCTGGGTCCCGGCAATATCTTTGCCAGGAGCCCTCCGATTGCTTTTATGAGCTGTAAGGACGCCAATGGCGACGACTGCGTCGTGGTGCCCATGTGTTTGCCGGAGATGGCGATGGGGAGGTTCGCGTCTCAGATCGCCGCGTTGACCAGCGTGCCCACCACGAGGAGCTCAATGTAGACATGCATGAACTAATAGGATGACAACCGAGTTTTTTTTAATCTTGTTTAATGTTTGATGTTTCGTGCGGGTTCTTATGTTTTCGTTGTGTATAACAGTGAAGTAAAAGTTAGGGTCTGTATAGGACATATCTAGATGTGACATAATTATATAACATGTAACCTGATGTCACCCTGTTTGTAGCCTCCCGACCACCCCTGTTCTTGTTCTGTCGTTCGATTGTTTGTCACCCAGGCGTTTCCCACGCCGTTGCTCGTCCTTTTTTGTTGGATGCTTCCAGGGCTGGGCCATCCCTCTCCTCCTCCACCACCCACACTCTCGGCAAGTTTCCTGGGCCTAGGCCTTGTGTTTGTGAGCTTAATTTGTTTGTTTGTTCTAAAAAAAAAACTTAGGACCAGATGTAGGCCTTGGCAAAATTGCTGGAATCCAGAGTTCTTCACAAGAATGTATCCGAATCCAGAGTTCTTCACAAGCTCCATTCTGTAATTGCTTTTGCAAACACTGTCGACTATCTTGGCAAAATACCCTATGCTAAACCTGCTATACGCACTTGCTCTTCCTTTATTCAGACATTCTTGGGTTGTTCCCATCTGAGCCCTTGACCTCTGATAATCAAGCAAAAAAGACAAGTTAAAATTAGTAACTCAGCTATATCAAACAAAAAAGTACTTGGCATGATAACACACTACTTATAATAAAAAACGATGCGTGTAGGTAAAAGATGTTAATTGAAATAAAAAACAATTTACTTCCTGCTTTGCTCCTTCAAACATTCCTCCCATGTTTACTCTCATCACTCTTTTGCAGCTGCATACAAAAAAAACCGAAATAACAAAAAAGAAAATTAGGCTCTTATAGAAAGATTATATCTCAACACAGATTGAACTTATGAAGGCAAAAAGAGGCACGAAAACAAAAAGTTTGGTGCGGTGAAAAATGATTTACCATTTTTCTGATACCCATCAAGCAACATGCCATCTGATGCATCCGTTTCTGTCTGAAATCATATTAGAGGCCTCAACTTCAGAAACATTGCAATGAAAAGTTTTTGGTCCTAGGTCTTCAATGATGATATTGCTCTCTGAATTTTGATGGTTGGTATCTCTGCTTACATCCCCCTGTAAAAGAAACAAGAATAGATAAACAAAGAATTTTGAAGAATAGTCAAGTATGAACTGAGCACGGAAAAATTGTTGTACTCTAATGGGACCGCCTCTTGTAAAAAGAAACAAGAATAGATAAAGACAGGTGACATATTCGTACCATCTCTTGTATCACCGCCGTTGTAAAAAACTGAATCGTATTGTGACAAGCACATACATAATTAGACATATTAGGAGGAACCAGCCAATGGTAAAAAATTTGCATGTCTAGAATCAGAAATGAAAACAAGAGGAAAAAGTATATAGAATCCCCTAGAATCGGAGTTGTGTGAGTGCTAGGGTTCCATGTCTGAATCACAACAAAATTCATTTCTGGAAAAGCAAAAGCATGTGACTGACCACTGAGAATTTCAAACTGACCAGGGGGAGAATTACAACCTCAATCAAGCAAAAAAATCAGCCTTAGATGAACACAAATTCAGTATGAATGAACAAAAAAATCAGTCTGTATAACAAACACACTTAATTTCAGTCTGCATGAAGTCCGGGTCTCCCCTGCTCAAAAGTTTCACATAAGCCTAGAACGATGCTGCTAATTACACCTAAATCACCCCCTTCCACACAACCACGCTCTTAAATTTTCAGAAATTCTATGCTACTCTGAATCTAACAAATTCAGTCTTACTGAACAAATTCTGAGTATCTAACAGATTCGGTGTCTATCAAATTGCAGTTATATTAAAAAAAATGCATTTATATTAAAAACAAAGTAGAAATCGTTTTTTCTTTAGGGGTTTCATGAAAAAGTACCTTGTAAATTTTCATTCCATCAAAAAAGAAAAAAATCTATCAAAAATGGAAACTTGCAATGGGACCCTCGACAACACACACACAACCCTTTGTGAGTCGATGGTTGCCTTGCAATTGGGGCCACGACAAAACAACACACCACCCCTAGTTGCGAGTCGATGCTCGGCTTGCAACTGGGGAGTCTCGACAAACACAAACACACACACACACACCCTTAGTTGCGAGTCGATGGTGGACGTGCAACTGGGGGCCATGACAAAACACACACACACACCCTAGTTACGAGTCGATGGTCGACATGCAAGTGGGGACCCTCAACAAACACACACACTCGTACTTGCGAGTCGATGGTGGTCATGCAACTGGACACCCTTAGTTGCGAGTCGATGCTCAGATTGAAACTGGGGGCCACGACAAAACACACGCCCCTAGTTGCGAGTCGACGGTCAGCTTGCAACCGGGGGCCCTAAACAAACACACACCCCACCTAATTACGAGTCGATGGTTGACATGCAACTGGGGACCCTTGACAAAACACGCACCCCTAGTTGCGAGTCGGTGGTCGGCTTATAAATGGGGACCCTCGACAAACACACACACACACACCCCCTTAGTTGCGAGTCGATGGTTGGCTTGCAACTGGGGGCCACAACAAAACACACACACCCCCTAGTTGCAAGTCGATGCTCGACTTGCAACTAGCGACTCTTGACAAACACACACACCCTTAGGTACGAGTCGATGGTGGGCTTGCAACCGGGGGCCATGACAAAACACACACCCCTAGTTGCGAGTCGATGGTTGACATGCAACTAGGGTCCCTCGACAAACAAAAACACACGCCCCCTAATCGCGATTCGATGCTCTGCTTGCAACTAGGGATTGTCGACAAACACACACACACACACACACACACACACACACACACTCTTAGTTGCGAGTCGATGGTCGGCTTGCAATCGGGGGTCCAAAAAAACACACCCTCCTAGTTGCGAGTCACTGGTCGACATGCAACTAGGGACCCTCAACAAAACACACACCCCTAGTTGCGAGTCGATGGTCGGCTTGCCACTTGGGACTCTCGACAAACACACACACACCCCTAGTTGCGAGTCGATGGTCGGCTTGCAACTTGGGACTCTCGATAAACACACACACCCCCTTAGTTGCGAGTCGATGATTGGCCTGCAACTGGGGGGGCACGACAAAACACACACACCCCCTAGTTGCGAGACGATGGTCGGCATGCAATTGGGAACCCACAACAAACACACACACACACACCTAGTTGCGAGTCGATGCTCGGCTTGCAATTGGGGAGTCTCGACAAACACACACACCCATAGTTGCGAGTCGATGCTCGGCTTGCAACTGGGACTCAAGACAACCACACCACACACACACCCCTTAGTTGCGAGTCGATGGTGGGCTTGCAATTGGGGGCCATGACAAAACACACACCGCCTAGTTGTGACATGATGATTGACATGCAACTGGGACCCTCGACAAACAAAAACAAACACCCCTTAGTCGCGATTCGATACTCGGCTTGCAATTGGGGTCTCTCGACAAACACACACACACCCTTAGTTGCGAGTCGATGGTCGGCTTGCAACTGGAGGCTAGGACAAAACACACACACACCCTAGTTGTGATTCGATGGTCGACATGCAACTGGAACCCCTCGACACACACACCTGTTTGCGAGTCGTGCTCGCTTGCAACTGGGGACCCTCGCCAAAACACACCCATAGTTGCGAGTCGATGCTCGGCTTGTAACTGGGGACTCTAGACACACACACACACCACACACCTTAGTTGCGAGTCGATGGTGGGCTTGCAATTGGGGGCCATGACAAAACACACACCGCCTAGTTGCGAGATGATGATTGACATGCAACTGGGACCCTCGACAAACAAAAACAAACACCCCTTAGTCGCGATTCGATACTCGCTTGCAATTGGGTCTCTCGACAAACCCACACACACCCTTAGTTTGCGAGTCGATGGTCGGCTTCAACTGGGGCTAGCAAAACACACACACACCCTAGTTGCGAGTCGATGGTCGACATGCAACTGGGAATCCTCGACACAACACCTAGTTGCGAGTCGATGCTCGGTCTTGCAACTGGGACCCTCGACAAAACACACACCCATAGTTGCGAGTCGATGCTCGGCTTGCAACTGGGGACTCTCGACAAACACACACACCACACAACACCCACACACACACCCACACACATACACCCTTAGTTGCGAATCGATGGTGGGCTTGCAACTGGGGCCATGACAAAACACACACCCCCTAGTTGCGAGTCGATGGTTGACATGCAATTGGGGACCCTCGACAAACAAAAACAAACACCCCCGAGTCGCGATTCGATGCTCGACTTACAACTGGGGACTCTCGACAAACACACACACACACCCTTAGTTGTGAGTCGATGGTCGGCTTGCAACCAAGGGCCCCGAAAAAACACTCGCGCCCTAGTTGCGAGTCACTGGTCGACGTGCAACTGGGGACCCTCAACAAAACACACACCCCTAGTTGCAAGTCGACGGTTGACATGCAACTGGGGACTCTCGACAAACACACACACACCCTTAGTTGCGAGTCGGTGGTCACCCTAGTTGCGTGTCGATGGTCGGCTTGCAATTGGGGACCCTCGACAAACAAAAACACACCCCTAGTTGCGAGTCGATGGTTGACATGCATCTGGGGACTCTCGACAAACACCACACACCCTTAGTTCGACTCGTGGTCGGCTTACAAGTGGGGTCCCCGACAAAACACGCACACCCCCTAGTTGCATGTCGATGGTCGGCTTGCAATTGGGGACCCTCGACAAACAAAAACACACACACCATAGTTGCGAGTCGATGGTCGGCTTACAACCGGGGGCCCCAAAAAAACACACACACCCGTAGTTGCGAGTCACTGGTCGACATGCAACTGGGGACCCTCAACAAAACACACACCCCTAGTTGCGAGTTGATGGTTGACATGCAACTGGGGACCCTCGACAAACAAACTCACACCCTTAGTTGCGACTCGATGGTCTGCTTACAAGTGGGGGCCCCGAGAAAACATACACACCCCTAGTTGCGAGTCGATGGTCGGTATGCAACTTGGGATCAAGACAAACACACACACACACACCCCCTAGTTGCGAGTCGATTGTCTACATGCAACTGGGGACCCTCGAAAAACACACACACTCCTAGTTGTGAGTCGATGATCGACATGCAACTGGGGACTCTCGACAAACAGAGACACCCCCTTAGTTGCGAGTCGATGGTCGGCTTGCAACCGGGGCCCCTGAAAAAACACACATGCCCCTAGTTGCGAGTCGCTGGTCGGCTTACAACTAGAGACCCTCGACAAATAAAAACACTCACGAGTCGATGCTCGGCTTGCAACTGGGGACTCTCGACACCCTAGTTGCGAGTCGATGGTCGACATGCAATTGGGGGCACTGACAAGCACACACACCTCCTAGTTGCGAGTCGATGGTCGGCTTGCAACTGGGGGCCCCGAGAAAACACACCCCCCGTAGTTGCGAGTCGATGGTCGGTTTGGAACTGGGGACCCCGACAAACACACGCAAACGAACTAGGGGGCGTACAAAAACAAACTAGGAGGTGTGTTCAGAGGTACTTAAGACCGCCTACATTGTACACTTCTCATCCTGCTCGGAAGGAGTGGACACCTAAAACTCTTATAGACTAAAAAAACTTATAAAATAAGTTGAATCTGGAGTAGACTATACTGAAAGTTCAGGTTGCTATGATATAACTGAAACAGAGTTCATTTCAAAAAAGGTTCAGCACCAGTGAGTTTATCCACCTAGTTACCATCTGTTTCACTTACCACATCACATAAATTTTCTCTAGTGCTCATAGATCAGAAAATACTCTTGTTAGATTTTGAAATCACATATCTTCAAACAAAAAAAGATTTTAACAGAAAATCTGTAAAAATCTAAAAAACAAAAGCTATACATTCGGGCCTGCTACTACTATACTTTCAATTTCTGGAGTTGTACCATATGCCACAACTTTTAAGAAATCAAAAAGACCTCGCTTAGTCTGAGAAGTTTGAAGTATTCAGAAAAAGACTACACATGCTCCCTACAAACAGACACACACAAAAATTCAGACATTCCTGTCTGAAAATAGAAGGATTGCAATGTATGCCACTGAAAATGTTTATCCACTCGCATTATGCCTCTTAAATTTCAGACAAAAATGGCTGGCAACTCTGTGTGCTGTCTATATGTAGTATGTGCTACAAACTAGAAAATCCCTAGATGTACAGACTCAAGATTATAAAATGGGGTGCTAGCTGCTACATTCAGATTACAAAACTGGGGTGCTAGCTGCTACATTCAGATTCACACACACAAAAAAAAAATGGAAAACCATATATGTACAGACTCAAGTTACAAAACTGGGGGTGCTCGCTGCTACAATCAGATTCACACACAAAAACAAATCTACAGCCATGGGCATGAACATAACCGGGTTGGATTGCTAGTTACTATTCATCAGCTGCATATATAGGCATGTATTCAGACATTCCACACTTAAAAACATTTCATTTTCTCTCTAAAAAAATGTGTGATGCAAACGAATCTAATATATCACGAAAAACAGCAACCACCTCATGTATGCCACTCATATAAACACCCCACCCCCAGGTTCTTGATGTTCATCCCTAAAAACAAACAAACATCCCTAGATGCCATGGGAAAACAGGAAAAAAATGCGAGGAAAAGAAAGAGGGGATGAACACTCACTCCGCTGGCTTCTCCTGCCATCTCTGTCGCCACAAGCCCACCAGATCAGGTCGTCTCTCCCTTGGATTCGAGTCAAAAGGAATACAGTGGTGGCAGAACAAGGGATGAGGAGGGGAAAAGAGGCGAGGAGAGTGACGACTGGACTCCAGATCAGGTTAGACTGTTCAGATTCCAAAGCAAGCCCAACAAACAAACAAAAATCGAAGGCCGGCCCAAACAAAAAATCGGAGGCCGCTCCGCTGTATCCCACTCGGCCCGACAGACGAGACAACGCGACGATGCGAGCGCATCACCTCGTGCGCGAATAATAAAGCAGAGACTGATCGGACGGTACAAACACTTCGATGTGACATCCTTAAATATCATCTAGATGTGAATTAGTCATTCTGTAAAAGTTACTCCACCCGATCTTTAATGTTTCGTGCGGGTTCTTGGTGTTTCCTTTCAAAAAGTGCATCGTCAATGTTACAAATGTCCAATATTTGGTATGATGAATAGGATTTAATAGGATTCATATGACAGCGCGAAGCAACCTTAGGTTTTCTAGGTACGGCGCCCTTGTGATGCAAGTAACAACTATAATCCTGCTTGTCTGCAATTATATCAAGGAACAATATATCGGTGAGTACAGTTGGGGGTCCGACAACTTGGATATGAAGTATCTAGGTTTCGAAGTGGCCGAACTAGCCGGGTTTTCAGAGATCGAATCTACCTTAGCTAAACTAGGGCTTCTATTTCTTTGTCATCTTTGTCGTCGAAGTAGAAGTTAGACCCCTTCCTAATCTAGGTTTTCAGGTATTTACAACCGAGCTTGGTCGGTTCGGCCCATCTCCATCTTGATCTCCTAGTCTGTACGACTCGAACTCCTCTACATCTGGTAGCCGAACGTCTCCCCTTTTGGGAGTCTGGGGGTACCTAATACGTCTTCAAAGTATCTATAATTTATAAAGTACTAGCAAAAGGGCCCGTGCATTGCAATGGGAGAGTTTTTTCATAATCTTCAATGGCTATGACCATATTTTGTTGCATCATCGAGATACACTATCACTCTCAATTTCGTGAAATTATGAACAATTTTTGACATCATGAACATTTTTTAAACTCGTGCACATATTTTAAATCATGAACATTTTTCAAATGAACACTTTTACAAATTTTCAAACAATTTCTAAAATAAAGAACATTTTTTGAATTCATAAACATTTTAGGCTATTTGCAAAAAAATATGAACATTTTTTATTTTATTTTTCTATTTTATGTGCAAATGGACGAACCAAACGACGGATGAAAATCTGATAATAAGTGACGTACGAAAAAACGGGAGTAAGAAACATCCATGCCTTTACTAGAAAAGGAGAAGTACTAATTAATGGTGCACATAAAAATAATTAACATGCAAGATAAAAAATTTCTGAGCGACTTTCATAAATAGCGTGCTAAATTTAGAGTTTGGGTTTGAAAGATATGAATATCTTAAAAAATACTTGAATCTGCACAAATTTTTTTAAAGAAAATATTTTGGCTGTAATTGTACTGTGTAGACCATCTGCTAAGCGACACTTGGCAAGGTAGCTCTAAAATTTGATGGACATTTTTGTCAGATTCGCGAATTTGTTTCGAATACACGATTATTTTTTCAAAATCATGAACATGGTTTTATTTCCGGATATATTTTTTCCAAAATGTGATTTTTTTTTATTTGCGAACAATTCTGTAAAATCACTAATACTTTTTGAAACAGTGAAAATTTTATGATTTCCCACATATTTTTGAATTCACAAACATTTTATAATTTCTCGAACATGTTTTTCAAAATTCGCAACATTTTGAAATTTTAAGAAGGAAAAAACAAAATAAAAAATAAAAAAAAACAGGGGCGTCATCTTTTGTCTGTTCAAAAGAATGAACGCGCATTGGTGGAGGGGAGGTGCGTGACAAAAACTGGGGAGATTTGCAGAGCCTGGGGATCGAACCCTGGTCTCCGCATGGAAAGAGACAAGCTCTAGCCACTCGGCTATCTATATGTCTGTGTACTGTATGCGGTATCATCTCTATAAAAGCACTAATCGCAGGGGCGACTTTGGAAAAACCGAATCATTTATTGACTTACGGGTGGCATTGGTGGGTAATTTTTGTCAACTTATAGGGTAAATTACATGACGTACCACCAGAAGCAATAGATGCTTTATTAGTAGGTACAGATTCATGCCATGTTACAACAATTTTATATGATTTTGATGCGTTTTTATATGATTTTCATGGACTAACATATTAACTTAGTGCGAAGTGCCAGTTACTGTTTTCTGCTTGTTCTTGGTTTTTTTAAAAATCCATACCAAACGAAGTCCGAACGCAGCAAAACTTTTTGATGATTTTTTTCTCAAAGGAAAGAGACCCGCGAAGCTTCAAGGGAGTACCAGAAGTTTCACACGGGCCCCACAAGACAACAGTGCGCACCCTGATGCCTTGTGGGCCCCATGTGGCACCTCTTCGCGTGATTCCAACACTAAAAATTTCTATATATACAGAAACCCCCGAAAGTTAACCTAGATGAGTTTTTCCGCCACCGCAAGCCTTTGTCCCGAAGCGATCTCAATCGGAGCCCTGTTCCGGCACCCTGCTGGAGGGGCAAAGTCATCACCGCCCGAGGAATCAACGCCGTCCGCTGCGCCGCATTGAAGTGAGCTAACCGCCCGTTTATCTGGCCTGGCCGCGGCTATATAAGTTGTGCTCCGGCGATGCACATTCGCATCTCCTCCTTTCCGAGCCCGTCCTCTACCTCTCCGAGCCCCTCCTCCTACAGCAACGATGCCGAAGTCATGGTGGTCCGCGCCGGTAGGCGGTGGAGGTGGGAGTTCATCCTCGGGTGGATCTTGGCGCCGGCGCCCGCGCTCTCCAGGCCCCTCGACGTCCATGGCGGCCGGCTCCTTCAACAAGGAGGAGATCGTCCTCCTCTCCGGTGACGGGGAGGACCAGCAGCCGGAGCAGCGGCCGCGCCTCCTCGCGGAGGGGGCTCTGACGGATGAAGAATTCATCCGTCGGATGGAGATAATGATGGAGAGCTCGCTCCGACAGATGGGCACGGCGCTACCATCGCCGGCTCAGGTCAAGGAGGAGCCACGGTCCCCGCCGCGCTAGCGCATCAAGCCGGCGCTGATGTCCCTACCCAGGTGGGTCAAGGAGGAGAACGCCTCCCCCTCGCAACCGCGTGAAGGATGAGCCTGTGTCGCCAATGATGCACAACAGCTAAGCACGCATTAGCAGGCCCGACTCGCTGCCGCCGGCCATAAGAAAGGAGTGCGGCCGCATCCTCCATTACCTCGAAGGCGGCGGTGTTGGCAGCTCGTCTCCGAGGAGGAGCGGGCGGTGCGTCAGCGAGTGCGGTACGACTGGCGCAACGCCTTCCGCCGATCCTCGTGCTCCAAGACCAACGAGCCGCCGGAATGGGTCCGCAACAATCCGGACCTTGCCGCCGGATTTACATAGAGCCATATAACCATTCCATTCTTCTACTATTCATGCTAGTTGTGAGTTGTTCTAGCAGACCTTTATTTGTTGAAATAATGTAATAGCTTTCTCCCATTAATGTTTTACATGCATCGGTGATGTCTAATTCAAATTGCATATTTTTAGAGAACCAAGTGCCCTGATCTATGCTATAAAGAGATCATGTGAAAACAAAGCGGAAGTTGTTGCTCAGGATGAGAAGGCAAGCGGTCTTCGAGCAACACTAAGGCCTCCTTTGGTTCATACGATAGGAAATTCATAGGAATAAGAAAGTCATAGAAAATGAGATGGCATGTATCTGAAATCCTATGAATAGGGATAGAAAAGAAGATGCCCTTTGGTTCACATCATAGGATTTTTTTCCATTGAGTCTAGGTTAATGTTTATTTTCCTATGAAATGTGGAGAATAGGAAGAATTCTATCCTACACAAATCCGATCCTATGTGATTCCTACAAAATTCCTACAAACAAAAGGAGGCCTAAACCTGGGTCATACATTTTTTCATGTACGTAATATCTTCTATCATTGTTGTTTTTATGTTAAATTTATCTGTCTTGCATTATGATGGTCCATGCAAACATACTTGAGTGAGTTTCCAACCCAGTAAGAAGTTTGCTTTATTTTATTGCTACCGCCTACTTTGTTAAAGCATTTGATGGGAACGACTCATGTACTCATTTTCGTTGCTTACTAAAATAAAAAAGAAAACAACAAAGAATAGTATTTGTTTGATTTAAGCCGCCAAATACTTTTCATTATGATCCGTAATTCATTTTCTTTATTGAGTGCATGTTGAGGTAGCATTATCCTTTTATCTCCTTTAAGTCGCCAAATAACTCCTTCTTGGCGGTCTATGGTGAAGTATGATGTGAATGACATAGGGCGTCATGGCGAAGGTGAGGTGGGCGTCATCCAATTTTGAGGAAGAGAGCTCCAACGAGAAATGTCACGCTATGGTGAGAAATCGACCAGGAAGGGGAGGTCCGGCAAAAAAAGGAAGGGTGCATCATAGGGGGAGGAGTTTTTGTGTTGGGACCACGTGTTAGAGATAACATGATGGATAGTCCGGTCAATCACATTTCGTCCCCACATATGGGTTGGATTTGGGGGAGTTGAGACTGTCCCGAAGATTGAATTTTGCGGAGCCACTGTACGCTCGTTTGATGTCCGAACATGCCCGGACATATGCGGGAGAAATGAGCTTTGATCTTAGATTCAACTTTAGAGACTATCTTAATTATTTGTTTGATTTAGTCATATGCATTGCAGCCCATAGCAAAACACGGACGTTCTACTATTTTGGTTATACCTCACTGTCCAGTGATAAAGATATTCAAGATTGCAATATGGTATTCTCATCCTCCCTTTCATTAGGTTATAATATGTTCATGGACAGAATTTTGAAGATTACAATATAGTTTTTTTTCTACGTAAGTCCGTAGCAACGCACGGGCATTCTACTAGTGTACGTTGTTTTGGAGAGCATTGTTGATGTGTAATCAAGGTCATCCACACAGACAAGTTTGATTATGTCAACTATGATATGAAAATTCAGGTAGAACAGAGATTGTATTAATTGTTTCATGTATGACTTCCTTCTGTGTTCTATTGTAAAATAAGGTGAAATTCCTTATTAGCGGATATTTTGACTTTATTGAGAAGCTAGACAAAGATATCGGATCGAAAGAAGCAAGTACAATGGACCATGATAAAAAAAATCAATTTTTTGATAAGATAATAATATATAAAATTATCTCAATAAAGTCCATAGTAAAACCAACCACTAAAAATTGACAATCTGAATCGCTCTTCTGGCCCATTTTTTCCATCCTTGGGCTCTTTGCTTGGCCCACCATCACTTTCTTTGCCCATTTCTCTTTATTCAACAATGTGTCACACAGTCTACTCCTACCTATGTTGCCCTCAAAACAGGAAAAAAAATGTAATATATTTTGTTGCTATGTCAGGGATTTACTTTGTGTTTAGGTCAATGATCATAGCGCACATGAATAAAAAAGCCCCTAGTTTAACGAGTTCGCTGCTTTTTCCAGCCGGAGAAGGGCAGCTACTTATTGATTGATCGTCTTTCTTTGATATGTGTTCAATTTAGTACAATACAAACTACGACTAGATCAAAGTGGAAGGACCACTTACTATAGAAGCTATAACCAGAAAAGCCCTAGCCAATAGTCTAGTTTAGTAGTCATTTTCCGCTGACGGGTCACTCACTCGCTGATGCATTCCGTGTATGGCATGAATGAAGAGGAACAAGGATAGATCGGGTTGCGAACCAACCACTACTAGGGAAAACCTTATACACAGAGGTATAGCAGTAGTGCTGGTTAGAAGAGAGCGCTACTGCTACTTAGTAGTAGTGCGTGTCAATAAAGAGCGCTACAGCTATGGTTATAGCAGTAGAGCGTCTGTTGAAAAAAGTGCTACTACTATAATTCCCACCCTGTTGCCGGTAGGCTAGGAATAGTAGTAGCGATGCCGCAAAAAGACGCTACCGCTAAGTGCCTTGTAGTAGCGCGTTTCCTGTATAGAGCTCTACTGCTAAAAAAAGAAAATAAAATGGAAAAGAAATAGAAAAGTAAATGAAAATGAAAGAAGTAGAAATGAAAAAAAGAAAATGTAAAGATAAACAAAAGAAAAATAAAAATAAAGGAGAAAGGCATAGCAGCAGCGCTTGTTTCCACAAAGCGCTATAGTTACTCTAGCAGTAGCGCGTTTTATAAGCCCGCGCTGTAGCTACGTTCCTTAGAAAAAAGGAAAAGAAAAAGGGAAATAAATAACTACTTCCTATAGCAGTAGCGCGTTTTGGTAGAAAGCACTATAGCTAACTTAGCTATAACGCTTTTTTCCTACCAGCGTTACTGCTATTTTGACTTAACCCCGCGCGGGCTTAAAATTTTGCTAAGTCCTTTCCCTCCCTCTCCCCCTTATCACCCAACTCCTCTGTCGCCGCCGTCGATCGCCCTGCCCGATCGAGCATGCCCTCGACCTCACCGCCGCCGCCCGAGGCCGCCCTCGACCTCACCACCGCCGCCCGAGCCCGAGCCCGCCCTCGCCACCGACCGTAAGGCTCTCCCTCTCCTCTTCCCTGCCCTCCTATCTCTCTCTCTCTCTGCTGTGATGATGTTCATATGAACCCTAGGTGTTCATATGAACGCTAGATTTGTTTAGGGCAGTAGGCATTTTTTTAGCATTTAGGAAAAAAGATTAGCAATTTTTTTAGGAAATTAGCTAGGGCAAATTTTTATGAAAATGCCTAAACAGTAATTCCATTTAGCTTTAAATTAACAGAGGGTATATAAATAATAGTAGCATTTAGCTTTAAATTAATAGAGGCTATAAACAAAAAACAGTAGCATTTAGCTATAAAAAATTATTTGGACTATGGACCTGAATCTGGTCCAAATTTCATTCAAATGAAATTTGAATTATTTGGATTATGGACCTGAATATTTTTGAAGAAATTGGGTGTAGGTACTAAGGTCCTTCTGTGGAAATTTTGGTGAGGTCAGAAGGGTTAGAGAAAATGGAGTTCCTTTGCAATTTCTAATAAGGTCAAGTATTGTTGAAATATTTGCTCTAAAACAATTTGGATGAAAAGAAAATAATGTGTGTGTGTGTGTGAGAGGAATAGCTAGAACAGAATTTGGGTTTTGTCCTAGGCAGAGAAGTGTTTAGTGAGGTCATTTTGCAAAAGTTTTTGGTTTTTGAAAAGACCACTATTTTTCAAGAAAAAATAATTTAGGCAAGTTTTATTTTAAAGATGATCCCTTCCTAGACTTTTAGCTTTAGACAAAAAACAAAAGTATTTAGCTATAAATAAAAAACAGTAGCTATGGCATTTAGCTATAAACAAAAAACTGAATTGTTTTTCTTTTCAAAAACTTGGTTAAATTAATTGTTGCTATGTAAACAAAAAACAAGATTGATGTTATGTGATATATGTCATTGATGTTCATTTGCATATTCCATTATTATTGATTATATCTTTTCACTAAAGTGGTCATGTTATATGCAAATTCCTCAATAATGTTTGCTCATGTTATATGCAACATTGAAGTGGTTCGATTGTGTCCAAGTGGCCTTTTGTCGTTTGCAGGGAATGATTCCGAGTGGCCTATGTTTTGCCGGAATGTTGATTCATTTCCGTTCCGGCAAATTTCAGGCGCTCTATTTGTCCAGTTTGTAGCAAAGGTCATGCCGAAATTTTCCGTGAATTTCGGCATGACTTGTGCTACAAACTAGGACATATCGACTGCCCGGGATTTGCCGCAACGGGAATGAATCAACATTCCTGCAAAACATTGACCTTTTTTTATGTCATTATTCATTTTATTAGGTCTAGAATTAATTGACTAGATTTAATCGTAGGAAACATGGCTAGCAACGATGAAGGACAGGGTTCTGGTGATTGCAACATCTACGTGGCGGCAGACGCCTATTTGAACCTTCTCGATGAGCAACGGTTGTTGCAGGGCCCACCTGTCACATCTGAGACTGAGACCGACATCGAGACCGGCGCCGAGACCGGCGCTGAGACTGACACCGGCGCCGAGACTGGCGAAGCCATTATAGAACCGAAACCAAAGAGGCAACGACGCCCAAACCAGCTCATCACTACTAGACTGGTGGTCACGGAGGTGGACTCCGGCAATTTTGAGCCAAAAGAGCCTGCGGAAGTGCGCGCGTGCTACGGCAATCAAATAGGCTGCATCCTACGGGCAACCGCCACCATCAACGATGAGAAACTAAAGAAGATATCAGATATGAAGCACTCCCTCCTAACTAAGCTGCACCAGGTATTCTTGTTCCCGGGCCGGGATGAAATCAAATAAACTGATCCAGATAAAGACCCGGCAACGAAGAAGATAAACAAATGCGTCATGGGCAAGTTTAGCAGCGTGTTGTCTGCCTGGAAAGTAAGGGTGAAACATCGGATCATCGCCAAAAAGGAACCCTACTCCGAGATTGTACAGGATAATCCGACAATGACGGAAGAGCAGTTCGAAATATTCAAGAAGATTTGTGTTGCCGAAGATGTCAAAGAAAAGTCGGAGTACATGAAGGGGCTCCAAGAGAGGAACATGGGGTGCCACCACCTCGAAAGCCGTGGTTACGCGGGGAAGAGACCCATATGGGCCAAGGAGGATGCGAAACGCGAAAGTCTGGGGATCCCAGACCCCTTGGCGGAGTTCACCATCCCGTAGGAGCGTGACGTCATCAGGGCCCGGTACCGTTGGGACCCAGTCAACAAGGTTTTCGATACGGACGCGGGCACGAAGGAGTTCATGAGGCTGCTGGTAATTATTAATCTACCCCCTAATTTTAGCTTCTGATCAATTCGACAGCACGTTTAGTCACATTTGTAAACGATCCACATTTCTTTTGCAGAAAGAGCAGCACAGGATTGCGGCTGAAAGCGACTCGCCGTCTGAGGCATTGGCGAGGCCCAAGTGGGACACCCCATTGAACCGAGCCTTGAACATATTGAAACGACTCCCGGTGGACACTCGGCCGTCGTATGGACGTGTTCACGGCGTCGGAGATGGCGCCACGTGGAAGAAGTACTACCGTGAGACCACGGAGGAGAGAAAGGAAAGACGGAGGTTAAATGAAGAAAACATCGACGAGAAGGTTGAGATTGCGGTTGAGAAGAAATCAGCTGAGACAGTCAAAGCAGCGGTAGCTGCCGCAAAAGAGGAGATGGCAGCTTCGTATAGTGTCTTGGTTCCGGCTATCGTCAGTTGGACCAAGCAAAATCCAAATAAAGAGGCAGTGAAATTTCCCCTTTCTAACTTATTAGGGAGCAGCTCGTTTAGCGCACCTGCTCCCGCACCCGCTAGCAGCCCGTCCTCCGTCTCTGGCGTGCTCGCCGGGGCTTCGTCTTTGGCTGAGCTTGACGCCCTCACGGTATCTGTCAGACCGGCCCTCTTCAATATATGTATAATCTCCCATTTCCATTGCCTTTCAGATGTCTCACGTCACAGACATGTCTTTGCAGGCCGACGTAATCCCGTGCACCATACTGTACACCATCGACGGCTAGAAGGTGGACATGGGAAAGGCGACGATAATGAAGCCGAAGGAACAATTGTTCCACAGCCGGCCGATCCCTCCTGACGTCTTCAAGGTTTTCATGGCCAGTGTCGAACCGGGCCACGAGAATTTGGCTCCTCCGGTAGCACTAGGGGGAGATGACGATGAGACCCCGCGGTGGCTTGGCGATTGCAAGCGTTGGGTCCTGTTGTGGCCGAAGAGTCTGCTTCGTCTAGAGGCGGCCGGGAGCACACCCACGACCAAGCAGCCTCAGCAAGGTATGAACACCAACACCCCACCTACCCAATTAGCGTCGCCTGTCGTGCCGGGTGAGGAAGAGGCTCCATTAGTGGCTGATGATGTCGCCGCCGTCGAAGAAGCAATGCATGATGCTATCGATGAGGATGACGATGACCCTCTACAGTATCTCAATACTGGTGCCTACGACGACGGAGGATTGATGGCTCAGCAGTATGAGTACTAGGGTTTGAGCGTGATGAGTCGGTGCCTGAATTACCGGAGGATGAACGTATTATAGGTGACCTTCCAGTAGCAAAGAAGCATAGGAAAAGGTCGAGGAAAGGCAACAAAGCTGCTTCTATGATCCAGCCGCCTCAGCAGCCTAGGGTTCAAGACCGTATACCTATCCCCGGTGCGGCAAAATGTCATATCCCCGGTCATCCGATCCTACCTAAGGCAGCGGCAGAGGCCATATACGGCGATCTAAGGAGACTTCAAGACGATGTGCTGCGGAGAGAGAAAAGCCTGATCGCCTCAAAAATCCAGGATACCAGCTCTATGTGGTTAACGTGCCGCAGCAAAGGTTGTACGTTGACACATTCCCCGCGGAGAAGTTCTTCCTTCGATTCGATTACATCTTCAACATGTTTCACTTGAAAAAGCTGGATTTTACGTTTGTCCGCCTTTTTGCCTTGTACATGAACTACATCATCAGGATTGAGCAGATACCTTATATCTGTGTCGCTGACCCGTACTTCATGCATGAGGGCTTCTTGGCAGTCTGCCCAAAGCACCGTGAATACGCGAGTAACTACATCGCCGATTTCATGGTCGCCAATAAGGACAAGAAGACGATTCTCGTGCCTTATCATCCCATGTAAGTCATCCGTGCGGATATCCTTCCTTCGATTTCAATCATTCATTTGCACGGTGGAGGCTAATTTGAGGTGTACTTATTTTGCGTAGCGACGGACGCGCCGTCCTCATCATCCTTTACCCCCGATTCTCCCACGCTCTTTACTTGGACTCGTCGAAGAACATGAACAAAAAGGATTACACCCACATCAAGTATGTTCTCGACAGTGCTATCTTTAGCTACGGCCTATGGGGTGGAGAGATCAAGACCAGGAAGACAAGGAACCGCGAGCTCTCCTTCGGCCATAAGACCGACTTCTGCTGCATCCAGCAACCGAGTGGTACTCTTAGTGATGGATTCTATGTCCTCCACCACATGCTGGAGTACAGACGGGATCAGCAGAACCTTCGCATGTCACCTAGATCCGGCGATGCCCATATTCTGCAATGGGCAAAGAACCTAGGAGATATCCCGGATCATCGACGTCGAGCTGAGTTCTATCACATCCAGCGTGAACTTGCCCAAATCATCATGAAGGAGGTCGTCGAAAAAACAGGGATGTTCTACGAAGAAGGGAAAATGTTGCGGGAAGACGTCCGAACACGCGTATCGGCTCAGCATCTCGACCTGAAGCCTTTCACTGTGCTCGGGGACTATCTCCCTGACTTGGATGGATGGCACGACATGTTGGAGTGATTGACGATATATGACAAAGTGTCCGTTTAGTCCATACTTTCTCTATGACGAAACTTTGAGTTATGCACGACGAAACTTTATTTGTGATGTAATTAAACCGTCCTCCTCAACTAGCGAAGATCACTCTAGTTAGGGCATTTTGGGTACTATGAACTTTGTTATTTATGCTTATGAGATTTTGCTTCTATTTTTGCCAAGTCTGTCTCTTTCTGTTGCTCAACTATATATGTTGCATATTATCGACTCATGTGACGATGCATGTACATAGATCATCGATGGCGAAGAAGTGCTACGCCAGGAGTATACGACGAGTGGCCGGAGTGTCAGGCCCAGGTGTACCGGTTTCCGAGCGATAGCCAGAGAGGGTTAGATAGCAGAGCCGAAGCAGAAAGTAGTTAATTTAGGTTCACGCTAGTGCGAGAGAGGGATACGAACCGGTGCCTCAAGAAGTACTACATTATGTATGATGAGATATGCCATGTAACTTGTATAGCTATATCATGATTATGATGTGACGACATGATTTGTGTTGGATGATATGATGAGACTATTATATGTCTGATATGATGAGCATATTGCCAGTTTATGATATGATTAGAATACTGTATAAAATATGTGCAAAAACATCGCAAATACGTAGCAAAAAAAAAGATATGTGAAAATATAGTAGTAGCGCTCTTTAGCGCTGAACAGGAAAACGCTACTGCTAAGTGGCTTAGCAGTAGCGCTGGTATGGACAGCGCTACTGCTAAGTAGCTATAGTAGTAGCGCGGGCAGAAGCGCGCTACTGCTAAATGTTAGTTGTAGCGCCGTATCAGTAGCGCGGGGCCGCGCTACTAATAGCCCTTAGACCCGCGCTACTGATAGGATTTTCCCTAGTAGTGAACCTGTGGTTGGATGGTTAAAGGGACAGTGGTATCCAGGGACGGAGCCAGGAAATTTGTATAGGGGGGACGAGTTCCACACTTACGGACTAATGAGCGCTGGTCAAGTGGAAAAACAGTTTAAAGTGTGCAAAAAGCATAGGCCTGAAATCAGGCTTTCACTGATGTAAACACTAAAAAATACTACCAAATTATTGAATTTTTACAAAAAAATAGTTTTCGAATTTGCTATATAGAAAATTTTAGTGCATGGTACTAGATCGAGTTGATTCCGAATCTAGTTTTCGAGTCAATCAATCATGCATATAGACAACAAAAAACTGAGATTTGAAACTGAGGCTAATTGTCAGAGTGGACTTACCATATAGGCATATTATTGGATGTGGTATGTCGTCAGATCCGTGGTTTCTCTTGGTGGATGGTGCTTTCCCTAATCCTCTTTATGCTGGCTGACGATGATATGATCGATTGGGGATTGAAGCTTTAATGGTTGGACGCAAATGCCCATAGACAACTTTTTTTCATTGTTCTCTTCCTCTTCTTATCTACAGAAATAGAATTAGACAATCAAGCATTTCCTAATTAACTTCTAATGTTTGTAGATTTTTTAATGGCACAGCCGCACAGATTTTAACAAAATAAAAATCAAGAGATAAGCAAATGAGTTAGGGTTAACCTGCACCTATGCAGCCGTGCTAGACCTTGATCAGTCCCCTTCTGATCTTTTGCTTGAAGGCTGGAGAAAATTCATCCTGGCGGCGGTAGGCGGAGACTCTAGCGGACGATGGCTAGGAAGGTCGCACGAAGCCACAATCTGCGGTAAAATCTGTCGATCGAACTGCCAGGAAACAAAGGGGCTGCGTGTGCTTCTACTGCCTGCTGGGCTTCGCGTTTGATGGTGGGCTTTTTTCCTTCGCTAGGTCTTAGTCTGTAACTATTGTGTACATGGGCTTGGGATGAGTCCTGAGGAGCTTCACGATGCGTCACGCAGGGGGGGCGAATCGAGTCAAAATGGTGATCGTTTGGATTCGTCCCTGGTATCCCAGCCCACCAGGGTTCAAGTCCTGGTGATCGCATTATTCCTGGTGATATGCTTTCAGTGGGAGTAGACGTTCCCGTTGACGACGAGACGCCTACGGTGACTTCGTAAATCTCAAGATGATATGTCGGCTCAGTCTCTCGGAGGTGGTCATAGAGGTAGGGTGTGCCTGTGTGCGTTCATTGGGTTTAGTGTATGCGCGTATGTATGAGCGCTTGCATCTGTACTGTGTTAAAAAAAAGATATATCGGGTTGGAGAAAAAGGACGATCCATACATACAACTGCATCGATCTCTGACAACTCGGTTCGGCCGTGTGGGCTTTACATATAAAGTTGGATGAAAGCATGTTTCAAGTCCATCTCGGCCTACTGAAACCTAAAAGGCTTGATTTTTTTTATCGGTCCAAGCAAAAGTTTTTTCTTTCTAGGCAAGTACAAGCAAAAGCTAAAACATATATAGTGCAAAAATTGGCCGGCAGGTCCCACGAGAAACTCAGGTCTGACTTGGTTTTGTTTGGTTTGCGGTTTTCCTCATCTATGGACTGCACCTACACTTGCGCACCTGAGGTTCTCGGCCGGCCCTGGTTGGTGCAAGTACAAGTAGTACTACTCAGGCTAGCGAATGACCATGTGCGCCCAGAGCATCTGCGTTTTGTACGCTTGACTTGTGGTCGTCCATCTGATTTGACCCCATCCAGTTGGCGCCGCGGCCGATCGAAAGTGTGCAGCCGCCGGCCGGCACACAAGAAATGACCTGCAAAAGGCACCACTGACACGCGCGTAGTACCTTTCTGAATGCCTCTCCTTGCCTATTACGCACTGCACGCACGCTCTAACTCTATATATAAGACTTATCCATGATCAGCATTCTTCACATCAACCAACAATCATCACTGTAACTAAGAAGAAGAAGAAGAAGAAACGATGGCGTTCCGACGCCGTTCATGCGTAGCAGCAGCACTTCTCGCCCTCTCCTTCCTCGCCGCCACGGCAGCCGCCGGTGACCACGGCCTGACGGTCTTCTGGGGTCGGAACAAGAACGAGGGCTCCCTCGGGGAGGCCTGCGACACCGGCATCTACAGCACCGTCATCATCTCCTTCTACAGCGTCTTCGGCCACGGCAAGTACTGGGGCGACCTCTCCGGCCACCCGCTCTACGGCATCGGCGCCGACATCAAGCACTGCCGGGGCAAGGGCATCGTCGTCCTCCTCTCCATCGGCGGCGGCGGCAACCAGTACTCCCTGCCGACCTCACAGTCCGCGGCCGACGTCGCCGACAACCTGTGGAACGCCCACCTCGGAGGCGGCCGCCGCGGCGTGTTCCGCCCGTTCGGCGACGCCGTGGTCGACGGCATCGACTTCTTCATCGACCAGGGCTCGCCGGACCACTACGACGAGCTGGCCAGGCGTCTGTCGAGCTACAACAGGTACTACCGCGGCGCGCCCGGGGTGCGGCTGACGGCGACGCCGCGGTGCGTGTACCCGGACTGGCACGTCCAGAGGGCGCTGGACACGGGGCTGTTCGAGCGGATCCACGTCAGGTTCTACGGCGAAGACCAGTGCTCCTACAACCACGTGTACAAAGACGGGGTGATAGCGCAGTGGAGCAAGTGGACGGCGAGGTACCCCCGGAGCAAGGTGTACATCGGGCTGGCGGCGGCGAACGTGCCGGGGAGGAGCGACAAGGTCGGCCTCATGTCGATGAACTACGACCTCATGCCCAGCCTGAAGCAGGCGGCGAACTACGGCGGGGTCATGCTCTGGGACAGGTACTACGACAAGCAGACCGGATACGGCCGTGACCTCTACAACGCCGGCATCTTCTAATTAATCAACGTGCATGCATGCATGCATGCATTATAGTGTGTGTCTAACAATAATAAATTAAACACTGATGTGACGTGTGGTATTGTATTGTACTTCCAATAAATCAGAGATCCATATATGGACCGCTGGATGTTTCAACATTTTGTATTTGATGCACTGCGAGTACGTGTTGCACTAGTCTTTGCTCTTGTGTGAGTAACAACAGGCTTTGGCTAAATGGCTTATGCATGTTCTTAATTTGAGGATTTATCCAAGTATTATTAGTTTTCCTTATGGACCCTCGATGTTTCAACATGTGTAAGTCATGCAGTGCAACTGTTTCATCGCATACCTTCACTGCTGGAAAATCAGTGTAGGTCGATTGTTCCCCTCTTTTCCGAGTTCTTTTCCGCGGACCACACACGGCAAACAGATGGATCTTGGTAACTACTCCCTTCGTCCGAAAAAACTTGTCCCAAACTTGTTTCTCAAATGGATGTATCTAGCACTAACTTGGTGTTAGATACATTGATTTGAGGGACAAAGTTTTTTGGACGGAGGGAGTACCAACCAGGGGCGGACGCCCGTTGATGGTTGTGGGAGCAGTTTTGATTGATCCTGCCTATCACTACAAAACACATGATTTTTACTGACGACGATCCTCGTGATGGAGAAAGATCCGCAAATAGTATTCGAAAATTTGAAAAAACTTCCGCATTTTAAAGAAATGTTCACGATTTCTATAAGTGTTCACTTTTTTAAAAATCTTTTAGCCCTGGTTGCTACAGTGATTCGGTTCGCTACAGTAGCTACGGTTGCTTCAGTGCGGGTTTCGGTACGGTGTCTGTTCCCCGATTCCTACAGTGCCCGATCCCCGATTTTGCTGCAGTACACATATGTCTCGCTCCTGGCTTTTGCAATGGAACAGCCAACCAAAACGCTTCCCTGTGCACCAATCCTCCTATTTTGCGTGAAGAGAGTCAAGTCCCACAAGAAAATATTCGTCAAAAACCGGGCAAATCCTATTCGGGACCTCTTCGTCGCAAGCGCACGGCTGTAGCCACCAGGGCATCCGCCCCGAATGGACTAGTTAGTTCTTTCTTCGCTATTTACTCGTTCTTCAGTTTGGTTTCTTTTTTTATTCTTTTTCTTTTTTCTTTTTTTTTCTCATCTTTCTTTGTTTTCTTCAGTGCATGTTTTTTTAATTCGTGAACTTATTTTTCAAATTCGATGTACTTTTTCAAATTTGTGAACATTTTTTCAAGTTTGTGAACCTTTTTTCAAATGCGATGAACTTTTTTTTCAAAAACGGGATGAATACTTTTCAAAATCGATAAGCTTTTTCCAAATTCGACGAACTTTTTTCAAATTCGATGAACTTTTTTTCAAATTTGTGAACATTTTTCAAGTTTGTGAACCTTTTGTCAAATGCGATGAACTTTTTTCAAAAACGAGATGAACTCTTTTCAAATCGATGAACTCTTTCCAAATTCGAAGAACTTTTTTTCAAAATCTATGAACTTTTTTCAAATTTGATGAACTTATTTTCTAATTTAAAGAACTTTTGTTCAAGCTATAAAGTAAAACGTACTTATAGAGTTCGCATTTGATTTCTATCACTAGTCTTCCGATGGTGTAGTGGTTAGCTGAAAATTCCCGCTGTGTAGCGGCGTGAGTTCGAGTCGTCGTTCTACCATATTTTCGTCTTCTTTTTTCACAAGACAGTTTACTGCTCGCTCCGTCTGTGGGCCGGCCTACTTGGCGTTGCCAGTAGGCGCCGGTTCGCTTCCGCGGCGCCGAACGCGCCGAATAGGAGAAGTCCTTAGTGGGCCAGGCGACCTACAACATCCCCGTAGGCGAGTGCTTGAAATCACGGTTTGGGCTCACAACACGAACTGGCTCATCTTGTGGATCGATGTTGTGGAGCAAGCCCTCTCAAGCGCGCAAATTCTATCTGCCGCATTAAGCGCCAAACTGCCGAGGTGACGTGCACCGTCGACCGAGAGGGTGATAGATGGACCGACCCACTGATATGTGCGAACTACCGGTTTGGGGAACCATTTAGAATGTTCTTGAACCGGGTTGTATCTTTCTTTACTGATTTTTGTAGTTTTTTTTTTCATTTTTGTTTTCAGATTCTTTTTCCTTTTTACTTTTTTAATAAAATCTAAAAAAATTCAAAATCTTCAATATATCCAAAAATTGTTCGCATTTTCCAAAATTATTTGTGTTTTTCAAAAATTGATCATGCTTTAAAAATTGTTCAAAATTACAAAAATTGTTCAATTTTTAAAACATGTTTGTGTTTTGCATTTTAGAAAAAATTAAGTATTTTATAAGTTATACATGTTTTAAAAAATGATTAGAATTTTAGAAATTGTTTCCGATTTTCAAACAATATTCAGATTTTAGAAAATTGTTCACATCTTAAAAAAATGTTTGTGTTTGCAAGAAATGTGCTTGTTTTCAAAAGAAATCACAATTTTCAAAAATATTCAGTTTTCTCAAAAAATCGGTTTTTATAAAATAATTTATCACGAGTTTTTATTTTTATTTTTTTGTTTATTCAACTTTTTTTAAACAGTGCTACAGTACTTGCCTCGCTACTGCGCTAATCTGCGTTTGGGCTCCTGCTCAAGCGCAATTTTAGCTGTTCAACTCCGGCAGGATTAACGGGCCTATTGCCTATGGGCGCCCTGGCCCAGGCCTACACGCCAGGTATTTTTTTTTCGAAACAAAGACACGCCAGGTATTTGTTTTAGATATTTGTTCCAATCTCCTTTTTGCGCATCTTTTGCTGACGGGTCAATGACACACTGATGCATTCTGTGTGCGATGCGTAGAAGTAAAGAGTTTGGCAAAGATGGAGACGGTGACAACGCATATCCGCCTCTGTAAGCTGGAACCGAAAAGGGCTTTGAAGATCGTGGTGCTTTGGAAGCAAATTGACACGGAAATCTTTTCATCAACTTGGTCGGTCCCAATCCCATGCAAAACTGTGTTGGTATGCTTTGACAATCTATGTGTGAAACTGTATCTTCGTCATCTGCCTGACACGGCTCCGGATCGAGCAGTAACACCACCGTGCGGCCTAGGTGCCTTCAGTACAAACTAACGATACCGATCTGCGGTCCGCATGCAGAGCCATGCATTCAATCTTTTCCCCCCCCCCCAAAAAAAATATCAGCATGTACATACTCCCTCCATCCCATAATATAAGAGCATTTTTGACACACATAAAAATGTCATTTATGTTATGGGATGGAGGGAGTAGTACATCATCCAGATCTGAAAGCATGCCCTGCCGTTCGCTTGTTTGACCGTGGCGTCACCGCCACGCATGCTCAGAAAGGATAGTAAGAGCAACTCCAACACGGTGACCCATTTTATCCGCACATGTCCGTTTGGATCGCGGCGGACAGAAAAGTCGGCCCAGCGCGCCGACCTAAACGGACGCGCGTCCACTTTTCGTCCCTCATTCCCGGCTCCTGATTTGCGTCGGCGCGGATACGAGACGGACGCGCGCGCCGCGCGCCAACTACTCCCCCTGACCCGCCAGTCGGTGGCAAAGCCTCCACAATTTTCCTCCACTTTCCCAAAAAACACTCCCGTGCGCGCGCTCCCGGCCAGTCTCCTTGGACGACACCCTCGATGCCGCCGCCGGCCTCGCCTCCCTTACCTCGTCCGGCATCACGTCCGCTCCCTCCGACAAAGGCAAGCCCCGCGCCCCCCGCAAGACCGCCGTCGCGCCCAAGAAGAAGAAGCAGCTAACGCTCGAGGAGCGGGCCGCAGAGTCGGCGAAGAGAAAGGGCCAGAGGCACGCGGCGGACCCAAGGGACGAAGTAGCGGCCCCCGCCGCCCTAGCCGCTGACGCGCAGCAGGAGGACACCAACGCCCGTGTCGCGGCGACAACGAGGGAGGCGCCGATCTACCTAAGGTTAAACCCTGGCCAGCATGGGCTCGCCAACGCCACCGTGGCCACGGCCAGCACCGGCTCGTCCGCGTTTCCTCGAATAGTGTTGCCAGAGTCGCCCTCGCGTCGGCGACTCACCCGTTTCCCGGCTTCCATTTCTACCCGCAAGCCTCCCGACTCTCCAGGGAATGCTCGCCGGAGGTGAGCGTGGTGGCGCCTTCCACGCCCGTGCCCATCGACCTCAACGCTACACCAGTAGCCGGTGCCTTGTCATCCGGTGGGACGAGGAAACGCGTGCGGGAGATTCCAGCCGACATGCTCCCCGGCGCCCGCAACCTGTTCGACAGAATGCCGATGACCGGCGACGGCGAGACGGCCAAGCATTTCATGCAAAGCATCATCTTCGAGGGTGATAAGGCGACCGCTGGCGGTGCCGCCGCGGCTGGCTACGATCCCGATGAGACCCAAAGCCAGGACGGCCGAGGGCCTTTCACGCCGTCGTTCTATGATCAGGATGGCATGCAGGACGCCTTCATGCAAGATCAGGTCGGCCTCGACCTGGACGGCTTCCCGCTCGACCACGAGTTTTTGGAGGACTACGGCCTTGAGGTAGAGGATGAGTTGGACATTGACGGGGAGCCTTGGTTCGAGATCGAGCTCGCCAACCAAGCCGCCGGGGCGAAGCTGAAGCGCAAGAGCAGGCGGACGAAGGCATACACGACGGCCGAGGACAAGCTCCTTTGTGAGTGTTGGAGGGACATTAGGCAAGACCCCAAGGTCAGTGCCGAACGAAAGGCATCAACCTTTTGGACTCGTGTCTATCGTGAGTTTCATGAATGCAAGAAGTTTGCGCCGTACCAAATGCAAAGCACGCGCCGGTGGGTGTCCATTTTGAAGCGATGGAAGGTGATCCTACAAGAGTGCAACAAGTTTTGTGCCACTCTTGAGAGCATCAAGGCACGCCCCGTGAGCTGCATCGGCATGCAAGACATGGTATGCATGCATGTGCCCCTCCTTGTTATCATTCCGTTTATGCTTGCATGTCCATTTCCATATCCATTTGCCCATATGCTTGCATGCAATTCATTTGTAGGCATTCCAAGCTTTGGAGGCATTTAAGGTCCAACACTAAGGCAAGTACTTCAACCTCACCCATTGTTGGAGGATCATCAAAGAGGAGGAGAAGTTCAAGGCGCAATATGCCACCCTCATGGCGCGTGGGGAGAAGAAAGCCGTGGAGGAGGTTGGGGAGGGCGAGAAGCCATGGCCGCGGGGGAAGACCAACTCCAAGAAGGAGGACAAGCGGGATGCAGCATCGATCGCCTTGATCGCAACCGTGGAGGGCATGATAACCAAGATGGACTCAAGGGAGGAGAAGCGCCGGCATGACAAGAAATAGCAAATGAACGCCTTCATGGAGATCCAAAGGAGGAGGCTTGAGATGGAGGCGGAGAAGCAAACAAGGATGCTTGAGATGGAGGCGGAGAAGCAAGCCAAGATGCTAGAGATCGAGGCCGCCAATGCTAAGACCAAGGCGAAAGAAGTAGCTCTCGCTAGCATGATGACGGGGGTGGAGATCATGAAGGTGGACCTCAACACCGTGTCGCCGAGGAAGAGGCCGTGGTTCGAGAAGATGCAGGCCGACATGCTCAAGTTCGATAATGAGTGATCTATGGCGGCGAGCGCCATCCTTTTTTGTATGCCGGCAAGTGTGCTGGCATGACCACAGCCGCGATGACGTGGTCGAACTTTCGCCCTTTTTGTGTGCTGGCATGTGTGTCGGCCGCTGGCAAGTGCGCCAGCATGAACTGTGTGGGTTTTTTTTTGAGCTGGCATTTTATGCCGGCCGCTGGCATGGTGCCGACATGAACTTTGAGCGACGGCATGGCCACTGGCATGATCTACGGCCGCGGGCCTTTTCAAATTTGTGTGCGGACATAATATGGGTTCACACGTTAGGCGCACTGCCGACCCAAACCAAAAAAAGGGTGGACGCCGAGCGGGCGGCCGACCTAAACGAACAAAAAGCGGACAAAAGCGTCCTCTGTTTGAGTCGAGGCGTTGAAGTTGCTCTAATGTGACCGTGGGGCCTACGCGTGATGCTTTCAGTTTACCTACCAGCAGGCAGGGCATGGCGGCGCCGCCAGACGCGGACGCGGAGACCGCCAACTGCGTACTACGCACTTGGCACACGCTCGACACTCCCACTTCAGTCTTGGCTCGTTCGCAGTTCACACCAACCTAGCTAAGAGCAACTCTAGCAGACCCCGTATATGTCGTGAACCCGCAAAATTCCGGTGAGTATACGGGCTCGGCCCAATTTTCTGGCCAGAATAGAGCCCGTATACTCGCCCGGCCCGTAAAGAATTTTACCGCGGCCCACAAACCGCCTCCACCCCCCCCCCCCCCGAAGCAGTATATCTACGGGTTCGCGGGGCAGATACGGGTAGAAACCCTATACCCCCATAGCCGTGTTTCACCGCAATTCCCCACTCCCCCCTCATATGTGACGACCCCGGCTTAATCGTGCACTAACCATACACGCAAATGCACACGATGAAGCCTAGGACTCACTTGAAGATATCACAACACAACTCTAAAACATAAATAAAGTCATACAAGCCTTATATTACAAGCCAGGGCCTCGAGGGCTCGAATACATAACTCGATGGCATACAAAATGTCAGCGGAAGCATCAAATATCTGGGTACAGATATTATAGAGAAACAGATAGGCTGTGACGACCCCGGCTTAATCGTGCACTAATCATACACGCAAATACGCACGATCAAGCCTAAGGACTCACTTGAAGATATCACAACACAACTCTAAAACATAAATAAAGTCATACAAGCTTTATATTACAAGCCAGGGCCTCGAGGGCTCGAATACATAGCTCGATGGCATAAAAACGTCAGCGGAAGCATTAGATATCTGGGTACAGATATATTACAGAGAGAGAAATAGACCTTCACAGAGGTGGGGTAAAATAAAAGCTACGATCGAAAGGCGTAGGCCTCCTGCCCTGGACCCTCCGATCCTACTCCTGGTCGTCAGTCGGCTCCTCGTAGTAGTAGTACTCGCCAGGCGGGTAGTAGTACTGGTCGTCGGCTGGGGCGTCTGGCTCAGGGGCTCCGTCGTCTGGTGGCATCAAATGGAATATGGGGAAAAAGAAAATAAAGCAAACGTGAGTACTCATCCGAAGTACTCAGCAAGCAAGGATCTACACTACATATGCATCATTTTCAAAGGGGGCTGTATATGTGGACTCAGCTGCAGAAATGCCAGAATAGAAGGGGAAAGTCTAGTCCTATCGAAGACTAGCATCTTCATCAATCTTCGTCAGTCTTGCAGCAATAGAAGAGAGCAGATCAACATAATGTATAGTAGTAGTAGTAGTATCATCAACCTCGACCTGAGATCCTTTCTCGACTCCCTGCGAGAAAGCAATCCCAGAGCCGTACTATCCAGTTCTCATCACATGTTCTAGTTGTACCGATCGGGATACAACTCCGAGTGTCCGTTACCGTAGGACAGGCTATCGATAGAAGTTTCTTCCCTGCAGGGGTGCACCAACTTACCCACCACGCTCGCTTAACTCCGGCCGGACACACTTTTCTGGGTCATGTCCGGCCTCGGCTAAGCAACACGACGCAACCCGACCAAATACTTAACAGAGAGGTCAGCACGCCGGACTAACCTATGCCCCCAAGGGTCTTGGGCCATCGCCCCGGGAACTCCTGCATGTTACGTGCACCGCCGGTGAGCAGACCTAGCAACCCCTTATACAAGCGCGGTTGCGTTCCCAGTCCAACCCAGCGTGTGCCGCATCAGTCGCTGACGTCCATTAAGCTCCGGCTGAAGTATACGACGCAGAACGCCCATACTATGCCCACGTGATGGTTAGTGCTATCGGGCCAGAGGCCCCTCGGATCAAATATCCAAACCGTAGTGGATTAGGAGCGCGCGGAAACGAGCAGAGACTCACGATCGATGTGACCAAGTCGCCCCGTCTCGAGGACTTGCGGCAAGGGCTAAGAATGCCCGGCCACGCCTCGTAGTTATCTCGCGGGCACCATCCAGGTCAACCCGACTCCACATCACTTCGCGTTAAGCTCGCGCGGGTACCCCTCAGGGCCGACCCGTCTTTAGTATCATGGTTTAGTGCAATACAACTCATCAACAGTACATGTGTGTCTGACACCGAAGGGAACCCTGAGGAATCACCCTCGATGGAATTCCCGCTCGATGTTATCATCAAGGTGAACAAAGGAGGAATCACCCTCGAGGTCCACACTTGAGAGGTTGCGCGATGATGTCGTTATCGGGGGTGGTGTAGGAGGAATCACCCTCGCTTATCACGACCGAGTAACTAACCTACAATGTTAACATCAGAAGTGCTGACGAGGTATCACCCTCGGCACTCGATGGTAACCCAGCAGTGTCGAGCAACATAGGGAGAAGTGATGTGCGGTGCCAGGGTCTAGTCTTCAATCCCGATGATCGGGTCTTCTGATATCCAGCAGGGCAGTTGGGATCAAGTGGGGGTCTCTGTCGTGTCTCTATCCAGCCTATACTAATCAGTCTAGGATAACCAGTAAGGTAACAAGGCAGGGTACACTAATCAGGCTATGCAGCAGATATAGGAAAACAATAGCAGTAGCAGTTCTAATGCAAGCATAAGAGAGAAGAGAATAGGCGATATAGGCATGCTCAAAATGGGGGTGCTTGCCTGTTTGCTCTGGGGCAAGGGCAAGGTCTTCAGTGGTATCGTCGGGGACGTAGTCGTACTCCTGAGCTGCGTCTGCCTCGGGAGCTACGTCAACGTCGGGGTCTACTGAGAGAGAAGAGGGGGAAGAAACAGGTAAACATAATGCAAACAAATGCAATACGGTGCGGGTGATGCTATGCTGCAGTGCAGGGTTGCCTAATTATGCATCTAAGTCATTTTAGTTATTTTTAGAATTATTCTAGGATTTAATAACCAGGGTGTGTGCACTATTCATCTGCCGGATACGGGTCCGGAGTTACGAGTTCTTCTACGTAGGGGGTTCCGATGGAGAAACAGACGGCACGATCAGACCCGACTCGTCGTTCTGAGCAACTTTCATGTTTTAACTTTTTTGATCTGAGCTACGGTTTAAAAGTTATTAATTTTTAAAGTTTATTTGAATTTCTAGAATTTATTTATTTAATAAACTCAACATTATCCAGAATAGTGCCTGATGATGTCAGCATTGCGTGAGGATGATGTCAGCATGCAACAGTGGCGCTGACTGGTCAAATATGACATGTGGGTCCAGTGGGACCCACATGTCAGCCTCTGTTACTTTTAATAGTGGGTTAATTTTAATTCCAGGGTTAATTAGGGGACGGGCCCCACTTGTCAGTGTCTAGTTATCTAACTAATTAACTTTTAATTATAAAAACGTTTTAGTTAATCTATTTACAAGGTGGGGCCCGTATGTCAGTGACTGGGTTGCCCAGTCAGCACGTTGACTGGGTCAACCCAGTCAACCGGGGCCCCCAGGGCCCACTGGCAGCCTCACTCGGGTGGGGCCCACCTGTGCCATGTCGGCGACCGGCGGCTGAACGCCGGCAAACCCGCAAACACGGCGGAGGCACTCGGGCGTCGCCGGAATTCGCCTATAGGCCACCAAAAGGGACGGGGCCGGGTGCGTTCGAACGGCCGTTCGACGGCGCGTCGAATGGTGGCGGTAGCTCGGCCGGACTTGGCCGGAAATGGCGCCGGCGACGAGCCGTGGCGGAGGCCGAAGCACGAGCTCGTCGGAAACGGCGTTCGGGCGCGTGGACGGCCAAACTAGCTAGCCACGCGGGATCTACGAGTCACGAGGAACACGCCGGAGGGGTCAGGCGAGCTTGCAACGGACCGGGAGCTCGACTACGACGGAAATGGCGGCGGCGACGTTCGGGTTCCGGCGGTGCCGTTGCTCTAGCACGCTAACGGGCTACCGGAGACGACAGGGGAGAGGGAGGTGCTCACCGAGTGGTCACGAAAGACCTGCGGGAGCTTAGTAGCAGCAGTGGTGGTCGGGGACGACGGCGAGCGCGTCGGGGCAGCGGAAGAAGACGGCGTTGATGCTGGCGATGCGGTGGCTCCGAGCTCCAGCTGCGGCCACCAGAGGACGGGGAGGACGACGGAGAGGCTCTACGGCATCGCGGCGGGTCGGTTCGACGGCGGTGGCCGCGGCAACAACGGGAACGCGGCGGCGACGACGCTCGGTGGCCGGATCTGGGAGGGAGCGAGGGGCGGAGTGAGCGTGGGAGAAGGGGGAGAATGAGTGGGGAGGACCAGGGGGAGATGGACGAGGGGGTCCTTATCCCCTCGACGAGCCGCGAGCGTCGGTGGCTGTCGCGCTGTCGACGAACGGCCGGCGCGCGCGCGCTCGTCCACGGCGGTGGCGACAGCACGATAGAGAGAGAGGGAGGAGAGAGGGATGGGCCAACTGGGCCGGGCTCCAAGCACTGTGCACTTGGATTAGTGCACAGTGGCCTTTTCTTATTCTTTTCCTTTTCTGTTCTCTTTTTCTTTATTTCATTTCTGTCCTGAAATAGTTAGGGCACTTTTACACTTTTGTAAAATGTGAGAGTTGACCCAAATATTGCAATGCAATATTAGCTCTCACCAAAAAGTGGTTTGGACAGATTTGGAAGCCATTTGAATTTGTAATGATTTTAAATGAATTTAATATTGCTGTTTTGGGTGCTGTTTCATCTTGTTTGAGTCACTTGCCCAACTCCAATTATTTTGATGTTGATTTTAGAAATGTTCCTGGATTATTTGCCATTTAATGAACATTTTTCCAATAAGGTTTGATCAACTTCACATTCCACTTATGATTTTGAGTTGATTTTCAGATGTGAATTTGAATGGATCATTAACCCATATGACTTGGCACTGCAAATGATCATGACTTGGCAGTTTTAACAGAGTGTCACAGAGCTTATTACAAGGGGGTGTTACATAGGCCTTTAACAAGGCGGGGTAAAATAAAATACTACGATCGAAAGGCGTAGGCCTCCTGCCTAGGACCCTCCGAATCCTACTCCTGGTCGTCCGTCGGCTCCTCGTAGTAGTACTCGCCTGGAGGGTAGTAGTAGTAGCCGTAGTCGTCGACAGGGGCAGCTATCTCAGGGGCTCCGTCATCTGGCGGCGACATATGAATATGGGGAGAAAAAGAAAATAAAGCAAACATGAGTACTCATCCGAAGTACTAAGCAAGCAAGGATCTACACTACATATGAAACATTTTCAAAGGGTGGCTGTATATGTGGACTGGGCTGCAGAAATGCCAGAATAGAGGGAGAGCCTAGTCCTATCGAGGACTAGCATCTTCAAGCATCTTCATCGGTCTTGCAGCATTAGAAGAGTGCAGTTTAACATAATGTAAAGTAGTAGTAATGTCATCAACCTCGCCCAGAGATCCTTCCTCGACTCCCTGCGAGAAAGCAATCCCAGAACCATACTATCAATTTCATCTCAAGTCACCAGTTCTAGTTGTACCGATCGGGATACAACTCCGAGTGTCCGTTACCGTAGGACAGGCTATCGATAGATTAGTTCTTCCCTGCAGGGGTGCACCAACTTACCCACCACGCTCGATTAACTCCGGCCGGACACACTTTTCTGGGTCATGCCCGGCCTCGGCCAAACGATACACCGCAACCCGACCGAATACTTAACAGAGAGGTCAGCACGCCGGACTAAACCTATGCCCCCAGGGGTCTTGGGCCATCGCCCCAGGAACTCCTGCACGTTGCGAACGCGGCCGGTGAGCAGACCTAGCCCCCCTTATACAAGTGTAGGGCGTTACCAGTCCAACCCAGCGCGCGCCGCTCAGTCGCTGACGTCTATTATGCTCCGGCTGAAGTATACGACACAGAACGCCCATACTATGCCCACGTGATGGTTAGTGCTATCAGGCAGAGGCCCCTCGGATCAAATATCCAAACCGTTAGTGTGTTGGTAGTGCGGTAACGAGCAGAGACTCACGAAAGATGTGACCCCGTCGCCCCATCTCGAGGACTTGAGGCAAGGGCTAAGAATGCCCGGCCACGCCTCGTATTCATTACTCGGGCACCGTCCAAGTCCACCCGACTCCATATCACTCTCATCATAATCTCGTGCGGGTACCCCTCAGGGCCGACCCGTCTTTATCCAGAATAAACAGTGTCAACAATAATGTAAAGGCATCCGTGTGGCTACCATATCAAGAAGGAATCCGAGGCATCACACTCGTTGGATTCCCACCTGACGTAAACATCAAGGTGAACTAAAGAGGCATCACCCTCGAGGTCCATACTTGAGCAGTTGCACGACGATGTCGTTATCGGGGGTGGTGTAGGAGGAATCACCCTCGCTGACCACGACCGAGTAACTAACCTACAAGGTTATCATCAGAAGTGCTGACGAGGTATCACCCTCGGCACTCGATAGTAACCCAGTAGTGTCGAGCATCTAAGGGGAAAGTGATGTGCGGTGCCGGGGCCTGGTCTTTGATCCCGTTGATCGGGTCTTCTGATGATCCACCGGGGCAGTCGGGATAAAGTGGGGTCTCTGCTGGGTCTCTACCCAACCTATGCTAAACAGTTTAGGATAAGCAGACAAGTAACAATAGCAGGTTACAATAAACAGGCTATGCAGCAGATATAGGATAACAGCAGCAGCAGTAACTTATAATGCAAGCATAAGAGGGAAGAGAGTGGGCGATATCGGAATGCTCAAAAGTGGGGTGCTTGCCTGGAAGCTCGGCGGCAAGGGTCTGATCGTCAGGAGCGTAGTCGACCTCCGGAGCTGCGTCGGTCTCGGGAGCTACGTCGACGTCGGGGTCTATCGAGAGAGAAGAGGGGGAAGAAACATATAAATGCACATCAAACAATGCAATGCAAGGCACGTCATGCTAAGATGAAGTGCAGGGTTGCCTAAAGATGCACCTAAGTCATTTTAGTTATTTTAGGATTAACGCGGGATTTATTTTCCGGTGGTTATGCACTATTTATATACCGGATACAGACGGAAAGTTGTGGGATCTCCTGCGTAGGGGGTTCCAGCATCGAAACAGACGACACGATCAGATTCGTCTCGTCGTTCTGATCAACTTTCATGTTTTAAGTTTTTCGATCTGAGCTACGGTTTAAAAGTTATGAATTTTCAAAGATTTAAATCATTTTCTGGAATTGTTTTAATTATTTAAATCCGAATTATCCAAAACAGTAGAAATACTTTTTATACTCAGGGAGGAATAGCCCTAATGTATGACATGTGGGTCCCAGAGGCTGACTCAGCAGCCCAGTCAGCAGATCTTATCCAAAGGAATAGTAACAGGGACCCAACTTGTCATTCTTGGAGGGATTAACTGTAGTTATTTTAGCTAAACGGTGTTAATTAGCTGCGGACCCCATTTGTCATTGACTAGTTAGGGTGATTAATTGGTGCTTAATTAAGACAGTGATTAATTAACGTGTGGGGCCCGATTGTCAGTGGCACATTGTGCCACGTCAGCGGCGCTGACCGCGGTCAACGGGTCAACCGTGACGCGGGGCCCATCGGTCAGCGACTCAGGCGGCCCCACTGGTCAGGCCACACTGGCGGTGGCGCCGGGGACGGCTCCGGCGGGCCCAAATACGGCGGCCGAATGCCGGCGGCCTCGGGTTTCCTCTGTAGTGGTCCGTTTTGGACGCGGTTTGTCCCTACAGCATCGTGGGACTCATGCACAGCCAACAGTAGTGGCCGGCGAGGCTGAGACATGGTACAGCGACGGCGGCGATTACCACGGCGGATGACGGAGTACGGGAAGCGCGGGGTCGAGCTCACGGGCCTCGTCTCGAAGAGGTAAATGGCGCGGAAGCATTCTGGGAGTGTGACGAACACGATGGCGTGCTCAGAAGTGCTTGCTAGTGGTCCTAACTACAGCTGCGATGAGACGCGACGGCGAGAGCTTCGGGCGGAGCAAAACGACCACGGCAGCGGCGCTACGGCTACGGCTTAGAGCGGAATCAAAGGGGAAAGGTGGGCGGCCTCACAGCGGTGACGAGGAGCTGCTCGGGGAGGCGCGGTATGCAGTGACGGCGACAGAATCGGCGACGGCGATGCGGTGGCCGGAGGTTGAAGATGACCTAGTCCTCGGTGTTGCGGTGGCCCTGAGCTTGTACCAGCGGTCGTGGACGACGAGCCGGTCGACGAGGGACCCCGGGACCCGTTGGTGCGGTGCGGCGGGGACGGTAGCCGCGGCGGAGCACGTTCACGGCGGCGGTGGCGCTCGGCAGAGAAGGGGAAGGAGGAGCCAAGCGAGGGGAAAGCGAGGAGGATGGGGCGAGTGGGTTTGGATGGCCAGGGGAGAGGAACGGGGTCTTGCCCTTATCCCCTCGGCGTCGGCGGCATCGCGGTGTCGGCCAGCGACCGGAGCATGCGCGCTCAGCCATGGCGCGGCCGACACGACGACAGAGAGAGAGAGGAGGGAGTGGTGGGCTGCGGTGGCCAGCTGGGCCGGTAATGTAGCTAGCAGGCCATAGTGCATAGTAGGTTTAGTTTCATTTCCTTTATTCCTTGTCTGTTTTCAAATTGCTTAGCACCTAAATGACTTTTGTAAAATATGAGGCTTGCCAAAATAAATACTATGCAACATTTACCACTGTTAGAAAATGGTTTGGCGGCAGCTGGAATTCGTATAAAATTTGTATTAAATAGAATGGATCAAACCTTGCTGTTTTGGTACTGTTTCATGTGGTTTGGGTCACTTAGCTAACTCAATTATCTTTGTTTATATTTTTATAATGGCTTCTGGATTATTTGTTGTTTGATGAACATTTTTCCAACAGTGTTTGAGCAAATTTATTTTGCACCTTTGAATTTGAGTAGAATTCAGAGAAGTATTTGAATTGTTTTGAATAACCATTACGACTAGGCACTGCAAATGAAGATGACTTGGCATTATTAGCAGATGATCACAGTGGCTATTACATAGGGGTGTTACAAATTCTCCTCGTCTAAAAGAAATTCTCGTCCCGAGAATTTAGGAGGTAGAAGGAAAGAGGTCGGGATATTCTTCCCGAAGATGATCCTCGCGTTCCCAAGTGGCTTCATCTTCAGTATGATTCGACCACTGCACTTTCAGGAACTTGGTCGTCTTCCGATGAGTTCGACGTTCAGCTTCATCAAAGATGCGGATCGGATGCTCCTTATAAGATAAGTCGTCTTGCAACTGAAGCATCTCGTGATCCACTGCGCGGTGCGGAGATTCCTTGAAGCATTTACGGAGTTGTGACACGTGGAAGACGTCATGGATATGAGAGAATTGTGGTGGCAACTCCAATTTATAAGTCACCTGCCCACGTCTGGAAACGATGCGAAAGGGGCCGATGTAGCGTGGAGCTAGCTTGCCCTTGATTCCAAAATGATGGGTGCCCTTCATAGGAGTGACACGAAGATAAGCTTGATCACCTGGTTGATAAGTCAGACCCCATCGCTTGCGATCATAGTTGCTCTTCTCGCGGTCCTGAGCCGCCTTGAGATTTTCTCGGACAATTCTGACTTCTTCTTCGGTGTGTTGAATAATGTCTGGTCCCACAAGAGGTCGTTCCCCAGTTTCTGACCAATTCAGAGGGGCTCGACATTTACGTCCGTATAGCACTTCGAAGGGGGCCATTTTCAAGCTGGCTTGATAACTGTTATTATAAGAGAATTCGGCAAACGGGAGAGATTCTTCCCACTTCTTACCGAATGATATAACACAAGCCCGAAGCATATCTTCAAGCACTTGATTAACTCGCTCAACTTGGCCTTGGGATTGTGGATGATATGCTGAACTCCAAGTAATGTGAGTTCCCATAGCTTCTTGGAAACTTTCCCAGAACTTGGAGGTGAAAAGACCACCACGGTCCAAACTGATCTCCTTCGGAATACCTTGGAGTGAAACGATTCTGCAGATATACAGCTCTGCTAGTTGGCTAGCGGTGATAGTCTCCTTGACAGGCAGAAAATGAACAACCTTGGAAAGTTGGTCGACTACGACAAGAATAGCATCATGACCTTTCTGAGACTTGGGAAGACCAGTAATGAAATCCATTTGAACCTTATCCCATTTCCACAAAGGAATAGGAAGTGGTTGAAGAATTCCAGCAGGCTTTTGATGTTCTGCTTTCACGCGACGACAAACATCACATTCAGCAACATATCTAGCGATATCCTGCTTCATTCTGGACCACCAGTACCTTTGACGAAGATCGCGATACATCTTGGTGCTACCCGGATGGATAGACAGCGGTGTATCATGAGCCTCCTTCATGACCTTGTCAGTCATAAGCTCGAAGCGAGGTACCACAATGCGGTCTCTGAAATACAAGGTTCCATCTGCCGCAATCGAGAAATCCCTGTATTTATCAAGGTGAAGTTCTTTCTTCATTAGATCTACTTCAGCATCTTTGGCTTGCACAATCCTTATAGCTTTCTAAAGATCTGTCTGTACCACAAGGTTATTAAGAGAACCCTGCGAAACAATACGAAGGTTCAGCTTGCATAGTTCTTCATATAGCTGGGGTTGAGTTTGCTTAACCATGAGGTTGTTGCAATAGGACTTGCGGCTCAAGGCATCAGCCATCACGTTAGCCTTGCCAGGGGTATAATAAATACCACAGTCATAGTCCGTAATTGTTTCCAACCATCGCTACTGACAGAGATTAAGATCTGGTTGAGTGAACAAGTACTTCAGACTCTGATGGTCGGTATAAATCTCACACCGGTTACCAAGAAGGTAGTGTCGCCACTGCTTCAAAGCATAGATCACAGCAGCGAGTTCGAGATCATGCACTGGATAGTTTTATTCATGTGGACGCAATTGTCGCGAGGCATATGCAATTACCTTCCGTTCTTGCATTAGGACACAGCCTAATCCCTGACGAGAAGCGTCACAATATATCACAAAGTCCTTGCGAGAATCGGGAGGAGCAAGCACTGGAGCAGAAGTAAGCTTGTCCTTGAGGGTCTGGAAACTCTCCTGACATTTGTCTGTCCACTCAAACTTAACGCCTTTGTGGAGCAGATTAGTCAGGGGCTTGGCAATCTTGGAAAAGTTCTCGACGAATCGACGGCAATAGCTTGCAAGGCCGAGAAAACTTCGGACTTGCTTGGCATTCTTCGGAGGAGTCCAGTCAAGAATAGCCTGAACACGCTGTGGGTTAACGGCGATACCGTCCTTGGAAATCACATGTCCAAGGTAGGTCACTTCAGAAAGCCAGAATTCGCATTTGGAGTACTTGGCATACAACTTGTGCTCTCGAAGCCTCTCCAAAACAAGGCAAAGATGTTCGGCATGTTCTTCCTTATTCTTCGAATATATTAGAATATCATCCAGATATACCACGACGAACTTGTCGAGGTAATCCATGAATATATAATTCATTAGACGGGAGAACGTAGCTGGAGCATTCGTTAGGCCAAATGACATGACGTTGTATTCATAGGAGCCATAACGAGTAACGAAGGCGGTCTTCGGAATATCCTCTTCACGGACACGGATCTGGTGATAACCCAACCTCAAGTCGAGTTTAGAGAACACCGATGATCCAGCAAGTTGATCGTATAAATCATTGATCCGGGGAAGTGGATATTTATTCTGAATGGTTGCCTGGTTGATAGGACGGTAATCTTGTACCAACCTATTCGTACCATCGTTCTTCTTGACAAAGAGGGACGGTGCTCCTCAGGCAGAGGAACTAGGGCGGATGAAGCCCTTCTTAAGAGACTTATCGATTTCTTCCTTAAGCTCGAGAAGGTGGTGCAGAGGCATCTTGTAAGGACGCTTCACAATAGGAGTGGTGCCAGGCTTCAGGTCGATGACAAACTCGACAGCTCTAGCAGGGGGTATTCCTGGAAGTTCTTCTGGAAAAACATCCTGGAATTCGCAGACCACTGGAACGTTTTCGATCCCCTCAAGCGGAGAAGCGTTTTACGCATTCAAGGCATAAATCTGAGCCTCGGCGTTCTGAGTGATATGAGCTCGGTAATTCACTAGCTAATTTGATGGGTGTAGGAGGTGAACAACCTTAGTGGCGCAATTGATTGAGGCATAGTGGGCCTTCAACCAATCCATTCCCAATATAAGGTCAATGCTAGATGACTTGAGGAATAAGGGAAATGCCTGAAACTTCAACCCTTCTATCTCAATAGTGACTTCAGGGCTGAATAGGGAAGCTTGGCACTGGCCCGCAGGAGTATTTACCGCTAACAGATGGTGCAACTTATCATATTTAATGCCATGCATGAATGCAAATTCTTCCGACATGAATGAATGCGATGCTCCTGAATAATATAAAACCGAAGCTGGTACTGAATTAACAGGAAGTGTACCCATAACGGTTTCAGGTTGATCCTGAGCTTCAGCCATGTTGACATGATAGTTCTGTCCATGACCATAAGAAGGTCTGCCATTGTTGTTACGCTGCTGGGGAATTCCACGACCATTACCACGGCCAGCAGGAGGAAGAGCTAGCTGATTCTGATTCTGAGAACAATCTCTGGCACGGTGACATGGCTGGCCACACTTGAAGCAGAGTCCACTGTCTAGACGTGGTGCGGGAGCTTGAGGTGGTGGAGCTCGAAGAGGCTGCCTCGGTGGTGGAGGAGGCAGACAAGGTGCAGCATAAGCAGGTCTGTACACTGGAGCTGTTGAACGGTACATGCTTTGTGGAATCCAGATGCTACGCTTCTGGGAAGATGAGCCCGCTCCACGAGTGCGTCTGGTCGCTTCTTTGTGCTTCTTCAGACCAGTCTCGACCATGATGGCCTTGTTCACCAAGGTGGCGAAGTCAAGAAAATCTTGGACGAGCAGGGCTAGCTGAATGTCGTGGTGTAGCCCTTCACGAAACTTTTCTTGCCTACGAGCATCATTGGGGATGTCTTCTTCAGCGTAGCGAGACAAATCAAGGAACTCTCGCTGGTAGACCTCCACAGTCTTGTTGCCTTGAACAAGGTTGCGGAACTCAGCCTTCTTGCGTGCTATAACTGCTTGAGGAATATAGCGGGCGCGAAAAGCAGTCTTGAACTTCACCCAGGTAATGACAGTCCCAGGAGGTAGGGTATGTCTGTGGGTGGCCCACCATTGTGCTGCGGGTCCCTTCAGGAAGTAGGTTGCAAAGGTGACATAGTTGAGAGGAAGGACATCAGCTGACTCCATCTCATAGAAGATGTCACGCAACCAGTCATCGGCGTCCAGTGGATTTACTGCGTTGCGGAATGTCACTGGGTTGAGGCGGACAAACTCTGGCAGCGTTATTGAAGCTGGTTGCTGATTGGCATTGGGACGGGGGAACTGCTCCATAATTCCCGTCATGAACTGACGGTTGAGTTCAAACTGTTGCATCATAGCAGCCATATAGTCAGGCGGTGGCGGCGGTGGTGGATTGTTATCACCCATCCTGCTAAATTCAACAGGTGTAGTTTAGCAGAAGCCATTGCGAGTGTTTAGCAACAAGCATGATGTATCATGATGGAATTTAAGTAGTACAACAGATGCTTAATAGTAGTCATTTAAGACATACAGATCCATACAGAGTCGGTTACATTCGGGCAGCATAACGGCGCAAGTCAAAAGCTAGACATGCTAGGCGGCAGGCAGGCACGCGGTAAGGAAGTACACAACGAGACATAGCAAAGGCTACATCAACGTCGGAGAAAACCACTGAAATAGGGTAGCTGCAAGTGCGGACGATGGATGTTCATCGCGGAAGGATCCTATGCTCCATGTGCACTCTGATGTAGAACCCGGTCTCGAGCTGAAAGAAGAGGTCCACGTGCAGGTGTGTGACCTCCCACAACAGGCCAATCGATCCCTGGTGGCATCTCGGTCCTGCGTGGGTAAAGGATATGCTCCGGATGTATCCCTACATGAACAGCAGGTAGCAACTGCGTCATAGCCTCGTAGAGTCGTGCTCGAGTGGCGAATAACTCGACGGCAAGAGCCCGAACAGTGCGATCCAGAGCCTGAGTACACTGAATCAGAACTCGCGGATCGTAGCGTCGGGGCTCGTACGGGGCACAGATAGCTGTGTAGTATCCAGTGGCATCTCCAGCAGGGGCATATGGAATGTATCTGAACTCAGAGGCATCCAAGCTAGCACTGTGCTCCCTCGGAGACGTGCGACAGCAGAGTAGGCGGCATCATGGACTGCCATCTCAATCGTCACGCCGATACCGTGGAAAAGGTACAGCTCAGTGTCTGAGTCATCCTGCTGATCATAGATGCGAACATCAGCATAGTACTGCTCCTGGTTGAACTCGCGATAAACCACGTAGACCATGTACTCGAGGTACCAGCGGTAGCCCAGTCTGGTCAAGAGAGCGATCAGAACAGCTGGAAACCCAGGGACATCATGAGCCCAAGTGCGAAGCACAAGCTGCGTCGTAGGGCGTGGTGGAAACAGACGATCCATCTGAAACAATGGAAATTCAGAGTTGTCATACGACGATGAGAAGTATAACAGATCTCGAAGAGAAAGGTTAAACAAAACAATGGAAAGGAAAATGATTATCAGACTAATCAGATCAATGACAGGGAAATCGCATAGATATCCAGCTCTCCAGGTGGACGAAATTTACAAGATCCTAAGTGTCGGCGTTAGTAAAAAATTAAAACCCGAATAGAAGAGTGATCAGAGTCCCAGAGTAAAGATGAGGAATAAAAGATCCTAATACCACCCAGTTGGCAACGTGGGCCCGTAAGACACACAGACAAGTTAGTAAAATAGTTTTGGACCACTAGACTCAACTTCGGCCAATGAGTTGGACAGAGGGATTCCTAGAGGCAGTCGGCTCTGATACCAACCTGTGACGACCCCGGCTTAATCGTGCACTAACCATACACGCAAATGCACACGATGAAGCCTAGGACTCACTTGAAGATATCACAACACAACTCTAAAACATAAATAAAGTCATACAAGCCTTATATTACAAGCCAGGGCCTCGAGGGCTCAAATACATAGCTCGATGGCATACAAAATGTCAGCGGAAGCATCAGATATCTGGGTACAGATATTATAGAGAAACAGATAGGCCTTTAACAAGGCGGGGTAAAATAAAATACTACGATCGAAAGGCGTAGGCCTCCTGCCTAGGACCCTTCGAATCCTACTCCTGGTCGTCCGTCGGCTCCTCGTAGTAGTACTCGCCTGGAGGGTAGTAGTAGTAGCCGTAGTCGTCGACAGGGGCAGCTATCTCAGGTGCTCCGTCATCTGGCGGCGACATATGGATATGGGGAGAAAAAGAAAATAAAGCAAACGTGAGTACTCATCCGAAGTACTCAGCAAGCAAGGATCTACACTACATATGCAACATTTTCAAAGGGTGGCTGTATATGTGGACTGGGCTGCAGAAATGCCAGAATAGAGGGAGAGCCTAGTCCTATCGAAGACTAGCATCTTCAAGCATCTTCATCGGTCTTGCAGCATTAGAAGAGTGCAGTTTAACATAATGTAAAGTAGTAGTAATGTCATCAACCTCGCCCAGAGATCCTTCCTCGACTCCCTGCGAGAAAGCAATCCCAGAGCCATACTATCCATTTCATCTCAAGTCACCAGTTCTAGTTGTACCGATCGGGATACAACTCTGAGTGTCCGTTACTGTAGGACAGGCTATCGATAGATTAGTTCTTCCCTGCAGGGGTGCACCAACTTACCCACCACGCTCGATTAACTCCGGTCGGACACACTTTTCTGGGTCATGCCCTGCCTCGGCCAAACGATACGCCGCAACCCGACCGAATACTTAATAGAGAGGTTAGCACGCCGGACTAAACCTATGCCCCCAGGGGTATTGGGCCATCGCCCCGGGAACTCCTACACGTTGCGAACGTGGCCGGTGAGCAGACCTAGCCCCCCTTATACAAGTGCAGGGCGTTACCAGTCCAACCCATCATGCGCCGCTTAGTCGCTGACATCTATTAAGCTCCGGCTGAAGTATACGACGCAGCACGCCCATATTATGCCCACGTGATGGTTAGTGCTATCTGGCCAGAGGCCCCTCGGATCAAATATCCAAACCGTTAGTGTGTTGGTAGTGCGGTAACGAGCAGAGACTCACGAAAGATGTGACCCCGTCGCCCCGTCTCGAGGACTTGCGGCAAGGGCTAAGAATGCCCGGCCACGCCTCGTATTCATTACTCGGGCACCGTCCAGGTCCACCCGACTCGATATCACTCTCATCATAATCTCGTGCGGGTACCCCCAAGGGCTGACCCGTCTTTATCCAGAATAAACTGTGTCAACAATAATGTAAAGACATCCATGTGGCTACCATATCAAGAAGGAATCCGAGGCATCACCCTCGTTGGATTCCCACCTGACGTAAACATCAAGGTGAACTAAAGAGGCATCACCCTCGAGGTCCATACTTGAGCAGTTGCACACTGATGTCGTTATCGGGGGTGGTGTAGGAGGAATCACCCTCGCTGACAACGACCGAATAACTAACCTACAAGGTTATCATCAGAAGTGCTAACGAGGTATCACCCTCGGCACTCGATAGTAACCCAGTAGTGTCGAGCATCTAAGGGGAAAGTGATGTGCGGTGCCGGGGCCTGGTCTTCGATCCCGTTGATCGGGTCTTCTGATGATCCAGCGGGGCAGTCGGGATAAAGTGGGGTCTCTGCTGGGTCTCTATCCAACCTATGCTAAACAGTTTAGGATAAGCAGACAAGTAACAATAGCAGGTTACAATAAATAGGCTATGCAGGAAATATAGGATAACAGCAGCAGCAGTAACTTCTAATGCAAGCATAAGAGGGAAGAGAGTGAGCGATATCGGAATGCTCAAAAGGGGGGTGCTTGCCTAGAAGCTCGGCGGCAAGGGTCTGATCGTCAGGAGCGTAGTCGACCTCCGGAGCTGCGTCGGTCTCGGGAGCTACGTCGACGTTGGGGTCCATCAAGAGAGAAGAGGGGGAAGAAACATATAAATGCACAGCAAACAATGCAATGCAAGGCACGTCATGCTAAGATGCAGTGCAGGGTTGCCTAAAGATGCACCTAAGTCATTTTAGTTATTTTAGGATTAACGCGGGATTTATTATCTGGTGGTTATGCACTATTCATATACCGGATACGGACGGAAAGTTATGGGTTCTCCTACGTATGGGGTTCTGGCATTGAAACAGACGACATGATCAGATTCATCTCGTCGTTCTGATCAACTTTCATGTTTTAAGTTTTTCGATCTGAGCTACAGTTTAAAAGTTATGAAATTTCAAAGGTTTAAATCATTTTCTGGAATTGTTTTAATTATTTAAATCTGAATTATCCAAAACAGTAGAAATACTTTTTATACTCAGGGAGGAATAGCCCTAGTGTATGACATGTGGGTCCCAGAGGCTGACTCAGCAGCCCAGTCAGCAGATCTTATCCAAAGGAATAGTAACACGGACCCCACCTATCATTCTCAGAGGGATTAACTGTAGTTATTTTAGCTAAACGGAGTTAATTAGTTGCGGACCCCATCTGTCATTGACTAATTAGGGTGATTAATTGGTGCTTAATTAAGCTAGTGATTAATTAACGTGTGGGGCCCGATTGTCAGTGGCACATTGTGCCACGTCAGCGGCGCTGACCGCGGTCAACGGGTCAACCGTGACGCGGGGCCTATCGGTCAGCGACTCAGGCGGCCCCACTGGTCAGGCCACGCTGGCGGTGGCATCGGGGACTGCGGCGGCCGAACGCCGGTGGCCTCGGGTTTCCTCTGTAGTGGTCCGTTTTGGACGCGGTTTGTCCCTACGGCATCGTGGGACTCGTGCGCAACCAACGGCAGTGGCCGGCGAGGCTGAGACGAGGTACAGCGACGGCGGCGATTACCACGGCGGATGCCGGAGTACGGGAAGCGCGGGGTCGAGCTCACGGGCCTCGTCTCGAAGAGGTAAATGGCGCGGAAGCATTCTGGGAGTGCGACGAACACGATGGCGTGCTCAGAAGTGCTTGCCAGTGGTCCTAACTACAGCTGCGATGAGACGCGACAGCTAGAGCTTCGGGTTAAGCAAAACGACCAAGGCAGCGGCGCTACGGCTACGGCTTAGAGCAGAATCAAAGGGGAAAGGAGGGCGGCCTCACAGCGGTGACGAGGAGCTGCTCGGGGTGGCGCGGGATGCAGTGGTGGCGACGGAATCGGCGACGGCGATGCGGTGGCCGGAGGTTGAAGACGACCTCGTCCTCGGTGTTGCGGTGGCGGTGAGCTCGTACCAGCGGTCATGGACGATGAGGCGGTCGACGAGGGAGCCCGGGGACCCGTTGGTGCGGTGCGACGGGGACGGTGGCCGCGGCGGAGCACGTTCGCGGCGGCGGTGGCACTCGGCAGAGAAGGGGAAGGAGGAGCCAAGCGAGGGGAAAACGAGGAGGAGGGGGCGAGTGGGTTTGGATGGCCAGGGGAGAGGAACGGGGTCTTGCCCTTATCCCCTCGGCGTCGGCGGCATCGCGGTGTCGGCCAGCGACCGGAGCACGCGCGCTCATCCATGGCGCGGCCGACACAGTGACAGAGAGAGAGAGAGAGAGAGAGAGAGAGAGAGAGAGAGAGGAGGGAGAGGTGGGCCTGGTGGGCTGCGGTGGCCAGCTGGGCCGGTACTGTAGCTAGCAGGCCATAGTGCATAGTAGGTTTAGTTTTATTTCCTTTATTTCCTTTTCTGTTTTCAAATTGCTTAGCACCTAAATGACATTTGTAAAATATGAGGCTTGCCAAAATAAATACTATGCAACATTTACCACTGTTGGAAAATGGTTTGGAGGCAGCTGGAATTCGTATAAAATTTGTATTAAATAGAATGGATCAAACCTTGCTGTTTTGGTACTGTTTCATGTGGTTTGAGTCACTTAGCTAACTCAATTATCTTTGTTTATATTTTTATAATGGCTTCTGGATTATTTGTTGTTTGATGAACATTTTTCAAACAGTGTTTGAGCAAATTTATTTTGCACCTTTGAATTTGAGTAGAATTCAGAGAAGTATTTGAATTGTTTTGAATAACCATTATGACTAGGCACTGCAAATGAAGATGACTTGGCATTATTAGCAGATGATCGCAGTGGCTATTACATAGGGGTGTTACATCATATTTCTCGCCGCCGGTGAGCCCCCTTCCACCTCCAGCCGCCATGTGGAGCTCCGGTCGCAGCTCCGGCGGGGGCGGCGACCCCGAGCGCGAGCGGCGTTTCCGCTCAGACGGCGCGAGAAAGCGCGCGGTGAGGAAGTGGACGAACAAGGGCCTCAAGCCTCCGCCGAGGCTCCTCCGTCGCGAGACGGAGGAGTACGACCGTCGGCACGAGCGTATGCCCTCCTCGGCCTCGGGCTCGTCCTCCGCCGCGGGCTCTTCCCATGCCGCGAGCTCTTCCTCTTCCGGCGCGGCGCTTCTCCCTGTGAAGAGGGAGTGGTCGGAGGAGCCGGATGACCGCGACCTCGTCGCCGTCAAGCAGGAGCCGGAGGAGATCGAGCGCCGAGGGGTTGTCGGGCCCGAAGGTTTCGTGGCCGATGTCGACGCGGTCACGGCCGCCATTGCCGAACGGAGCTTGCGCGAGGAGGTGAAGCGCAGGCGCCACGATGAGGAGGTCGAAGACCTCATCCTAAAGGAGGCGGTCGCGGCCAGCCTCGCCGCGATGGACAAGGACGATGAGTGGCGGCGCATCCGCCAGGAGCAGAGACAGAAGTTCATCGATCTCGTCAGCTTCGACGAGAAGGACTAAGCTCCTCCACCGCGTTGTCCTTGGCCACGAGCTCATCCATTTTGGTACATCGACCTCGGCCTCACCGCCGCGAGATCCCCCACCCCCTCTAGTAGTAGTAGAAGAATGTAGAATGTATGATCTTGTAGTATGTGATGAACTAGTGTATGATCATGTAGTATGTGATGAACTAGTGTGGTTGCAATTTCTCCCGCGAAAGTTTTTTTTCAAATTATACAGTTTCATATACGGGGTCTACTCTGCCGCGCACGATTTTGACTCACAAAACAGTTCTTCGTCGAACAGTAAACGCCTTATGCGGGTCGCGGTTTTTAGGGGTCTGCTAGAGATGCTCTAAACACGGCATGCATGTAGGGCACCTATGGTCACAAGAGGACACCCCTGATAGCGTCAAACCCTTTCTTTCATTCTTTCTTTTCTTTACTGTAAAAGAGAGCTTTTACATTTCATTTGCATGGGGTGTACAGTCTTCTAAAATTACAAGACGTGTAGTCAATGGCACATTGCCCAAAATGAAAAAAAAATCCCCATGTGTTATACACAATGATACACTTTGAAAATAAAAAAAATCAATGAAAAATAATGTAAAACTATGGACCAAGATGAAAAACATAGCACGAATCTCAAAGCATGCATGCTATATCCAGTGCATGATAGAAAAATCACTCTCATTGCGATAATCCATTTCGGTGCCCAGGCTCAGATGCTCCCGCTCAGAAAAAAATTCAAAACAAATACTAGAAAAATTCAAAAAAATCTAATTTTTTTGTGTGGTAGATAATTTGATGAGTGAGGTCCGCTCCAAATTTCTACTCATTTGGACATTTGAGCAGCTCTCGGTAAAAAAGACAAATCAGATCAAAACAGTGTGTGAATAGTAAACTTTTTTACAGACCCTGAATTTGTCTTTTTTTCCCGAGAGCTGCTTAGATGTTCAAATGAGTTGAAATTTGGAGCGAACCTCACGCATCAAATTATCTACCACACAAAAAAATTTGGATTTTGTTGAATTTTTCTAGTATTTGTTTTGAATTTTTTTCTGACCGGGGGTGCAGATGAGCCCGGGAGCAGAAACTCCCCTTCCCATTGCGACTCTCATTGCTACAGGTTGTTTTTGATTGTGGTTATGTAAATAATCAATCAGATCTAGAATGTGGTAGATGCTTTAGCCATTTTCAACTTAACAGTACCCTTAGAGTCCGATAATTCAAGTCTAGGCCCAGGCTCATCTACACCCAATGAACAAGAAATTCATTAAAAAAAGTAAAAACAAAAAATCCTGAATTTTATTTGCATTGAAGATAACCGAGTTCTCAAGGAGTCTCATTGCATGTTTTAGGCCACTTCCAATGCATTGGTGCTTAGATAAGGTGCTAAGCATATTAAAAAGTTTAGCAACTAATGTCCACCATGCATAGGTGCTTCACTTGTTGTTGCTAAGCTCCCATCATTTAATGCTTTAGTAACTAAACTATTTCATGCATTGGTGGATTTCTTTCATTTAATTGTTTTTGCCTAGGTTTACGTGCTTGGCATTGGTTCTTCCTGGGGTCACCAAACTCATCTCTCTCCTCTTTATTACCTTGCCACATCAGATTTTTTGCCTATATGGCAGACTTAGCACCTGTACAAGGTGGAGCATTAGTGTTGTTTTAACTTACCTACTGAGTAATTTCACCAATGATTGAGCCAACGACTCCAACATTTATTGTAATCAGAAGAAAAAAATGACCAACACTACTAATTCTTTTACGGACTCTAGCTACCAAAAAACCGTATGAGGGAGTCATGGACTAAGGGGTCCTCGGGGCGCCGGCCCATTGAATATGGGCCGGACTGGTAAAGCCGCATAGCGACAGGAGATCTATGAAGCCGTGGTGTGCCCTCCAAGTTAAGAATAGATAGGATCTCTTTATCCCTTATTGTAATCTATCTCTGGTAACCCTAACCCTACCAGTGTCTATATAAACCAAGGGTTGTAGTCTTTAGGGCTAGAGCTATATTCATCACCTCATCACCTTAGGGTTTAGCTCATGCTAATCTCGAGGTAGATCTACTCTGTAACCATACTATACATCCAATATAATCAAGCAGGACGTAGGGTATTACCTCTTCAAGAGGGCCCGAACCTGGGTAAACATCGTGTTCATCGTCCCTTGTTCCCCATCGATCCTAGATCCATAGCTCGGGACCCCCTACCCTGAGGTCTGCCGGTTTTGGCACCGACATTGGTGCTTTCATTGAGAGTTCCGCTGTGGGGTCGTCCAAAGGATCGACGGCTCGCCTGATCATAGGAGAAGGCATCGGGTCCGGGGACTTCTTCGTCACCGGACAACTCTTCGTGTTCGGCAGCATCGTACTGCACGCCAACCCGACCAGTCGTTTGGATCAGATTGACAACTTCACTCCTGAACACTGAATCCAATTCGGTAACCTGGAATACATTGCGGACACGGGGGGCGATCTGGTCTTCGCCGGATTCACTACCCCCTTTCGCACCCTCGCAAACCTCGCCATGCCCGCTCTGGAGTCCCCCTTCGATCCGATCTACAGATCGGCCCCCGCCCTCCGAACAACTTCGAGCCAGGAGGGCTTCGCTCCAAGCGGGAGCCGGACTCAACCTTCGGCCGGATCCATCATGTCTGCGGAGTGCCTATCCTCGGCCTTCGAGGCAGAATCAGGAGACGGAAGCCAAGAGTCAATCTCGGCCGAACCTTTCCTTCACAACGCTCCTTTGGCCTTGAGCCCTTACGACAAAGTGGCAGCCAATGGCCAGGGGTCACCCCCGGCATGGAAACCACACACAAAAACCAAGGCCCGTCCTTGATCGCCAGTGATGATCCGGACCCCCTCAAGGATCCGGCACCGCACCCCGAGATTAGCTCGCCCTGTGGAAACCAAGGACCAGCTAGGGCACTGACTGCCCCCACCCCGTTACAACGGAATTTGTCCTAGAGCCCTCGAAATCGGTGACCCTTGCTATGTTAAACGAGGCACTAGACCGAATCCAGAAAATGACCATCCAGGAGGACCTGCCCTCCGCCCACAAGCATCAACCCTTCGAGGCGTACCACGGGGAATCTTACAACCCACCCACCACCCACTTGGTAGCCACTGTCGAGGATTTAACTAATATGCTAGATTATAATTCGGAAAACGCCGAATACATGGATGAGGATGGCAGAGCCACGGCTAACACCGATCCCCCCCTGTCACCGGCCGCTGGTCGGCCACGTCCACCTACGATATTTACATGGTGGACACCCCCAAGGGCGGTGATGGCACTCCCAATCAGGACCGAGACAAGCCTGGAGATGAGCCGCCTAAACGCTGAAGGCAGCGCCGTCGATCAGAACCACGTCGAAGCCATGCAAGCAATGTGGACTCTGCGGAGAACGGCACCGTAATAATACGGATGACCTCGCCGGAGCCGCAGCCAACGAACATCATCAGGATGACCCCGCGGGGCAGGAGGACCCACTTAACCCAGAAAACCCCGACGACTCCGAAGCTAGCAACTATCACCCACTCTCTGAAGAGGAGGCCAGTCTCGGGGATGACGATTTCAACGTTCCCGAAGACCCTCTGGAGCAGGAGCGGTTTAAACGAAGGCTTCTAGCCATCGCCCGCAGTCTGAAGAAACAGAAACGCAGGATCAAGGCCGAACATGACACCCTCAATGATCGATGGACCAAAGTCCTAGCCACCGAAGAAGGGTATGGCCGCGAACAACCAATCAAGAGTTATCCCAAGCGAAGATTGCTGCCACAATTCGATGACGAGGCCGTAGAGCCCACACGCGCCGAACAGCCGGACCGCCCCCCTAGAGGGCGGGACAGAGAAGCTGACGAGGCCGAGCACCCAGCCGCCCCACCTCGCCGTTATGGCAAGGATCAAGTGCAGCCCAACTACGAGTACGACCTCTGCCATGACCTAGACGCTCAAGGAGGCCGTACCAGGTCCATCTATGGACCCAGAGAAGACCCGCCCGCTTACCGGGAAGGATGCTACGATCGGCTAAACCGAAATGATAGAATCCGGGAGTAGCAACGGACTCGGAGGGCGGAAGACCTCCGACGCGACGTAGCCCGAGTTCGGGGCGCCACACACCCCCTGTGCTTCACAGAGAGGGTAATGCAACACCAATTCCCGGAAGGCTTCAAGCCTGTGAACATTGAATCATACGACGGAACCACAGACCCGGCCGTATGGATATAAGATTTCCTCCTCCACATTCACATGGTGCGAGGAGATGACCTTCACGCCATCAAATATCTGCCACTAAAGCTTAAAGGTCCAGCTCGACACTGGTTGAATAGCCTTCCCGAAGACTCTATAGGCTGTTGGGAAGAGCTTGAGGACGCTTTTCGAGCAAACTTTCAGGGCATCTATGTCCGACCTCCGGACGCTGACGACCTAAATCGCATCACACAGCAGCCCAGAGAATCTGCCCAGCAATTTTGGAACCGATTCCTGACCAAGAAAAACCAGATTGTCGACTGTCCGGATGGCGAAGCCTTGCCCGCTTTCAAGCATAGTGTCAAGGATGAATGGCTCGTAAGATAGCTCGGCCAGGACAAGCCAGGAACTATGGCAGCCCTTACTTCTCTCATGACCCGCTTTTGCACGGGCGAAGATAGTTGGCTCGCTCGTAAAAACGCCAACCCCGACACACCCGGTACCTCCGAGGTTCAGGACGGAAATGGAAATCCCCGACGCAGCAAGACTAAATGTCGCCACAATGACGGCGAGGGCGAGGATACGGCAGTAAATGCCGGATTCCGAAACCAGAAGTCCGGACCACGAAAGAAGACCCCTAGGGGCAACAGTGACGGCCCGTCCAGACTAGACACAATTCTAGACAGGCCTTGACAGATCCACGGCACATCAGAGAAGCCCGCCAACCACTCCAACCGTAACTGTTGGGTGATCAAACAGGCCAGCAAACTCACAGCCGAAGATCCAGGCAAAAGCCCACGAAGCGAGGACGATGACGACCCCCGCAGGCTGAATAGTGGAGGCCAGAAACCCTTCCCTTCCAAGGTCAAGACGGTGAACATGATCTACACAACCCATATACCAAAGAAGGAGAGGAAGTGAGCGCTGCGAGACGTATATTCCGTCGAGCCCGTAGCGCCGAAGTTCAACCCATGGTCAGCCTGCCCGATCACTTTCGATCGTAGGGATCACCCGACCAGTATACGCCATGGAGGGTCCGCAACCTTAGTGCTCGACCCCATAATCGATGGATTCCACCTCACTAGAGTCCTAATGGACGGAGGTAGCAGCCTCAATATGATATACGAAGACACAGTGAGGAAGATGGGGATCGATCCGTCAAGGATCAAACCCAGTAACACCACCTTCAAGGGGGTCATTCCGGGAGTGGAGGCGCGCTGCATAGGCGATGTGACGCTTGAAGTAGTGTTCGGCTCTCCGGACACCTTCCGAAGCGAGGACTTGATCTTCGACAGTGCACCTTTTCGCAGCGGCTATCACGCCCTCCTTGCCGAACGGCATTCGCTAAATTCAATGTTGTCCCGCATTACGCGTACCTCAAATTAAAGATGCCCGGTCCTTCGGGAGTCATAACTATCAACGGCAATGCAGAACGCTCACTTCGGACCGAAGAGCCCACTGCGGCCCTCGCGGCTGAAGACCAAACTGGCCCATACAGATCCCGATGTTGACCCTCCGTAAAGGCCGGCGACAACAGTAAACGGGTTCGAACCCGTTCCCCGTCATGGGAACCCGCATGCGTTTGCCGCAAATAGGGATGCGTGCCCCACGGCACGCCCACATTCTTTGTGCTCCACGTGCCTCGCCAGCACAATTTCGCACTCAAAATACCATGGGCAGCCGTGAGGCATATATAAATAAATCCAAAGCATATGTTCGGCTAACCCAAACTTCAGAATTACCTTGTCTTCGGACGACCCGGGGGCCAATTCCGGAAACCCCCCCCCCCCAAGCACAAAGCTTCATCGGCAGGATCCTCGCCCCTCAAGGTCTCATCGAAGGTCCCAACCCCCACCTCTCAGAAGCAAAGGCGCAGACGTGCAGCAGGGCAAAGTGGAGGCTTCGATTCACGCGTTAAGGCCCTGCGTAAACCTTTACTCTATAAAACTTTTTCCCTTTTACAAATAATGCCTTCGCAGTTCGAATTGTACGGTTAGACGTCTTGAGCCTACGAGAAATAATAAAAACGCCCTTTATGGTGTTCAGATATCCGCATCTTGCGATTGTCTATTACCTTTCTGATTCTCCCCTCGCTCTTCGAACAGCCCGGCATGAAAATATGATCGGTTAACTAACCTAGAAGCTCGGCACCCCAACTCCGACACTGCTTTCCACTGAGTGTTCGGCGTCTCGGATATTGCACTATATGCATCAAGTTCCGAACTATGTCTTAGGTCAATAGTTGGGTTGCCCGGCTCCTGTGCTTGCCCCTTATGTTCCCCACATTCAGCTAAGAGGGAAAAGGGAGAACCCCTACGATTGTACTTCTGGCTCGCCCGGTCAAGTACCTCAGGAGGAGAAAGCCGAAAACTGACCGTCATAGTAAGCGCGAACTGATCGGCGATCCGATGATGAGGTTTGACTCTAAAAATCGTTGGTGATTTTGCTGTGCCACACGAAGGGTTCGTCTTAACACAAACCACGTGATCGGAAAGGGTAGGCATTTGCCCCAAGTACATTACAAAACACAGGGGGCTAGTCCTTAGCCCCCACCGTCAAGCTCCAAAGGCTAAGTGCTCCAAAGGCTAAGTGAAAGCAGTAAAACTGAGTAGTCTAATTGCCTAGTTTTGCTCGCGCGCTACCGCCTCCGGGTACCAAGACGTTGGCTAAGGGTAACAGAGCGGAGAAAAAACACCCCTCGTGACATTCACCTGGGGGCTAAAGCCGATGACTGGTAACTTTCAGAATAAACATACGGCCGAATAGGAGTCAAAATTAAAATCATGACAATATAAAATAAGTCAGGCGGACGCATCATAAAGCATAAGGTCCAATTGGTAAAAACTTAATACAGTCATTCAAGCATTACATCTTTTGAACACTGGCCCTCTATCGCCCCACGCGCCAAACATCGTCTGCGCAAAGTATTGCTCAGGGCGGCGATGCTCTTTTCCCTTGGGCGGAGGACCAATGGCCATGTCCCTTGGATTAATCTTCGACCAATGCACCATGGTCTTCGCAAACGCAAGCCTCGCCCCTTCAAGGCATGCTGAGCGCTTCATGGCGTCAATCCAGAGCGGCGGCGCCCGCAGCTTCTGCATGAGACCGAAGTAGGTGTCCGGAATGGACTCGGCGGGCCACAGACTGACACAGAGGTCCTTCATGGCCAGCTCGGACATCCGATGCATCTCCATCAGCTGCTTCATTTGATTGCTGAGGAGGGGAGTACGCTCGGAATCCAGAAACTGTGACCAGAAGAGCCGCTGCGTGAAATCCTCCTCGTGAGCGGCATAATGCTCCATGGCGGCCGCCACATTCTTTGGAAGCTCGGCGAAGACGCCTGCGGAGCGCCAGACCCGCGTCAGCAGGGCGAACCTGTTGCCTCCGAACACACTTTGCAGTAAGTATTTCTTACCATTTGCAATTTGCCCGACTTGGCGGAGCTCTTCCCGGACACCTCGCGCGTCGGTCCTCGCCTCCTGGAGCTCCTTCTCCGCCTTGGACAGCTAGGAGGATCGCTCCCCTTGTTCCTTCTCAATGACTTCAAGCTTCTTGACGGCATCCTGGAGCTCCACTTGCACCTCGGTTACCCGAGCCTCGTGCTACTCACCATCAACCTTGGCCTTCTCGAGCTCGGCCACCGCCTTGTCAGCAGCCGTCTTCTTGGCAGCCACCTCAGCCTCGGCTTTCTTCAAGGCCTCCCTCAAGCCCTCGACTTCGGTGGTGGCAGCTGTAAGATCATCACAATAAAAGATCAGCATACAGTCCGGATCGTCAATATCCGGCATCAAGCAGTTGTACATCTTATCAAAGGGCTTACCTTGCGCCTCGTCAAGCCATTTGTTGACAAGGTCAAGCTCTTTATCGGAATGCTTGAGCCTCCGATCCATCTCCTCTAGCGCCGCAGCATTAGCAATTGCGGCCAGAGAAGATGCCTTTGACATTAAAAAATTCACACCATTTCAGATACTAGCCTGTAGAACAAGATCCTCCGCAGGTTTTCTTCACAAACCTTGCAGAGTCTCAGGGGCTACTACAGATATGGCATACTTAAACTAAGGACTAAATCCAATTTATAAGAAAAGAGCATTACTTGACTTACCTCAAAGCCTATTAGCAGGCCTCGAACAGCGTCGTTCAGTCCGGAATGAACGGACCGAACACCCTGTATAACCGCACCCATAAGAGTACGATGCTCGTCAATGATGGCAGAGTTGTTCACCAACTCCGCCAGTGCGTCCGGCCAGCCCACCGCCGCCCGAGTTGAGGTGTTCGGCGCGGGCGTCGGGCCCCCAGCATCTTCCCCATCGAAAGGGGGAATTGGCTCCCTTGGGGGCTCGGGAGCCAAATACGGTAGGGATTCGGATGATCCAGATCCCCTCCCTGTGTTAGCCAGGAGGGAGGCATCCCCGTGGTCTTCAACGACCGAGGCGTCGGCCTCGGCCATGGTGGCGTCGACCTCCTCCCCTGAGTTTGGAGGAGGAAGGGTCTTCCGCGACAGCACCTCCCCAACCTCTTCGGGGATTAGAGGAGGTGCGGAGCATGAGCCACTGTCCGCCAATTCGGCGGCCAGGGATGTGCCCGAAGAGGTCTCCTCGGCGGGGTGGCCACGTGAAGGGCTGCACCACCAAAAAATGATCAATCTACGTTCCACCAGGGACTACTAAAAGAATAAAGCAATTGGAAATGTCGCAATATGTACCTGGTTGCAGGGGGCTTGACCCTGGGTTCCATCTCCGGAACCTTTTCGATTGCTTCAGACTCCTCGTCGGAGTCCGAGCTATCGGACAGGACCAGCTTAGGCCGGCACTGTCTCTTCCGGGCCTGAGGAGGTTGAACCTCCTCGACGTCGCTGGACGCCGCCCTCTTATTAAAGTGCGAGGAGGCGCTTTCCTCCTCGTCCCCCTCCTGTACGGATAGGGCCGCCGTGTCCCCGGACCGGCTGTCCGGACGGGTTCAGCGACGGAGGCCTTCCCTAGCCTCCGGAACCTCCGCCTTCTTGCCCTTCTTGTCGGGCGCCTTGTATGGCACCACGACCAACAGCTTCTCTAGCTGTTCGAATCGGGGCTCTTCTGGCAGAGGCGCTGGGCCGCTGATCTTCTCGGCCTTGGCAAGCCAGCCCTGCAAAACCCACATAAAGAGGTTCGGATCAAATCATACGATGTGAATATTCGAACTCATGTTAAGACAAATGCCGCTCACCTTCTTCGAAAGGGTCGCAGCGTCGAGGCCGATGTCCTCCCCCTCGACTGGCCAGTCCTTCCGCGGCTTGAATAGCAGAACCCACACTTTCTTATGGGTCGTGCCGAAGAGGTGTTGCACGGTGGCCGGATCTTCGGGGTCATACTCCCACATTGGCTTGGCCCTCTCCTGGCAGGGGAGGAGCCGACGCTGGAGCATGATCTGGATCACATTGACCAGCTTTACGCCGGTCTCCATTATGCTGACGACGCGCTTCTGCAGCGCCTTCAAGTCATCAGCAAACCCCCAGTCCGGGCTCTTGGTGGTCCATGAGGCCAGTCTGGTAGGGGGTCCGGATCTGAATGCGGGAGTTGCCGCCCAGGCGGCTCCCCTTGGCTCGGTGATGTAGAACCATTCCTTTTGCCACACCTTGATGGTGTCGATGAACTTGCCCTCCGGCCACGGGACCCGCATCAATTTCCTGATCATGGCCCCGTCGCAGTCCACGTGTGCGCCACCAACCACTTTGGGCTTGACGTTGAACACCTTCAGCCATAGACCGAAGTGTGGCTGGACTCGGAGGAGAGCCTCGCAGAAGACAATAAAGGACGAGACGTGGAGGAGGGAGTTGGGGGCTAGATCATGGAAATCTAGCCCGTAGTAGAACATCAGCCCTCTCACAAAGGGGTGTGGGGGAAATCCAAGCCCCCTAAGGAAATGGGGGAGGAATACGACCCTTTCGCCCGGCCTAGGCGTGGGGATGATCTGGCCTGCTTCGGGGGCCCGATGAGCAATGTCGGCCGACAAGTAGCCGGCCTCCTTCAACTTCACGATGTCACTATCGGTGACGATGGAGACGTCCCAGTTCCCGTTGGCGCCGGATCCGGCCATGGCTGAAGGGGACGGGGTGGGATTTGCTGTGGAAGCAAGGAAAAGGGGTGCTGGAGCTCTGAAGATCTGTGTGAGCGGAAGGTGGAGGAAGACGTGGGATGCTGACTGTTGTAGCTCCCCCTTTATAGGCTGTTGACAAGCCACGAGTTCCTTTTTTCACGCCGTTGGCTTCTCCACTTCCCGATATGCTCGCGACGTTATGTGCAGGATGGATAATCAAAATCATTGATCATATCCCCTGAAAGGAGGGGCACGATCCCCACCTTGATGAGACGTGTCAAACATGGGTGGGCCCCGAGCCACGCCCCGAGAATTACCAACCGCTCTGCATTATGGCCGGAGGCGACTCTTCGTTGAAAGAGAAAAAGTTGTCAGATGAAGGCACTGTTTACACTTGAACGGTTTTTTGTTATTTGCCTTCGTTGTTAAGTAAAACTGTCGTTTCAGATTCCGGACATCACTTGGCTCCGAACATGAACAAAGCACACTGAAGAACTCGCCACGCAAGCCGAATACTGTTGGGTGAGCAGATGCCGGATAGAAGCCTTGGCGTTGGAGGCAAGTTCGAGGGCTACTGAGGGAGTCATGGACTAAGGGGTCCTCGGGGCGCCGGCCCATTGAATATGGGCCGGACTGGTAAAGCCGCATAGTGACAAGAAATCTATGAAGCCGTGGTGTGCCCTGCAAGTCAAGGATAGATAGGATCTCTTTATCCCTTATTGTAATCTATCTCCGGTAACCCTAACCCTACCGGTGTCTATAGAAACCGATGGTTGTAGTCTTTAGGGCTAGAGCTATATTCATCACCTCATCACCTTAGGGTTTAGCTCATGCTAATCTCGGGGTAGATCTACTCTGAAACCATACTATACATCCAATACAATCAAGCAGGACGTAGGGTATTTTCTCTTCAAGAGGGCCCGAACCTGGGTAAACATCGTGTTCATCGTCCCTTGTTCCCCATCGATCCTAGATCCACAGCTCGGGACCCCCTACCCCGAGGTCTGCCTGTTTTGACACCGACACCGTATACAACTCCAAACTAACACGCATCTTTGATTGGACAAATTATACTCTGTAAAGGACGAGTGCCAATGTTCTCGTTCTTGTTAGATTTGGCGTTTTGGTTGGGACTGTGTGATGGCGGTGATGTCCCTCAGTAGGAATAATGTCTCCCGTGTTTTATCCCCATCCCAATGGTGTTTCTAGCATCGTCGGAGGGCGTGTGGATCCGTGTCTCTGTCGGATCTCGCAGGATTGAGACGGTGCTGGTCTTCGGTGGATCTGTTTGGATCCGGTCTTCGCTCGTCCTCGTTTGGGTGTTTACAGGTTTGATCATTCTGCTCTACGATGGTTGCTACTCTGGTGTGTTGGTCCCATGGGGCTTTAACATGACAACTTCCCGATGGTCTACTACAACAACAAGGTTTGCCCGGCTCCGGCGAGGGAGGGGCGATGACGGTGGCATGCTTTCGGCTCGCTCCAGTGATTGTAGTCGTCGCTAGGTGGTCCACAGACCTGGTTGTAATTTTTGTTACATGTAGTGTTCTTTGTACAACAAGATTGAATATGAATAGATAGGAAATTTCTCCCAATGTTTATAAAATGCTAGACCAGAATAAAGAACTAACAAGACCAAGATAGAAACACCAAATTTATAGGGTAATGACCCTATCAGATCGACAGCGCGATTCACTATATCGAGAATGTCTACATGCACAACCGATGTACGATGAGTGGCCAACACATTTGAATTAACCGCACCCAAAAAAATCTATACTTCGAGTTTTCTTAAAAGTTAGATAGATGCCATTGTGAAAACAAATTGGAAAATTAAACCGGGTCTCATATTTGTTTCCTTCTTTGCGAATGATTTTGCCTCATATTTGTGAACAGACAAAGCACCATTGAGTGGTTTAGCACTTTTAGCCATCATGGAATGAACCATTTTTACATTCACAAAAAAAATATGGTATGAACCATTTTTGGGATTTTTTTTCAAAAGTATGACAAATTTTATAGCAAATTTGAAAACTAGCGGGCTGAAACAAAAAAAACCACAAATAGCACCCCGTCGGCCTCCCGTGGGCCGAGGGGGGCCTGTCGGCCTCCCGTGGGCCGAGGGGGGGCCTGTCGGTCTCCCGTGGGCCGAGGGGGGGCTAGTCGGCCGGTTGTGGGCCGAGAGGGGACTAGTCGGCCTCGTGGCGGCCGAGGGGAGGCCTGTCGGCCTAGTGGAGGCCGAGGGGGGCCTGTCGGCCTCCAGGAAGCCGACGAGCTCCTGGATAAGGCCGACAGCTCCTTTCTTCTTCCTCCCTTCACTGCTTCTCCTCTCTCTCTCTCGTTTCTCTCTCTCGTTTCTCCACCCCCGCGCCGATCTCTTCCCTCGTCCACCCATTTTCATATCCAACCCACAGAAACAATAGATCATAGCATTCTCCGTCGGTGTACGTAATTTTTTTTGCTATGGTGTAGTTTTTTGTGTGTGGTGGTGAGGAGGAGGTGGTGGTGGTGAGGAGGCTGTGGTGGTGAGGAGGAGGTGGTGGTGGTGAGGAGGATGTGGTGGTGAGTTGGAGTTCCGGTGGTGCAAGTAGTCCGCGAGGTGGTCGGTGCCGCTGAGTTGAAGAGAGGACGAAGAAGAAGGGGACACACGCGTCAAAGGTATACCATTGTCATCACAAATATTTTTGTAGCCGGTAATATTTTTAGTTAGTGTAGCCGGTAATATTTGTAGTTAGTGTAGCCGGTAATATTTTTTTTAGTGTAGCCGGTAATATTTTTAGTTAGTGTAGCCGGTAATATTTTTTTTTCATTGCGATTAATGAGTAGGTGGCAATGTCTGACAGGTGAAAATGTCTGAATCAGTAAATTTGACTGTTTACTACGGCCCTGGTAATGTTCAATATAATGAGTTGGGGGTTGATCTTAGCGAGTTTAAAAATGGTGTCATGACACTTTCAGACCCGAACAGAATGGACATTAGACAGTTGAAGTACTGGTTGACTACTAGTTTTGGGCTGGATCCTGAAGTATGTTCCGTCAGTATTCATGCATTGTGGATGAAATCCTGTAAAAATGTGAAGTGGGAGTTGATGCCGATAGATAGGAGCCAGCATTGGTTGACCCTGTTAAGTCGTTGCCGAGACAGAAGAATCCACCCATATGCCCTAGTGCAACCTGTGGCGAAGGAGGAGAATAACGTACAACTCCACGTGGGGTATGAACCCGGGCAGGGTAGTCAAGTGGCTAACGAGATTTATTTATCCGGGTCACAGCCACAGGATGTGGATGCTAGCCAAGAGTCAGACTACGTGCCACACAATGTTTGTGGTCATGATACTGGGCAGAGTCAGTCGATAATATTAGCTGGTTCTGGTGTTGCTGATGGGGATGAGGAAGGCGATGAAATGCAAAGGGTGATGGAGGAAGAGGACGAGGATGGATTTGCGGAGGATCTGGATTCTGAAAATTCCGAGGATGAAGTGGAGGTACCGATTCCTTCTGCATGGGATCAGGACATATCCACCGGCCTTACGGTTAATGATGGCCATGAGACTCCATGGCAGTATAATCTGAACCAAGTCCAGATAGGGGCTATGTTTGATACAAAGAAAAAATTGAAGTATGCGGTGATAAAGTGGGCTATGTCTACGCAGAGGGTTTTTCGGACACACATATCAAGTCCAACAAACTATACCGTGAAGTGTGCTGAAACAGGTTGTCCTGCGAAGGTGCACGGGCACGTGCCGAAGTATAACATCCACTGGGTTGTCACCAATGTGAACCCACATAATTGTGTGAGGAAAAACATGTTGGTTCGTCATCCAAACCTGACTTCAACTCTCATTGCGCAACTCATGTATACTGAGATAGTGGAGAAAAAAGATATGGAAGCAAAACACATCCAGACAGCAGTGAAGGTCAGATGGAATTATGAGATTCCTTATGGGAAGGCTTGGAGGGCTAAGCAGAAGGCTATGGAGGAAAGGTTTGGGACGTTCTTTGACTCATATGATAATGTTATCCGTCTCCTTGACATACTGAAGGAGAGGAATCCCGGCACTTATGTTAACATACAACACACGAGGTTGGAAAGTATACCAGATTTCAAGGTGTTGAAACGAGTATTCTTCTCTTTCGCTATGTGCATCGAAGCTTTCCGGCATTGTCCTCCTGTGATGTTTGTGGATGGTACATTCCTGACTAGTCAGTACAAAGGGCAAATCCTGACTGCTATTGGTGTGGACGGGGACAATCAAATCATCCCACTTGCCATGGCATTTGTGGAGGGTGAGAACTTTCCGAGCTGGGTATGGTTCTTCCGTCAAGTTAAAATTGCGATCGTGAAAGACCGACCAAACGTCTGTGTCATTCATGACAGACATGCTGGTATATTGAAGGCCGTGAAGACACTAAGGAATCCAACAGCTGACGAACCAACACCTTGGAAGGACTTGCAGAGCCGGTGGTGCATGCGCCATCTTGGGGCTAATTTTTTCTCACAGTTTAAGAACAAACGGTTGATGAACTTGTTCAAAAAATTATGCAACCAGAACCAGCAGCGCAAATACGAATTTATTTGGTCAAAACTAGATGAGTTTACTAAGAAGCAGGTCCGTGCGAGGAAGAAAATGGAAAAAGATCAGGTTAAATTAGCAGCACTCATCGTGGAGCTAGAGGAGCCAGTAGGTCTTTGTGACTTGCCAGCAATTGACCCTCCTAATACTCAGAGAAAGAAGGGCAGGGCAATAAAGAATTTTTTTGAGTGGATAGAGAAAGAGCCTCCGGTGAATTGGTCTTTGCTGCATGACACCCATGGAGCTAGGTATGGCCACATGACAACCAATCTTGCAGAGGTGTATAACTTTGTACTCAGAGGGAATAGAGCATTGCCACTCACAGCTATTGTAGAGGCTGTATTCCATGGCACTTTGAGATATTGCAGAGAAAGGCACGAGTTAGCAAAGAAGCATATTGCAGATAACCAGAACACACCTTATTGTAGCCGTGTCATGGAGTACATGGCAAAGAAGATAGAGAAAGCAAAGAAGCACACTGTCAGACTCATAGGTAATCAGGAAAGGAGGTATGAGGTTCAGCTTCCTACAGATGGTTTTGGTTCTGCAAATGAGGTGAAGACGCACGAGGTAAAAATTGGAACGGAATTTTATCCAACTTGTGAGTGTACATGCAACAAACCGAAGTTGTTGCACCTGCCTTGCTCACATGTGTTGGCTGCCTGTGGCCAGATTGAGTTGGACGCTATCTCCTTCGTGTCCCCATACTATTTAAAAGATGCAGTACTCAATGTCTGGACAGGTGAGATGACAGGGTTTAGAGTCGTCGGCAATTTCAACAAGGTAAACGATGGGCAGAGAGTATACATTCCGGATCCAGAACTTCGGCGAACAAGCAGGGGCAGACGTAAGGTAAAGCGCATCCGAAACGATATGGACAAATCTGAAGCTGGTGGAGCAACCAGACAATGTTTGCTATACGCGGCTTATGGGCATAGGATGAAATATTGTCCCGGCCTGAACAAAGACGGTGCTTCCACATCGACGAGTGCTTCTACATCGACGACTGCGACAACAGTAGGGAGAGGCGGACGTGGTCGTGGCAGTCGTGGTGGTCGTGGCAGTCGAGGCCGAAGGGGTGGACGAGGAAGAAATAACTCGCAAGCTATATAATGTGTTGGACTATGTTTTAATTTGTAATATGTGTTGGACTATGTTTTAATTTGTAATATGTGTTGGACTATGTTTTAATTTGTAATATTATTTGACTATGTTATAATTTGTAATATGTCTGGACTATGTTTTATTTTGTAATATTATTTGACTATGTTTTAATTTGTAATATGTCTGGACTATGTTTTAATTTTTAATATGTCTGGACTATGTTTTAATTTGCACCTGAGATTTGTTGTTTGAATTGCAGATATGGCTTCGTATCCGTTGCTTAATCGTAATATTGATAGAGGGCACCGGGCCGCACTTATGGAAGCGGGCAAGAACTTAGACGTGTTGGTCACTCGCACCCCAAAGTCTAACACATCACGAGAGAACTTAGACGTGTTGGTCACTCGCACTTATGGAAGCGGGCAAGAATTGCAGATAAGGTTTCCGCTTTAATGCAACGCTTTGAGAGGGGAGATAATATCCCACCACGAGAGAACGTCTCATGGTTGAGGCGTCTTGATGAGAAGCTACGGGGGATTTACGCAGCTGTTACATGTAGACGATCTTCGGATGTTGCTATTCCTCGTCCAGCACATCGTCCGCCACGCCACTCTCTGCAGCGTTCAGAACCTCGACCCTCTGTGCAGCGTTCAGAACCACGACCCTCTGTGCAGCGTTCACAACCAGGGAGCTCTTCCTGGCAGCAGACACCTCCTTCACAAGCAGGGAGCTCTTTCTTCTAGCAGCCACCTCCTTCAGAACCAGGGGGCTCTTCCTGGCATCATCAGATGGACCTAGGTAACACTACTTTGTACATTCTTTTAAACATTGTAGGTTCGCAAATCAATTTTACATGTTTTACTTTACCGCAGTCGGCAGCCAGTCGCAGCCGTTCATGCATTCAGTCCAGTCACCGATGCTTAGTGGTGCTGATTCGTTCTTAGCCGGCGACGACGACGATGATGACCGAGCTGCAAACACCTATGAGTTCTCGCAGACAGTTCTTCACACTCCACCACCACCATTGACGCAGGAGACACAGACAGACGAGGTTATCTATGGTCGTGGTAATCGTCAGCGTCATCCACCGGCTGATCGCTTATCGCCTTCTGGTCCTCGTCCGAGGAAGACCCAGATTCGTCGTCGTCCCCCCCAGTGATATCGTTATCTATGTATGAGTCGTTAAATATATTAGTTTCAGACTATTCGCATATGTTACTATCGCACTTGCTTCTATCTGATCAGGATACATATATTGTTTTATGTATGCAGGAGACATATTACTATTAATCTGCATTGTTATTCGAGTTACATTTCCAAAGAGACTGCAACCAATAATTAAGATACAAGTACATCTCACATAAACGGTAGGACTGAACTTACAAAATACAGCTTACATACTACATGAAGGCATCATCGTCATCCTCCGTCGCTGCAGCACTCTTGCCCTTCGACGATGCGGTACTCTTGCCCTTCGACGATGCGGTACTCTTGCCCTTCGACGATGAGGTACTCTTGGCCTTGGTGCTCGGCATGAAGATATCGTCTTCGTCTTTGCTGTCGGCAGTCCATAAATATGTATGCTCTGCTGCAATCCTTATAAAATTTTCACTCTTCGTCTGCACTACCTTCTTCCACCTTCCATGCAACCTAAGAAGTTCTTTACGTACCTCCTCATAGGTCCTTTCAGGCCACCCAGACCTACGTAATGTGTGAGCCAACTCATTCTGTATGGTGTCACTACAGATGAGTTCGTCCCATGGAACTATCCTATTGTCCATCCTGAAATTTGTGGCTAGCCTAAGAAGACATTTGCTCATCTCAGGGTGAAAACTACGATCGAAAGGATAATCGGACATCTCGACTACACTAAAATGGACTGCTTATCCAACTCCGTGTGAAGGGGGTTTTATAGGTAGAGAGGAGAAAATGACGGGACAGAACGACTGCGGTATGGAGGGAAAGGTGCCGGGAACATATGGCGGGAAGGGGTTGGCGGGAAACGGGTGGCGGGAAGGGGTTGGCGGGAAACCGGTAGCGGGAAGGGGTTGGCGGGAAGGGGTTGGTGGGAAACGGGTTGCGGGAAGGGAAACAATATCGGCACAGAGTTGGCGGGAAAATATTGAGGGAAATAAGGGGGAATGGTTGTGCAGCATTATAATGAATTTATTTGTAAAAAAAAACTTAGAACCCCTCGGCCCACAGCACTGCCTACTACACTACATGCACTGCCTACCCACCTTACTGTCAAGGAGGTTTTATAGGAAGAGAGTAGAAAATGGCGGGAAAGGGTTGACGAGAAAGGATGGCGGGAAAGGTAGACATAAATAATATTTATACAATATTATAAGACGGGCAATCGTTGTACATCATTAATAAGTCAAATTTCACAAAAAAAAAAACATTTCGGCTTACCATGGGCCAACAGGAGCCCACTCGACCGTGTGGAGGACTCGTCGGCTTCGTGTAGGCCGACAGGCCACTAGTTGGCCTACTGGTGGCCGACAGACCCCCCATCGGCCTACTGGTGGCCGACAGGCCCCCCATCGGCCCACCCTAGGCCGACAGCCCCCCACCCCCCCCCCCCCCCCCCCCCCGGTCGGCCCAGCCCAGGCCGACAGGGTGCTATTTCTGATTTTTTTGCATTCTGCCCAATAATTTTCAAAAAGGCTATAAATTTAGTCATAGTTTTGAAAAAAAATCCATTTTTGGCACCACTTGCCTGTACTAGCACGAAGCAAGCCAGAGAAATTTCTTTCCGTCATACGTGCATTTGAAAATAAGAAAAATGTAAATACTCATTTGTCTCCACTATAAGTTTTGTCTAGTCTCCTTTTGGACCGTACAATCTTATATGACCCAGCCACCGGACCGACTATTTTCTTTATGGCCCTTTGACCACCTGGATCTCCATATTAGAGCAATTGTACAAATAGGGCTCTAAGAAAAAGCTTGTGGCTCGCGAGCCGTCCGAAATTGGCTCATCTTTTGGCCCGACTCGAGATCGACTCGAAAAGAATTGAGTTGAGTATGAATACTTTATAGCTCAGCCCAGAAATGAGTTGAGCTTGAGCCAACACTAACTCGTTCAATCTTAGGTCGAACTATAATTATATTGAATGTTATTACTATTATGTATGAAAAGGAAATAAGATAAAATATTAATGTATGTTGTGTAAGTGGTTTTCCTTCATTTTATCTACAAACAAACATGGAAGAGTAATCAACACATAGCAAATTTAGGCCTTAATATGGTACATGGTCTGTCATGTGCTAAATATACTGCTATTTTTTTAGCCAAAGTTCCATAGCAGATGCCCCCTCATATGTTTTCTTATGTTATTGTGGCATATCTATTTGAAAAAAAGATCTACATTATAGACTGTTTTATGGTCTCATTTAGCGCGAAACTAACTCAGATATCGATGCAAGAGCCATTTCTACAGCTCAATCTTGATCTTCTTTCAGATTTAGCATGGTCATATTTTAGTATAAGCTGAGCTGAGACTAGGTCGACTCGCTCAAACTCAGCTCGTTTGCAGCCTCGGGCACCAAATATACGTGTGTTAGGAAAACAAAATGGCTAGAAAAACAATAGATGCATGACTCAGCCCACCAAAGCACACTTGGCAAGATGCCAGTGCCACGTGCATGCTGCTACGACAGGCGTCCTCCTCGCACAAAGCTATCGCGTCACCATCGACACATGGCGCACATGAAAGAAGGGTCGAGCGCCACCTCGCGTTCCACATTTTCCTGATGCTCATGTATAACAGTGTCCATCGGCTGGCCGCCTCTCAGGAAAACACGGGTGCGGAGAAGAAAAGCATATGCAAATATTGGTGTTCACTCGCATGTGATCCATGGAGTTGCCGTTGTCCACCGGCGTCCTGCCTCAAACGCTGTCGGTAAGATCACGGGTGTGTCTTCGAGCTCCAGCTATTTACTATTTAGTACACTTCTTTAATCTAGTTATTGTGTGCATATCAGGCGAAGCTAGGCCCTACGCATCTAGCCGCACGCGCGAGGCCAGGAGACGGAGGAACTAGCCATGATGCCGAGTGGCTTGGAGGTTAGATTTGTTGTTTCCTTTCTTGGATTGAGAAGTTTTTGGTGTTTTACATCTTTTTTGGATTCTGAAGTAGCGCCACGAGTTGGTGGGTTAAACAGGCATGGTTCGAGCTTCACCAGCTCCTATTTAATTTGAGCATGGCTCCTCCTATGCTCAATTCATTTTCTTAGATGTTATGTATAGAGCTTCGGCCTAATTCAGTGCAAGCTTATCTTCTCTAGATAAATTCACTTATATAGTTACATGCGTATATTTATTTTTTAGAATTGTGCCTACAACTACATTGGCAACTTGATATTGAAACGTTCAAACAACAGAACAGACAAACTGCCACCGGAGGTAGGTGGTTGGAGTATTTATTTACACAATTTTTACGTTTGCAGGTCTCGCACAGAGTTTATGTCCCTCGCCAGATGGTTACTCGAAGAAGTTACATCACCATGCAAAAAACACATACACTTCTTCTCACTTTTGTGGGTGTTGTATAAATCTGAGGATGCATCGACACCGCTGTTCGACCAAACGCCTTCAACGTGTGGTTCGTTGCAAGGAGTTCCGACAACGATGACATACAAGGTATATACATATAATGGAGAGCACCGTCCACAGAGTGACCAGATACCTCTGCACATGTAAGCGTGTCAGCATTGACAACATCAAGTACGATATATCAAGTTTCTACAGTAATAGCATGCCAGGCATGTACACCGTTGCGGAGAGCGTTGCTGATGTGATCTGTAAATGGTAAGGGGGTTGCATTAATTATTTCATGATAAAAAAAGTAACGATGGACCGCCGGGATATAAAAGCATGTTTTTTTTTATAGGATGATAAATAAATAAAATTAGATCAACATTTTTTTAGGCAAATAAAATTAGATGAACAAAGTCCCATAGTAAAAGCAACCGCTAAAATCTCGACATCATGGATCGTCGTTCTGGCCCATTTTCCCCATCGTTGGGCCCTTTAATTGGGCCCATCCATCATATTATTCTCCCTTTTCTCTTTGTTCAGTGCTCGATTATGTGTCACTCACTCTACTTATACGTACGTCGCCCTCAAAACAGAAAAAAAAATATTATAATACCTTTTGTTGTTACGTCCGAGATTTCCTTCGTGTTTAAGTCAATAATCATTGCTCATTTTCCGCTGATGGGTCACTCACTTGCTGGTGCATTCTGTGTGTGGTATGAGCGAAGAGGAACAAGAAAAGATCGGGCTGGAGAAAAGGACGATCCACATACACCCATCTATGTCAGCTGAAACCGAAAATGGCTTGAAATATGCTCCGAAAGTTGACCGGCCGGTCCCATGAGAAACTCCGGTGACGGGTCTACATCTACGGGCTGCCCTGCGCTGCATTTTTTTTGCTGGTTGGCTGTTGACATTGTATTACGTAGTACGTGTGAAACCATATCGTGGCATCGATCTCTATCATTGGAGTATGTGGCTAATGATCAACAGTTTATTAGTAAAAGGCTGTCTTGATCGGACTAGCGTGCAAGTACATGTGCCGATGTGCATCCGCCTGCTGGCCTGGGACGTGGGATTCATACGATCATCAGTCGTTGACTATGATGATGTGTTCAGCATCTGCGTATCGAGCTGCCTAACATGGGACGTCCCGGCATATGGTTTTCAGTGCTGCTGCGTTTTTTTACTCATCCAGTGGGGCAGGCAGTATGTTTGTTCGATCTGGCTAGCTAGCTAATACTCTCTCCGTCTCAAAATAATTGTCATACTAAACTTGAGCCATCCTAAAAAAAAAAAAAAACTTGAGCCACTTATTGTGGAACGGATGGAGTAGTGAAAATGAGGCCAGGTTAATATTGTCTCGAAGCCACTGCTAAAATGGTACTCTAGTGATCGACAACATCTTATATTAATTTACAGATGTGGTGGTCTACAAGATCTTATACTAGTTAACAGAGGGAGTAGAAAGTAGATATATCTTAGTTGTTTGAAGTATTCTTTTTAGAGAAGACAGTATTTTACCGACTCTCTGCACCGTAGCATATACGTACTGTACAATACGTCTGTCAAAATTGAGCAGATAAGATAAGCATCTCGGTTAATCAATTGGTCTTCTCCATGTGCGCCCAGAGGAGAGGGAAAGGTATATATGACAGGGGAGAAAGTGAGAGGGGATCCACATCCACCCGGCCCGAGCCCGACCGAGCACGGCACGGCGGAACGCGCGCCGCCGGACCCGGACGCGGACAGCGACCGCCGGCCGGCCGGCCACTTGGCGCACCGACGGACCTAAATAAAACACGGCATGCAGCAGGACGGGTCGTTGACTAGTTCCAGCTGGGTCGGTCCCTACGATAAAGTCAGCACCTTCGCTTAACTCCTGTGTGCATGCACAAACGAGTGTGTTTTGTTTTGTTTTGTTTGTATGTTTGTAAAAAGAAGAGCGTACAAGAGACTTTTTTTTTCTTTCCACCACACGTGCATTGACATGTTCCTGGTTGATGCGCTCCTACTTCTCGAGCGTGAAATAAAACTAGACAACCGACCCCCATATCCTATATATATTACTCGTAAGAAAATATCACCAAAAGACCTCTAGCTCGGGTCGTACACGCTGATATTGCTATTGCCACGTAACCTTATAGAAGCATTTTCAGTTTCCATGGATGCACGTAACCTTGTAGAAGCATTTCTATAGAACTGAAAATTGCGTTCAAAATTTGCGGGCTAGTCTTCTTTCTTCTGCATCCATGCTGTCGTGCCATGAACAAAGCTTGTTGCCGCCTTAGGACCTCGTCTTAATGAAACAAACTTGTTGAAACTCAAAAAGTTGTAGAAGCAACAGACGGATAGTCGACGGTGTAGAAGATGCACTTCACCTTTCCCACATTTCTCCTACTTCACATATCCCTTTCTCGGACCCCGTTCTCCTTCTCTCTCTCCTCCTCTTTCAAACCCAATAGTAAGGAGAGCTCACCGTGGTGTGGTGTGGTTTCGATGCTCCAAGAGCACAAGTCAACGATCCAGTCCAATGCAAGTTGCTCGCCGGTAATCTAGAATGTGGCGGGGGAAGGGAAGGAGAGAAAAGAAATTAATGAAAGAAAAATATAGAAAAGAGTAAATGTGGATTGCCTGCCTTTCATTGTGTGAACAAATGAGGAGGTGATCTAAAGTGATGAGAGAACAGATTAACAAAAGAGAAGTGTTAGTAGTACTATCAAAAGTTGTTGCCGGATAAATCTCGACATGGTGAAATCAAAGCTATCGAGTAAGAGACGAGAACGTTCTCAATGTATCGGCGACGCCTCCCTAAAAAAAGAGAAATTAATTCGACAAAACGAAAATTCCAAGTCAATAAATTAGTTATTAGTTCCAAGGCGAGACAATAATTCGACAAATCTACATCCCATATCCTCGGGATTTCTTGGATCCTCGTCCAGGCCCACATTTTTTTTCATTGTTGGGCTCTTTACTCGGGTCCACTTGTCAAAAAAAAAAAAACAAATTGGTGCATGGTGATGTATCACTCAATCGCTCATTGCAACATTCCCAAAGAATAACTCTTTTTCTGAGGGAATTCCCAAAGAAAAACTTGTTTTCACCGCAAAAAGAAAAGAAAAAACTTGTTTTCTACGTCAGGGAATTGCTTGGTGTTTTCAATAACCTTCGCGCATCACTCACCAAGGTACATCTGTGTAATACGAAGGAATAAAGGAGGGATGAGTTGGCAAAAGGAGTTCGTGAAATTCTGAACGGGCACGACCCAAACAACCATCTCTGTCAACTGAAACCGAAAAGACACTGAAGAACCAAGTTGAAAAACATGCCGTCCTTTGGCTCACCTTTTTTCTTTTATCTATCACTCCTTCTGCTGGTTAATTGGCCGGCCATGGCTGGCAACGTAGTGTGAAACTGTAATTATACATTGATGTATGATTGGCATTGGCATCTGTGGTGATGCGGCCAATGATGAAGATCTAACTGACCGGCTGACACAGGAGGAGATGGATGGGTCGTTGACGATGTACTGATGAGCATCTGCGCCTGGAAAACATGCACATGCATGCGCCGTCTTAGCTGGGATATGGTTTCACAGCCGCACATTTTTTTTATGTCAGTGGCCAGGCGTATGTAATGTTTGCTCGATCTGGCTAGCCAACTACTAGTAATTTGTAATAAAAAAAGAACTGTCATCAGATCGGTGAGGTAGTACTACAAAGGAAGACTTGCTAAATTATTATTTTAAAGATTGCTCGCCACATTATATTTGCCATTTTATTAATGATTCGTATGAACCCAATATAATACTACTCCGTGTACAACATACAATTGTCCAACAGGTCATTGGGATCCGATAAGCCGTTGTGCACTCCAGGAGGCGTTTTTTCGGATCAGATAAGAGCATCTCCAGCCGTTGTGCCCCCCAGAAAGCGTTTTTTTCAGCTTCCTGGGGTTGCGGCGGCGGAATATTTGCACTGCGGAGGGAAAAATTTCCAGTCGTCCCCCCACCCAGCCGGCACCATCGCGACCTGGTCGGCGAGCGTGGGCGGCGAGGAGGCATGGCGAGGGCGCGCGGCGAGCGCGGGCGGCGAGGAGGCGTGGCGGGCGTCGTGGACATGAGCCCCGCCGTGTCCGCGTCCGGCGCGCTCCTCGTGCCCCTGCTGCGTCCGGCGCGCATCATGCCCATGTACACCATCCCGAAGCCGCCCTCGCCGATGACCATCTGAGTTTTGACTGACTGACCCGAACGTGCACTCGATGGGCGCGATGGTGTGGTGCGTTCACTCCGACGGCAGCCACCGTGCGAGCCCGAAGTCGGATATCTGCGTGCGTGAACGGTGAACCTACATCTGTCAGCCATCGCCGCCGTCGAACAGAGGAGGCATACAGGGGAAGAGGAGGAGGAGAGTGGAAGTGTACCTGGGGCTGGTAGTCGGCGTCGAGGAGGATGTTGGAGGCCTTGATGTCCCGGTGGATGATCCGCCGCGCGCGGCCCTTGTGGAGGTAGCGGAGGGAGAACTCATCACCGTGGAGGTTTGCGGAGATGGAGCCGCGGGTGGAGAAGTCGAAGACGAGGTGGAGGCCGCGGTCGACGCAGCAGCCGAGGAGGGAGGAGACGTTGGGGTAGCGCACGTGGCCCACCGTGCCCAGCTCCGTTAGGAAGTCCTTCTCCTTCTTCTCGTCCGCCGCCGCCGCCAGCCGCTTCACGGCCACGGCGCGCCCGTCCGCCCACCGAAGCCGCCCTCGCGGGTCGCCTCTTGGAGCGTCGCGAACAGGATCCTGTATCCAGCGCCGGAGCCGTTCTGCCCGAGCATGACGGTGTTCCCGTTGCTCTTGGAGAAGCCGCGAGAGCGCGAGCAAGAGCCCAGCGCGCTCGCCGAGAACGGCGACCAGGTGTCGGATGGCTTCTTCTTCTCCGGCCCCCTCCTGGGCAGCATCCTGAAGGCCGTCCTGGCGGCGAGGAGGCGGGGAGGAAGCAGGGCGCGCGCGGCCGTCCGGGCGGCGAGGAGGCGGGGAGGAAGCACGCGCGGCCGGAGCGAGGAAGCAGGGCGCCGATGGCGAGATTCCTTTTTCGCATTCACGTGCGTGGGCCTAGGAGAAAAAGGAGGAGAGTGAGAGAGAGGAGAGAGGCTGACCTGTGGGGTTTGTGCATGTAGAAAATAGCGCCGGACGCCCCAAGTGCTCCCCGGTGGGCTGGGTTTGGCCTGAGGTCGTCGGAGCTATTTTTGCCCAAATCCGGCTCAAAACAACGTCCTGAGGGCGTGGCTGGGACTTTTTTCGTCCGCCGGCGCTGAAAAAGTGCTGGTGAGGAACTTCTTGGAGGGGGGGGGGGGGGGGGGGCCTGCTGGAGATGCTCTAAGCATCCCAAAAAAAACAGATAAGCACAAGCATCGATCCGATGAGGACTAATCGTTCTTGCGAGAGCAAGAAGCGGATTCGGATTCCATCCGTGCCGGCGTCCCGTACGCACGGTATATCTATGAGTACGTAGCTTCCACTCCACCACGCACTGGCTGCGCATACGACCCGATCCAAACGGTGCAAGATATTGCCCGCCGCACACCGATAGCGTACCGACGATGCGTAGCATGACGGAACCCTGGCGCCCTGCCTGGCCCCCACGCGCTGCAGCGGAGCACCGCAGAGACCGCCGCCGGACGTACGCCAGAACCATTTCCCTCTTCGCCGGTTTACACCACCGACCCAACCTAAACGCGGCATGCATGCATATGCCAGCTGAGATCAAGTCACAGGAGGTCACATACCGTGTCTAGATGAAGTCAAACACCTGCTTGCTTCTCATCGGGAAAAAAAACACATGTTTGTTTCCACCTTTTTTTGGCCGAAAACCAATCCAGACGTGATTTTTCCAGCAAACGCATGGAAACCCCTTTTCTGGTCCTCTTTTCTTCCGCTCTACTCCTGTCCCCCCTTCCTTTCATCCGCACTCTCGTCGTCCCTCGCCGCCGCTGTACCTCTCCGGCCGTCGTCCAGGCATCCTCAGACATCTGCAGACCCCACCCACGCGATTGCCCGCCTTGGACTACGCCGATTTCCACCCAGGAATCCCTACGCAGCTAAGTACCCTCTGCATCCCTGCCAACGCCATCCATGGCGGACACGCGCCAATCAGGTGTTCGGTCAAATGCCATTGAGATTTTTTTTAACATCTTGTTGTTTTCTAGAGAAGCATGATGGCAGGGTTCTCGGCGTTCAAGGATAAGTTGTTGTGGGATACGTGGTTGGTTGTTTCTGAGGACTTTGTAGGCATGAGCAAGGGCTCAGTCTTTGGGCAAAGCTTGCATGCTTCGTTTCATGAGCGAAAGAACTTCACGTCCTAGAACATGTATGTCATCCATAGTCGCCAACGCATCGATGATACACCATCTGCAACTCTGTCATGAAGTTTTGCTGTGCGATTCACCAAGTGGAGACAAGGTGCCATTGGGCTCGTCAACCATGAAGAATCGTGAGTGTTGCTTCGTGTTACTCTTCATGTTCGTTAGTTCACTCATTCACTCAATGTTGATGTACACATTGTATAGTCTGCACATGTTGTCTTGACGTACTACAGGACCGAGGGCAGATCATTCACGCACATACATTTTTGGATGAAACTCAAGGGGCAGTTTGTGTTGGATGACATGTGCAGTTACATGAAGCTCATAGGGCGCAATATGCTTTCACGCGTGAAACGAACGATGCACACCCTGCCATAGGACAGCGCCTCTTGCACTCCTGCCTACAAAGTCTGCATATACGCCACCCACGCACCACACTACAACTCATCCTCCTTCACCGAGTACCCCGCCATCATGCTTACTCTGAAAAACAACATGAAGTTCGAAAAAAGGCTCAATGGAATTTGACCGAACACCGGCCTGTCAGGCGTGGTGTTCGCCATGGACGCCGTCAGTAGCGGGGCAAAGGGTATCTGGTTGCGGAGGGATCCTGGCTGGACGGCGACGGCATTGGTGGGGAAGTGAGATCTCGCCGTGAATAGACGAGGACGGCACCCCAGCGCAATCTCCGCGAAAATCCGAACGCGGGTGAGTGGGTTCAACTGCAGGAACTCGGCTAGAGCTCAGATCTCATCAGGATTTCTTGAACGCGTCACTCACTCGCTCGTTGCAACGTTCCCATAGAAAAACATTGTTCGCTACGTCAGTGGATTTGCTTGGTGCTGATTTCAATAATCCTGGCGCATATCCCGGTGATGGGCCACTCACTCACCGAGATGGGCTCCGTGTGGTAGTATGAACGAACCAGTAGGAAAAGAGCAGGCAAAAGCCAAAAGGAGATGGAGAAATGCTGAAAGGGGACGACGATCCAAACATCCATCCATCTCTTTTTCTCTTTATTATCAACTGAAACCGAAATGATTTCCGGCTTGCTCTGCTTCGCTTTGGTCTACCGTCTCTGTTTATCCACGTGGCCGGCTGGCTGCACTTCCATTTTGCCGGCTGTTATAAATTTGGCCTGCCATGGCTAGCTGACAACGTAGTAGGTGTGAAAGTATGCTTGCTTTTCTACCAGTGTCAGTATCCTGGCATGGATCTGTAGATCGTTGGCATTGGCATATATACGCGGTAATCCCTTTGTCCAATGATAAAAGGCTCGTGGTGGCATGCAACTACATGTGCAAGCTTTCTTTGATTCTCTGGACCGGCTGACACAGGAGGAGATGGATGGGTCGTTGACTACATATGCTGGACTGCTGGTGGATCAGCATCGGCGCGTCGATCTCATCGGCCTAACATGGGTCGTCCCAGCTAGGATATGGCCTCTCGCTGCTGCGTTTTGTTCTTATTACTACTATTATTTCAGTGGGCAAGCGCATGTGTTGTTTGATCTGGCTAGCCAACTATAGTAATAAATTTAGTAAAACCCTGTCATCATATTCAGATCGGTAAAATTTCTGGACGCGTACATCAGTACATCTTACAGGATGCTTAATAAACCAGTACCCTCTCCGTTTCTAAATATAAGTCTTCAAGAGATTTCAATATAAACTACATACGAATGTATGTATATGGACGTAGTGTAGAATGTAGATTCACTCATTTCGCTTCGTATGTACATTCTAATCTCTGGAAAGACTTATGGTACATCTAGGAACGGAGGAAGTTACTACTGTACATATATGCTTTAATTAGTTGGTCTTCTGCATGCATGTGCCGATGTGCGTGCGTTGCAAGTAGCGTACCCAGCCGCAGGCAGAGGAGAAGAGGGGTGGCGATGGAGAGCAAGAAGCGAATTCGAATTTCACTCGTGCCGCCGTCCGTTGTTGCTTCCTGTACGTGCTTCTGCTAGACCGCGCACCGACGCCCTGCCGGCGGCCGGCGGTGCGTGGCTGACAATTAATGGAGTAGTACTTCTTATACTTCATGCCTACTTCAAAATGAGAAACCGGCATGCCTACTTCTTATACTTCTTATACTTCATGGAACGGATGCCTAATTCAAACGCCTGCTTCTTCTTTCTTGCGCATGGCCACAAAGAATTAAGGGCCCGTCTTATACGTAAAAAAAAAAAAAAGAATTAAGGGCCCGTATTTCTTTTTTAAGCAGGGGTTTGGGCCCCGATTTATTCTCCTCAAAATGAGAAACCGGCATGCCTCATTAAAAATGAGAAACGATCATACATTCTCCACGAATGAACAAAAAAAAAGGAAGCGACTGAATTGCCATCGAGCGGGTGTTTTTTTGGGTTTGGCCATTTTGACTCTTTTTTCTGCAACTCTTGCCTACAGTACAACTCAATAGAAGAAGCAAAAAGTGTTTTTGCTAATTGTCAGGCGCTTGAAATTTTTCACGCGCCAGTACATTCTGCGCAAGACGAGGCCTGCGGGGATGACGTGACAAGCGGCGACCACGGTGAGGCCAAGCCAGGACCTCTCCGGAGACAGGGACGACACTGCGAGCGGCGGCGGCGTCGCAGTTGGAGGCGAGGAAGAAGCTTCGCCACGCGGGGGGTGCATTGGTTCGCCAGGTTTCCTGCAAATGGGGAGGGGGATAGAAGCATGACCAGGGTGGTGCCCAGCAACAACAATGGGGGGAGGTTGAGAAGAGGGCGGGGCGACGAGGTAGTGCACGGTGGCGCCTACAAGCCATGTGTGGTGTGAAGGAAATATGCCCTAGAGGCAATAATAAAGTTGTTATTTTATATTTTCTTATTCATGATAAAGGTTTATTATTCATGCTAAAAATTGTATTGATCGGAAACCATAATACATGTGTGAATACATAAACAAACACCGTGTCCCTAGTAAGCCTCTACTAGACTAGCTCGTTGATCACAGATGGTTAAGGTTTCCTAACCATGGACATGAGTCCCGGATGAGATCACGGACATGACGAGGAGTCTCGAAATGGTCGAGAGGTAAAGATTGATATATAGGACGATGGTATTCGGACACCGGAAGTGTTTCGGGGGTCACCGGGTACTTATCGGGTCACCGGAAGGGGTTCCGGGCACCCCCGGCAAAAGATATGGGCCTTATGGGCCAAGAGGGGAAACACACCAGCCACAAGGGGCTGGTGCACCCCCCATATGGGCCGGCCTAGGAGGAGAAGGAAAGAGGGGAAGAGAAAGGAAAGAGTGGAATAGGATTCCCCCTTCCTTCCCTCTCCCCCCCCCCCCCCAATTTCCTTCCCCCTCAGATAAATATTGCAGGGGGCGCCACTTGGGGAGGACCCGATGTAGGATTCGGCCTACTTGGGGCGCCTCCTCTCTCCCTCCCACCTATATATATGAGGAGGGGGGCGCCTAGCACACACCAGACAATTGCCTAGCCGTGTGCGGCGCCCCCCTCCACCGTTTACACCCCCGGTCATATTTTCGTAGTTCTTAGGCGAAGCCCTGCGGAGATCACTTCACCATCACCGTCACCACGCCGTCGTGCTGACGAAACTCATCTACTACCTCGACGTCTTGCTGGATCAAGAAGGCGAGGGGCGTCACCGAGCTGAACGTGTGCAGAACGCGGAGGTGCCGTGCGTTCGGTACTTGATCGGTTGAAGCGCGAAGAAGTTCGACTACATCAACCGCGTTGTGAAACGCTTCCGCTTACGGTCTACGAGGGTACGTAGACACACTCTCCCCCCTCGTTGCTATGCATCTCCATGGATAGATCATTGCGTGTGCGTAGAATTTTTTTTGTTTTCCATGCAACGTTTCCCAACAGTGGCATCATGAGCCAGGTCTATGCGTAGATGATATGCACGAGTAGAACACAAAGAGTTGTGGGCGGTGATAGTCAGACTGTTTACCACCAACGTCTTATTTTGATTCGGCGGTATTGTGGGATGAAGCGGTCCGGACCAACCTTACATGTCCACGTACATGAGACCGGTTTCACCGACAGACATGCAACTAGTTTTGCATAAAAGTGGCTGGCGGGTGTCTGTTTCTCCTACTTTAGTTGAATCAAATTTGACTGCGGCCGGTCCTTGAAAAAGGTTAAAACAGCAAACTTGATGAATCACCATTGTGGTTTTTGCCGTAGGTAAGAACGGTTCTTGCAAGAAGCCCGTAGCAGCCACGTAAAACTTGCAACAACAAAGTAGAGAACGTCTAACTTGTTTTTGCAGGGTATGTTGTGATGTGATATGGTCAAGACATGATGTGATATACATTATTGTATGAGATGATCATGTTTTGTAAGTTATCGGCAACCGGCAGGAGCCTTATGGTTGTCTCTTTATTGTATGAAATGTAAACGCCATGTAATTGCTTTACTTTATCCTATGCGTTAGCAATAGTTGTAGAAGCAATAGTTAGCGAGACGATCATGACGCAACGATGGAGATCAAGGTGTCGAGCTGGTGAAGATGGAGATCATGACGATGCTTTGGAGATGGAGATCAAAAGCACGACATGATGATGGCCATATCATGTCACATTTTTTGATTGCATGTGATGTTTATCTTTTATGCATCTTATTTTGCTTAGAACGGCGGTAGCATTATAAGATGATCCCTTCACTTAATTTCAAGATAAAAGTGTTCTCCCTGAGTATGCACCGTTGCTACAGTTCGTCGTGTTGAGACACCACGTGATGATCGGGTGTGATAGACTCTACGTTCACAAACAACGGGTGCAAGACAGTTTTGCACATGCGGAATACTTGAGTTAAACTTGACGAGCCTAGCATGTACAGACATGGCCTCGGAACACTAGAGACCGAAAGGTCGAACGTGAATCATATAGTAGATATGATCAACATAGAGATGTTCACCATTGATGACTACCCCATCTCACGTGATGATTGGACATGGGTTAGTTGATTTGGATCACGTATCACTTAGATGACTTGAGGGATGTCTACTTAAGTGGGAGTTCTTAAGTAATTTGATTAATTGAACTTAATTTATCATGAACTTAGTCTTGATAGTTTTTGCATATCTATGTTGTAGATCAATAGCTCGCGTATAGCTCCCCTGTTTTATTTTGATATGTTCCTAGAGAAAACTAAGTTGAAAGATGATAGTAGCAATGATGCGGACTGGGTCCGTGATCTGAGGATTATCCTCATTGTTGCACAGAAGAATTATGTCCTTGATGCACCGCTAGGTGACAGACCTATTGCAGGAGCAGATGTATACGTTATGAACGTTTGGCAAGCTCGATATGATGACTACTTAATAGTTTAGTGCGCCATGCTTTACGGCTTAGAACCGGGACTTCAAAAATGTTTTGAACGCCACAGAGCATATGAGATGTTCCAAGAGCTGAAATTGGTATTTCAGACTCATGCCTGTGTCGAGAGGTATGAGACCTCTGACAAGTACTTTGCCTACAAGATGGAGGAGAATAGCTCAGCCAGTGAGCATGTGCTCGGAATGTCTGGGTACTACAATCGCTTGGATCAAGTGGGAGTTAATCTTCCAGATAAGATAGTGATTGACAGAGTTCTCTAGTCACTATCACCAAGCTACTAGAACTTCGTGATGAACTATAATATGCAAGGGATGACGAAAATGATTCCTAAGCTCTTCGCGATGCTGAAATTGGCGAAGGTAGAAATCAAGAAAGAGTATCAAGTGTTGATGGTTAACAAGACCACTGGTTTCAAGAAAAAGGGCAAGGAAAGGAAAGGGAACTTAAAGAAGAATGGCAAGCAAGTTGCCACTCCCGTGAAGAAGCCTAAAGCTGGACCTAAGCCTGAAACTGAGTGCTTCTACTACAAAGGGAATGGTCACTGGAAGCGGAACTAACCCAAATACATGGCGGATAAGAAGGATGGCAAAGTGAACAAAGGTATATTTGATATACATGTTATTGATGTGTACTTTACTAGTGTTCATAGTAGCCCCTGGGTATTTGATACCGGTTCAGTTGCTAAGATTAGTAACTCGAAACAGGAGTAGCAAAATGAACAGAGACTAGCTAATGGCGAGGTGACGATATGTGTTGGAAGTGATTCCAAGGTTGATAAGATCACCATCGCACACTCCCTCTACCTTCGGGATTAGTGTTGGACCTAAATAAATGTTATTTGGTGTTTGCGTTGAGCATGAATATGATTGGATCATGTTTATTGCGATACGATTATTCATTTAAGACAGAGAATAATTGTTGTTCTGTTTACATGAATAAAACCTTCTATGGTCATACACCCAATGTAAATGGTTTATTGAATCTCAATCATAGTGATACACATATTCATAATATTGATGCCAAAAGATGCAAAATTGATAATGATAGTGCAACATACTTGTGGCACTGCCGTTTAGGTCATATTGGTGTAAAGCGCATGAAGAAACTCCATGCAGATGGACTTTTGGAATCACTTGATTATGAATCATTTGATACTTGCGAACCATGCCTCATGGGAAAGATGACTAAAACTCTGTTCTCCGGAACATTGGAGCGAGCTGATGACTTATTGGATATAATACATATCGATGTATGCGGTCCGATGAGTGCTGAAGCACGCAGTGGGTATCATTATTTTCTGATCTTCACAGATGATTTGAGTAGGTATGGATATATCTACTTAATGAAACACAAGTCTGAAACATTTGAAAAGTTCAAAGAATTTCAGAGTGAAGTGGAGAATCATCGTAACAAGAAAATAAAGTTTCTACGATCTGATCACGGAGGCGAATATTTGATTTACGAGTTTGGCCTTCATTTAAAACAATGTGGAATAGTTTCACAACTCACGCCACCTGAAACACCACAGCGTAATGGTGTGTCCGAACGTCGTAACCGTACTTTATTAGATATGGTGTGATCTATGATGTCTCTTACCGATTTACCACTATCATTTTGGGGTTATGCATTAGAGACAGTTGCATTCACGTTAAATAGGGCACCGTCTAAATCCGTTGAGACGACACCGTATGAACTGTGGTTTGGCAAGAAACCTAAGCTGTCGTTTCTTAAAGTTTGGGGATGCGACACTTATGTCAAAAGGCTTCAGCCAGATAAGCTCGAACCCAAATCAGAGAAGTGCGTCTTCATAGGATACCCTAAAGAAACTATTGGATACACCTTCTACCACAGATCCGAAAGCAAGGTCTTGTTACTAAGTTTGGGTCCTTTCTAGAGAAGGAGTTTCTCTCGAAAGAAGTGAGTGGGAGGAAAGTAGAACTTGATGAGGTAATTGTACCTTCTCTCAAATTGGAGAGTAGCACATCACAGATAACAATTCCCGTGATGCCTACACCAACCAGAGAGGAAGCTAATGATGATGATCATGAAACTTCAGATCAAGTTACTACAGAACTTCATGGGTCGACCAAAGCACGATCCGCACCAGAGTGGTATGGTAATCCTGTTCTGGAAGTCATGTTACTAGACCAAGGCGAACCTACGAACTATGAAGAAGCTATGATGAGCCCAGATTCCGACAAATGGCTTGAGGCCATGAAATCTGAGATAGGATCCATGTATGAGAACAAAGTGTGGACTTTGGTGGACTTGCCCGATGATCGACAAGCCATAGAGAATAAATGGATCTTCAAGAAGAAGACTGACGCTGATGGTAATGTTACTGTCTATAAAGCTCGACTTGTCGCGAAAGGTTTTCGAAAAGTTCAAGGAGTTGACTACGATGAGACTTTCTCACCCGTAGCGATGCTTAAGTCTGTCCGAATCATGTTAGCAATTGCCGCATTTTATAATTATGAAATCTGGCAACTGGACGTCAAAACTGCATTCCTTAATAGATTTCTTAAAGAAGAGTTGTATATGATACAACTATTGGGTAATGCAGCAGAAAACAAAAATTTCCGACCTACGCACCAGCCCAGGACCACTATGGAGACTGCATACAAGGTTTGATCATTTTCGTTACCGACTCGTAGCGCAGCGGAAGTAGAGTCGATGACGATCGTCGGTGCAGATCCCCGCATCTAGGATTTACAACCTCCCAACCGCGAGGATGTACTCCCTCATCTGCCCCCCGGACGGTGTCGCGAACAGCCCTTCAGGAGGACCCACAGAACTCGGACCGTCACTTGGACAGCCCTTCGGGAGGCACTCTCGAACAGCCCCTCGGGCACTAAGATCGAAACTACAACCTCTCTACAGAGTTGCACACATACGGTGTCATCTATCCGGCAGGGCTTCGCCGTCCAGAACTAGTTCCCACCGGAACCCAGACAGCCTTTCGGCTCTACGAAACTATTTCGCGGGGAGGGAGAGAGAAGCCAGATCATTGGCACTTGTATGTGAGAAGGGATGAGGTTTGTGGGCAGCCCACTCTCCTCTATTTATTGGAAAGCCAAGGGGTAAAGTTGGCATTCACAAATACCAAAAGTACCCCCACTTTATGTCATTTACATAAAGAATAAAGCAAAAAGGAGTGCCATGTGGAGCTCCACCCTCCATGGCCGGCCACCCCTTGGGGGGGGCCCCCCAAGGGGGCTTCCTTAGTGCCCAAGGCTTCTAGAAGCCTTTTGGGAAATTTCCCAAAAGATGCTTTCCATAAAAATTCCCAAAAAGCACTTTCACTATTCACGATGACATTTTTCAGCGTCCGTTCGAACTGAAAATATTTATGTGGGCTTAGAACATTTCTAGTACCCACTAAAATGATTTTCAACGCGTTCTGGAATAATTCCAGATTAGTGATTTCATCTGCGAAAAGCATCTGAAGCGGTTCCAGCAGCTCCGGAACATTTCCGGTTTTCATCTAGAAAATTCCCAAAAGTTTCCAGAATGATTCTGGCACCCTCCAAGAATTATCGGGCATGTGCCGAAACCAATTTGACTTTATGGTATCCTCTGAAACAACTTTTCAGTTTCACCGGAACTCATCCGGTGACCTCTCTCTGCGGAACTTTTCCGCTGTCCGAAACTTTTCCGGTGTCCGAAACTTTTTCGGTGATTTTCTCTCAGACTCCCTGTCTAGTATTCAGCAGATAGATGACCCTTAAGCGTGTGACCCTATAGGTTCGGTGAAGTATAGACATGACACGGAACCCCTTCCGATCAATGATCAACATCGGAGCCGTGGACACCCATATTGACCCCTATACCCACACGAATGAATATTCGAGTGAACCTCCAGTTGCTGTGTGCTATTCCTGTTGCTTCGCGATATGTTACAAATACCCGAGGTGAGACATGTTGGCACTCCCGTGGATCAACAACTTGTCCACTAAGCCAGTTACCTCGTTACCAGTATTGTTCTCTTTTCTCGTTCCTGTGTTCTGGCATCCCTGTGATCAAATCACATTGTGTCTGGCCAGACGATGATGGATACCGTAACATCGAGAGGGCCCAAAGATATCTCTCCATCGTCGGAGGAGCAAATCCCAATCTTGAGCTATCAAGTTACTTGACATACTTTCCCATGAACCCGTAAGCCGCCGTAATAGCCATCCATTTACGGATGACGTTTAACAAACCCCAAAGTTCATGAATCAAGCATGAAGAAACTTGATACTCTCATGGTCTGAGGAATCATGCAAACGTTAACCATCTCTGTGTTATTAACCATTAACTCATGCCGAAGGTATCTCATAGCATAACATTAATTCGGGTCGATTCAACACAAATGTTCTGCTAACATTGTGCCCTCAAAGTTGCTGGCATAGACATGCCCATGATCAGGAAAACAGAACCATCATGCAACACTTGAGCCAGTCATAAAGGCTTGACTAGGAATACATTTTACCATTTATTATTCCACACATGCATATGAGTCTTCCTCCGAGCCTCGTTTTATTTGTAGACTCAAGAACCATAGCAGTTATAGCATGGAACATAAACCTAATTATGAAGAGGGAGATAAATAATAATATTTATTATTGCCTCTAGGGCATATCTCCTACAGACTCCCACTTGCACTAGAGTCAATAATCTAGTTAATGCTAATGCACATCACACCTGTGGCACACCGGTGTAAATATGCTTCGCTTGTGGTATAGCCTGATGTCCAACGGATCTGGCGACTTCAGCTCCGTGTGTATCTTTGCATATCCTCGCGTTTTCATGCTTTCACAAAATTCAAATTTTGTGTGGACTTGGCTTTGTATGTATGCGAATCACAGGTCGAACCTGGATTCCTCAGACTGAGTTATGGAGCAACTACCTGCAGTAGTGTCCCATTGACAAAAGCCATCTTGGAACCATACTAAGTTCATGAATGAACTATATGATTCAACATCTTCTTTGTCGCTTTTAAAAGCGGCAACATACTTCGCCTCTGTTATAGAATTCGCCACAGTAACTTGTTTGGAACAATTTCCAACTACCGCGCCACCATATTGTGTATTGCACAAAACCCTTAACTTAAATCGAAAATCGCTTGGAGCATGGATGAAGACTGTGTCGATGTAAGCTTTTACAACGAACTCTTCATGATCTCCGCTTGCGAGAAAACATGTCATCAGTGCTACTATACTACTCAATGACCCTTTTTCACTGTTGTCCCATGATCAGTACTTTTGATCACTTTGGTATCTATACTCGCAACAACTTTGGGAGTATTGGACATATCTGGTTGTGTTACATATCATGGAATACATGATTAATCCAAACACAAGAGTGTGTGGAATCTCCATCATGTATTTTGCTCATCAGTGTTTTGGGACACCGAGTCTTGCAAAAACTCTTTCCATGTGACTTCGGCAAGAATCACTCCTTGACGTTTTTAATGCTAAAAGGTTTTAGCATCTTGTCAATATGTATCTTTGCTCAGCCCCATTAGGTAAATCTATCTCCATAGATCATCATGCCTAATATAAAGGCTATTTAGCCCAAGCACTTCATCGAAAAACTATTTTCAAATGAAGTCCTAATTCGTGTCAAGAAATTTATTTCCAATTAACAATGTGTCAAGCACACAACGTTTTTTTAGAAGTTTAATTATGCTCCCACTTACTTTCTTGAATCATAAGCATCTTCGTTACCCATTGATGAAGTCAAACCCCTTTGACTATTTCATCAAAACACGAAGATTCCAACTCCATTTTGCTCTCTTCTGTCCATTGCTGGAACTCTGAAGTTTGCATACTTACTAGCATCCTCTGGATTGACAAAATACCTTGGACTGTAACACATGCAAGTCCTTGGTTTCATTTCCATCAGATGAAAATCCTTTTGTCATCCTTTGTTTCATATCTCATGATTGAAATATGTATTAATTGCTAGTTCAACCCGAACCGACTTTAAGCATCGCTACGATGAAACAACCTCATCGTAGTCAACTCCTTGAACTTGTTATTGCAACAAGTCAAGCTTTATGGATAAAACATTTTTATCCGTATCAGTTTTAAGTTCCATAAATATTCGTTAGACTCTAAGTCTTCCGAAAGGTGTATCAATGTTTTAATCTTGAATCACTTATATGGAAACTAACTCGGGTTCTATTGGCATTTAGCCAATTCCGGAGTCAGGGCCCATCAACGCTTCCTTGTGTATTGTAGGTATATTGTTGTCTAACAACAATATCTCGTTTGCGCACCTGAGAGGTTTGCACGAGCTATTGCCTACGTGGTTCAGCTGCAAGTTCGACCGAAGTCCATACATTTTATTGTAGAGACTTCCGTATCAGTCGTAGTAGGAAACTCTGGAATTACTTCCAAGGTCTCTTTTCTTTGATCTGATGACGAAGATACTGTTATCTTGTCGAGTTGCATTGTTCTCCCACTCACCTTTTTGAAAGAACCATTTTCTTCAAAAAGCATACCATTCTTTGTGGCAAACCTATTTGCCTCGGTATAGTGAGGGAGGAATACCCAATTACTTGGGATAACCTACAAAGTAGCACTTGTCTGATTTGGAATAGGTTTGTAACCTTTTACACAAGCCCCATATTCCAAATGTTTAAGAAAAGGTATAACATGGTTGGGCGTACTTTACCATGGCGTCATTTCAACAGACCTGATGGAGCTCTTTTCAGTGTAAAAGCCGCAGTCTCTAAAGCATCACTCTTTAAAAGGGGTAATTGCAATTTTATTTATGTCATCTTTTGATCTTGCCATGTCATAAATGGTTCGATTACATCTTCACAGACTTTCCATTTGCAGTGGTGTTCCGGGAGGTGCAAGTTATGAAACCCCTTTCACAACTCATCAGACATTCGCTAAACTTGTAACTCAAAAATTCCTTTCTGCAATCGAATTGTAGAAACATAATTTTCTTATTACAATAACTTCTATTTCATTTTGAAAACCTTTTGAATGATTTCAAAAGATCCAGACTTACGTCTCATCAAGTAAATATCCATATATCTACTTGAGTCTTTTTGAAGGTAGACAAATCCACTGTTTGCAACAACATTTATCGGACTACATACATCAAAATGTATGATCACCAATAAGTTCTTTGCTCGTTCCTTATGGCCTGTGAATGGTATTTTAGTCACTAAACTTTTCGGAGGAAATTTGCAAGTGTCAGATGATTCAAAATCAAACGACTTCAAAATCCATCATAATGGAATTTATCCATGCGGGTTTCTCCAATGTGACTAAATGTAGTGCCACACTTATGTGGTATTCTCTTAGTCTTACGACATTTAGCGTCAGTGTTATGGATGTATCATATTACCATCAATATTCATAACATACATCCCATCGAGAATGGAAGCACGACCCTTCATGTTATTCATAATACTGAACAACAATTGTTCTTTTATGAACAACCCTTTTGCAACAAACATTTTGCAATGGGCTAGAGTGTATGAAACTCTAAAATGAATTATGAAAGTAAATCCAGAGGTAATATATTAATATCATTATTCATAACATACATCTCATTCTCAATGAAAGTATGGCCCTTATGTTATTCATAACTTCGAACATAAAAAGTTCTCTTATGAACAACTTTCTTGCAAGATACCTTATGCAATGGGCTAGTGTTTGTAAAACTCTAAATGAATTATGAAAATAAATACAGACATTAATACACCGATGGAAGGTATAGTAACATTTACTATGTTCCCTGTGTATACCTAAACCTCATCCCTCGCTAGTCTTTCAGGCCATAGTAGTTCTTACATCGAGTTGCAACAGAATGCAATCGAGCGGGTATCTTTGTGATTAACTCACAATACCCAAGAATCAGTGATTAACAATTTAATCATAATTCCCAAGAACTATATCTTTGACCAGCTTTCTATACATCAAAAACTTGTATGACATTCATACATGAGCTGGATATTCCAGTCTTCTTTCTTATTGCCATTATACTTCTAACAGTTTAACTTTTAGCATTTCTCCTACTCTCAGAAGAAGCACCCAACTTAAGAGTGGCGTTAGCCCTGGACTTCCTAGGCGTGAAAGTTTCACTAACACCCTTCGGATACTTCCTTTTTGTTTAAGTTGTTGTTTTATTCACCTTTCATCATATGACAGGCGTTCTTCTGGATCCCTCTCTTATCAGTCTAATGCATAGTAAACTCCTTTACTAATAGTTTGCAAACAAACATTGCTTTGGATATCTCATATCTTTTAGCCTTTGTCTGTCTCTGAAAATGATTTTCAGATTCCATGAATATTACATAACTATCCAAACTTTCGAAGTTTGGGTCTCATGGAAGCAAACATATTGCACTTGACTGAAACGGAATTCTAGCTTTTGGATCGAAGGACGAGAGTCACATGATCCATAGCATAAGCGAGAGAATACCGAAAGTATGCGATAGGACAAAGTCCTTCTTGGCACTCTTGAGGACAATCCTCACATTACGTTACCAACCGTAAAGTTTTAACCAGATATTTAACAGCTATTCAATTTTAAATAGGGAAGGTGGAAATGCGAGCCATAAATCTACAACTATTATGCAAATCACACTTAGACACTGTTCAAAATTAATTGCACTGAGAATTAAACAAGTTAATTCAAAAGTGCGCTCCCACTCAAATCAATATCTCTCATAATTGATTGTGAGTGATTCAAGACCCGCATTTCAATTGCTCGCCATTGGTGTAACACCACTGATGACGAAAATCTCAACCGGTAGGCCAACTTGCCAATCACATCTCTATGTGACTCTTGTTCATCTTTCGATGCGTGTGTTCCGAGCTCATGACGGTCATGCCCGAACGTCAAGACAACCAAGTGATCTCGCTACGAGTTCTCAACTCACCCGCCTCACACTTCTCTAATCGTTCGTACCCGTGTGACACGGCGCACCCCGAAAAGTTAGGTGCCGTGACGGTGCTACACTTGGGAGAACACTAACTACTTGATATTTTTGTGAGAGATCATCCTAATAAAAAGTGACTACTGCGCAATCAAAAGGATGCATCATAAGGGATAAACATCTCAGGCAATTCATAATAGCATGATATGGTATAGCCCTTTCTGACGGAGAAGTCTTGCATTTCTTCGTCTTCGGCATTCGCGTCGGTGTTCACCTTTGCGAAGATTGCCACCACCTTGTCGATGCACCAGATAATATTGCTATCTCTATAGCTAATAAAATAATGCATTACAACAAGGTTGACACGCAGTTCTTTTAAAGTGCAATCATATGGCTCCAGCCATCATGCCAAATCATGACACACAGGTCATGTTAATCAATTTACATCATATAGTCATCTCATACATAATCAAATTATTATGAGCACTGCTATACCACATCATATGCACATGCAAACCCTCCTGCAAAACCAAGTTAGACGTCTCTAATCGGTTCAAGCAAAAACTTGTTTTACGTGGCTTCTAAGGTTTCGAAACAAACCGAAGCTACCAACGTCCATCATCAAGTATGATAATCCAAGTCGCTAGATTAACATCGTGGGGTGTATGAGACACGAGATAATAAAATCTCGAGCCCCATACTGAACTTCTTCATACGCATGACCCCCGTGCAGATCATATCTGCATTGCCCTTTCGTCTGCAAAATTTCATCTTTCTTTTTAACTATGATGGAATTCAATGAACTGTTAGCACTTCGTTGATCAATCAGGATCGCGGATTGCCAGAACATTGAAACTCCACCATGCTATTATCAAGATCAGAAATATGCCAATTCCAGGGAAGCAACAAGAATATCAGGTAACAGATTTCATCTGCTACCCGCACAAATAATTTTCGGTAATAGAACTCATCTACTACCTAATTATATTGTGCAACACCCATACATCTCATGTATTCTAGATCGCAACCTGCATCTACGCATAGCACGGCTCATGATGCCACTGTTGGGTAATGCAGCAGAAAACAAAAATTTCTGACCTACGCACCAGCCCAGGACCACTATGGAGACTGCATACAAGGTTTGATAATTTTCGTTACCGACTCGTAGCGCAGCGGAACTAGCGTCGATGACGATCGTCGGTGCAGATCCCCGCAGCTAGGATTTACAACCTCCCAACCGCGAGGATGTACTCCCTCATCTGCCCCTCGGACAGCCCTCCAGGAGGCGGTCGAACAGTCCCCGGACGGTGTCGCGGACAGCCCTTCGGGAGGACCCACAGAACTCGGACCGTCACTTGGACAGCCCTTCGGGAGGCACTCTCGAACAGCCCCTCGGGCACTAAGATCGAAACTACAACCTCTCTACAGAGTTGCACACATACGGTGTCATCTATCCGGCAGGGCTTCGCCGTCCAGAACTAGTTCCCACCGGAACCCAGACAGCCTTTCGGCTCTACGAAACTCTTTTCGTGGGAGGGAGAGAGAAGCCAGATTATTGCATGGCACTTGTATGTGAGAAGGGATGAGGTTTGGGCAGCCCCCTCACCTCCTATTTATAGGAAAACCAAGGGGTAGGATGGCCATTCCAAAAACCCAAAAATGCCCATGAAAGAACACTTCCACAAGGGCATATTAGGGAAGTAATGGAGCAAGTGGGGCTCCAAGGAGGAGCCCACATGTGGAGCTCCATGGAGCTCCACCCTCCATGGCTGGCCACCCCTTGGGGGGGCCCCCCCAAGGGGGCTTCCTTAGTGCCCAAGGCTTCTAGAAGCCTTTTGGGAAATTTCCCAAAAGGTGCTTTCCATAAAAATTCCCAAAAAGCACTTTCACTATTCACGATGACATTTTTCAGCGTCCGTTCGAACTGAAAATATTTATGTGGGCTTAGAACATTTCTAGTACCCACTAAAATAATTTTCAACGTGTTCTGGAACAATTCCAGATTAGTGATTTCATCTGCGAAAAGCATCTGAAGCGGTTCCGGCAGCTCCGGAACATTTCCGGTTTTCATCCAAAAAATTCCCAAAAGTTTCCAGAATGATTCTGGCACCCTCCAAGAATTATCGGGCATGTGCTGAAACCAATTTGACTTTATGGTATCCTCTAAAACAACTTTTCAGTTTCACCGGAACTCATCCGGTGACCTCTCTCTGCGGAACTTTTCCGCTGTCCGAAACTTTTCCGGTGTCCAAAACTTTTTCGGTGATTTTCTCTCAGACTCCCTGTCTAGTATTCAGCAGATAGATGACCCTTAAGCGTGTGACCCTATAGGTTCGGTGAAGTATAGACATGACACGGAACCCCTTCCGATCAATGATCAACATCGGAGCCGTGGACACCCATATTGACCCCTATACCCACACGAATGAATATTCGAGTGAACCTCCAGTTGCCGTGTGCTATTCCTGTTGCTTCGCGATATGTTACAAATACCCGAGGTGAGACATGTTGGCACTCCCGTGGATCAACAACTTGTCCACTAAGCCAGTTACCTCGTTACCAGTATTGTTCTCTTTTCTCGTTCCTGTGTTCCGGCATCCCTGTGATCAAATCACATTGTGTCTGGCCAGACGATGATGGATACCGTAACACCGAGAGGGCCCAGAGATATCTCTCCATCGTCGGAGGAGCAAATCTCAATCTTGAGCTATCAAGTTACTTGACATACTTTCCCATGAACCCGTAAGCCGCCGTAATAGCCATCCATTTACGGATGACGTTTAACAAACCCCAAAGTTCATGAATCAAGCATGAAGAAACTCGATACTCTCATGGTCTGAGGAATCATGCAAATGTTAACCATCTCTGTGTTATTGACCATTAACTCATGACGAAGGTATCTCATAGCATAACATTAATTCGGGTCGATTCAACACAAATGTTCTGCTAACATTGTGCCCTCAAAGTTGCTGGCATAGACATGCCCATGATCAGGAAAACAGAACCATCATGCAACACTTGAGCCAGTCATAGAGGCTTGACTAGGAATATATTTTACCGTTTATTATTCCACACATGCATATGAGTCTTCCTCCGAGCCTCGTTTTATTTGTAGACTCGAGAACCATAGCAGTTATAGCATGGAACATAAACCTAATTATGAACAGGGAGATAAATAATAACATTTATTATTGCCTCTAGGGCATATCTCCTACAACAACCAGAAGGTTTTGTCGATCCTAAAGGTGCTAACAAAGTATGCAAGTGAAGACCCACAAGTATAGGGGATCTATCGTAGTCCTTTAGATAAGTAAGAGTGTCGAATCCAACGAGGAGCAGAAGGAAATTACAAGTGGTTTTCAGCAAGGTATTCTCTGCAAGCACTGAAATTATCGGTAACAGATAGTTGTGTGATAAGATAATTCGTAACGGGTAATAAGTTACAAAAGTAAACAAGGTGCAGCAATGTGGCCCAATCCTTTTTGTAGCAAAGGACAAGCCTGGACGAACTCTTATATAAAGCAAAGCGCTCCCGAGGACACATGGGAATTGTTGTCAAGTAAGTTTTCATCATGCTCATATGATTCGCGTTCGTTACTTTGATAATTTGATATGTGGTTGGACCGGTGCTTGGGTGCTGCCCTTCCTTGGACAAGCCTCCTGCTACTTCTTGAGCTTGCGTTGGTTTTTTCCTTGAAGAGTAAAGGGTGATGCAGTAAAGTAGAGATAAGTATTTCCCTCAGTTTGAGAAGCAAGGTATCAATCCAGTAGGAGACAACGCACAAATCACCGAATACCTGCACAAACAATCAAACAACTTGCACCCAACGCGATAAAGGGGTTGTCAATCCCTTCACGGTTATTTGCAAAAGTGAGATCTGGTAGAGATAGATAAATGATAAAGTAAATATTTTTGGTATTTTTGTTTAATAGATTGGAAAGTAAAAGATTGCAAAATAGTAGATCGGAAACTTGTATGATGCAAAGTAGAAAATTATATGATGGAAAATAGACCCGGGGGCCATAGGTTTCACTAGAGGCTTCTCTCAAGATAGAAAATAATACGGTGGGTGAACAAATTACTGCTGAGCAATTGATACAAAAGCGCAAAGTTATGACGATATCTAAGGCAATGATCATGAATATAGGCATCACGTCCGTGTCAAGTAGACCGAAATGATTCTGCATCTACTACTATTACTCCACACATCGACCACTATCCAGCATGCATCTAGAGTATTAAGTTCATAAAGAACGGAGTAACGCATTAAGTAAGATGACATGATGTAGAGGAATTAACTCAAGCAATATGATGAAAACCCCATCTTTTTATCCTCGATGGCAACAATACAATACATGCCTTGCTGCCCCTACTGTCACTGGGAAAGGACACTGCAAGATTGACACCACTAAGGGAATCACAACATACATACTATCAAAATATCGAACACATATCAAGTTCACATGATTACTTGCAACATGATTTTTCCCGTGACCTCAAGAACAAAAGTAACTACTCACAAATGATAATCATGCTCAAGATTAGAGGGGTATTAAATAGCATATTGGATCTGAACATATAATCTTCCACCAAATAAACCATATAGTAATCAACTACAAGATGTAATCAACACTACTAGTCACCCACAAGCACCAATCTATAGTTCCGGTACAAAGATTGAACACAAGAGATGAACTAGGGTTTGAGAGGAGATGGTGTTGTTGAAGATGTTGATGGAGATTACCCTCCCCAAGATGGGAGAGTTGTTGGTGATGATGATGACGATGATTTCCCCCTCCGGGAGGGAAGTTCCCCCGGCGGAATCGCTCCGCCGGAGGGCAAAAGTGCGCCTGCCCAAGTTCCGCTTTGAGACGGCGGCGCTCCATCCCGAAAGTCCTCTCCTCATTTTTCTAGGTCAAAATGACTTATATACCAGAAGATGGGCACCGGAGGTGGGCCGAGGGGAGCACAACCCACCAGGGCGCGCCCAGGTGTGTTGTGCCCACCTGGTGGGCCCCCTCTGGTACTTATTGGCTCCAATATTTCTCATTTATTCCATAAAAAATCCCCGTAAAGTTTCAGCTCATTTGGAGTTGTGCAGAATAGGTAGCCTGACGTAGCTTTTTCAGGTCCAGATTTCCAGCTGCCGGAATTCTCCCTCTTTGTGTGTACCTTGCATATTATGAGAGAAAAGGCATTAGAATTACTCCAAAAAGCATTATTATGCATAAAAACATCATAAATAACAGTAGTTAAACATGATGCAAAATGGACGTATCAACTCCCCCAAGCTTAGACCTCGCTTGTCCTCGAGCGAAAACCGAAATCGAAAAACATGTCCACATGCTTAGAGAGAGAGGTGTCGATAAAAACAAAATACGGACATAGAAGCATCATGAAATTTTATTATAACAGCAACAAACTTTAACATAAAACTTTTATCATAGACTTCTCATGAATAAGTAACAATTCATCACACAATTGAAGTATAAAGCATAAACTCTATTAGAAACTAACAAACTATGTTCTCAGTCAACTTTGCAACTACAATTCATCATCTTTTCAGGAAGGGTCACGTATCGGAGCCTTTAGGCAAGTCCACATACTCAACCATCATATAGTCTTCTATGATTGCTAACACTCACCGCATACACATGAGCAAAACGTTTCAACCGGACACATAGAAAGATAGGGGCTTATACTTTCGCCTCCCAACGTATTCACCTCAAGGGTGATGTCAACAATAATAACTCATGCTGCCCATATTCAACTGGACATATATGCCTAGATCTTTCCTCACCACATGATGCTTGCCAAAGGAGAAAAATAAAAGGAAAAGAGAGAAGAACTTTGACTCTTGCATAAAAGTAAATACATAAAAGTAAAAGATAGGCCCTTTGCAGAGGGAAGCAGAGGTTGCCATGCGTTTATTCGTTTGTATGCTCAACCCCTTAATGCAAAAGAATGTCACGTTATATTGCCCCTTGTGATGGCAACCTTTATTATGCAGTCTGTCGCTTTTATTCTTCACCATCACAAGTTCGTACAACGCTCAATTTTCTCTTACACTAATTGATCTCACACTTTTAGAAGCAATTTTTATTGCCTTATTGCACCAATGACAACTTACTTGAAGGATCTTACTCAATCCATAGGTAGATATGGTGGACTCTCAAAAATAAGATTTGGGTTTAAGGGTTTTTTGGATGCACAAGTAGTATCTCTACTTAGTGCGGAATTTTTGGCTAGCAAAGATGGGGGGCAAGCACCACATGTTGAAGGATCTATGACAATATAACTTCTATGTAAATATGAACAAACATAAATCATTAAGTTGTCTTCCTTGTCCAACGTCCACAATTTTGGCATATAATATTTTGATAGGGTTCACAATCACAAAAGATTTCCATGATAGTGTATTTATATGTGAATCTTCTCTTCCCTTATTAATTCTTTCATGAGTTGCATCATTGACTAATGCTATGTTTGTCAATCTCTAATAAAATTTTCTACTTATACTTTTCCATATGTGGTGTTATCACCTACCATAGGATTAGCATATGATCTTTTCATTTATTTTCTTTCTCTTTATTGAAACATGAAAGTAAAGAAAGCAAAAAACTCAAACTAAACTTTATTATATATCTCGCACATGATTACAAGGATGGATTACTAAGCAAGCTCTCAAAAAGAAAGGATCGAACTAAACTTTTATTCATCTAAAGCAAAAGATAACCATGGATCGAACTAAGAAAAGTAAAGGCAACAGATAGTGGGGGTGATACGATACCGGGGCACCTCCCTCAAGCTTGGCGGAAGCCAAGGGGAGTGCCCATACCCGATACTCAATTTTCTTTTGGTGATGAAGAAGGAGGTGGTGGTGATGTTGAAATAGAAGTGATCTTGTCCTCGGGTTTCCATGGCAGGGGCTCACCATTATAAGAGGAGGAGTGAGTCTCACGGGTCCTGCAACTGGCAGCCAAACTCATACCTTTAAACCTTGCCTCGTATTCAAATACTTGGTTTTGGAGGTCGTAGATCTTGCTCTGGAGGAAGTTGATTTGCTCGTTGAAGGAGAAGACGATGTCCTTCATGGACTTGCCCTCCACCTTGAGATCACGGGTGTAGTCCGCGATCAAGAGGTGATTGGCATTGAGTCCACGTTCCACCATCCCCTTGCACCGGAAAACGTCCTGCTCCACAGCTTCAAGCCTAGCCTCCATGGATCCAGTCCCCTTGGGGCCTTGCACATCGCGGATGTGGAGCACCCCCTCACGCATCTGGATAGCTTGAGGGTGCTGCATCACCTCCCGCAGATATGGGTTGATGACGTTCTCGAAGAACTTGTCCTTGGAGGAGCTTGAAGCGGCCATGGTGGATTAGATCTGTCAGAAAACAGCAAGGAAAAGAAAACAGGAGATTTCTCTACGATACGGAGGTCAATAGTTTTGGGGGGTATATAAATATTTTTTATCTTGGAAAACAAGCAAACGGAAGAAAAACGGAGTCCGGAAGGTACCCGAGGTGGGCACAACCCACCTGGGCGCGCCTGGCTTGCCAGGCGCGCCCTGGTGTCTTGTGCCCACTAGGTGTGCCTTCCTGGTTGCTTCTTATTTTCCTAATTTTCTAAATATTCCAAAACTGACAAAAAATATTTTTGCGGATTTTTCGGAGTCCGTTTACTTACCGTATCACGTACCTCCTCTTTTTCACGATTCTGGAGTGTTCCGGAAGGACTCTTTTATGTGTTCTTCCGGTGTCATAGTTTGGATAATATTACTTTCAACATTAATGGGCGTACCTGAGATATAATGTTTTATTCGTTGCCCATTAACAACCTTCGGGTTAGTACCTTCGGCATTATTTATTTTGATAGCTCCAGACCGATAAACCTCCTCGATAACATAGGGTCCTTCCCATTTGGAGAGGAGTTTTCCTGCAAAGAATCTGAAACGAGAGTTGTACAAAAGAACATATTCTCCAACTTTTAACTCACGCTTTTGGATTCTTTTATCATGCCATCTTTTAACTTTTTCTTTAAATAACTTGGCATTTTCATAAGCTTGGGTTATCCATTCATCTAATGAGCTAATATCAAATAACCTCTTTTCACCGGCAAGTTTGAAATCATAGTTGAGTTCTTTAATTGCCCAATATGCTTTATGTTCTAACGCAAGAGGCAAATGACAAGATTTTCCATAAACCATTTTATAAGGAGACATACCCATAGGATTTTTATATGCTGTTCTATAAGCCCAAAGTGCATCATCTAATTTCTTAGACCAATTCTTTCGAGACCTATTGACAGTCTTTTGCAAAATTAATTTTATTTCTCTATTGCTAAGTTCAACTTGACCACTAGACTAAGGATGATAGGGTGATGCAATTCTATGGTTAACATCATACTTGGCAAGCAGTTTACGGAAAGCACCATGAATAAAGTGTGAACCACCATCCGTCATTAAATATCTAGGGACTCCAAACCATGGGAAAATAACTTCCTTAAGCATTTTAATAGAGGTGTTGTGATCAGCACTACTGGTTGGAATAGCTTCTATCCACTTAGTAACAAAATCAACAGCAACCAAAATATGAGTATACCCATTAGAGGAAGGAAAAGGTCCCATGAAATCAAATCCCCGAACATCGAAAGGCTCAACAGCAAGAGAATAATTCATAGGCATTTCTTGACGCTTACCGATATTACCTATTCTTTGACATTCATCACAAGATAAGACAAACTTACGAGCATCCTTGAAGAGAGTAGGCCAATAAAAACCAGATTGCAATACCTTATGAGCAGTTATGTCTCCCGCATGATGTCCTCCATAAGCTTCGGAGTGATATTTCCATAGGATTTGTCCCTGTTCATGCTCAGGTATACAACGTCTAATAATACCATCTACTCCTTCTTTATAAAGATGTGGGTCATCCTAGAAGTAATGTCTTAAATCATAGAAGAATTTTTTCTTTTGTTTGTATGTAAAGCTAGGTGGTAAATATTTAGCAACAATATAATTAGCATAATCAGCATACCAAGGAGTGTTATTAGAAACATTTATTGCAGCTAACTGCTCATCAGGAAAGCTATCATCAATAGGTAGTGGGTCATCAAGGACATTTTCAAGCCTAGACAAGTTATCAGCTACGGGATTCTCTGCTCCTTTTCTATCAGTAATATGCAAATCAAATTCTTGTAGCAAGAGAACCCACCTAATGAGCCTAGGTTTAGCATCTTTCTTTTCCATAAGATCTTTTATAGCAGCATGATCGATGTGAACAGTCTCTTTAGAATCAACAATGTAGGATCTAAATTTATCACAAGCAAACACAACTGCTAAGAATTCTTTTTCAGTAGTAGCATAATTTTGTTGGGCACTGTCTAGAGTTGTACTAGCATAATGGATAACATTTAATTTCTTATCAACTCTTTGTCCTAGAACAGCACCAACAGCATAATCACTAGCATCACACATAATTTCAAAAGGCAAGTTCCAATCAGGTGGTTGAACAATAGGTGCAGTAATTAAGTCTTTCTTGAGTGTTTCGAAGGCTTCTAAACAATCATCATCAAAAATGAAAGGAGTGTCCTTTTGCAAAAGATTTGTAAGAGGCCTAGAAATTTTAGAAAAGTCTTTGATAAATCTCCTATAGAAACCAGCATGACCAAGGAAACTACGAATACCTTTGATATCTTTAGGACATGGCATTTTCTCAATTGCATCAACCTTAGCTTTGTCCACCTCAATACCTCTTTCAGAAATTTTATGGCCCAAAACAATACCTTCATTAACCATAAAGTGGCACTTCTCCCAATTCAAGACAAGATTTGTTTGCTCACATCTCTGCAAAACTCGATCAAGATTGCTTAAACAATCATCAAAAGACTTCCCATAAACAGAAAAGTCATCCATGAAAACCTCAACAATCTTTTCACAAAAGTCAGAGAATATAGCAGTCATACATCTTTGAAAGGTAGCAGGTGCATTGCATAAACCAAAAGGCATACGTCTATAAGCATAAGTTCCAAAGGGACAAGTGAAAGTGGTCTTTTCTTGATCAGGTTGAGAAACGGGTATTTGTGAAAAAACAGAATATCCATCAAGGAAACAAAAATGTGTGTGCTTTGACAATCTTTCTAGCATTTGATCAATAAAAGGCAAAGGGTAATGATCTTTTCTAGTTGCTTTGTTTAATTTTCTAAAATCAATTACCATTCTATAGCCTGTAACAATTCTTTGTGGGATGAGTTCATTTTTATCATTAGGAACAACAGTAATTCCTCCCGTCTTAGGGACACAATGAACAGGACTTACCCACCTACTATCAGCTATAGGATAGATTATACCTGCTTCCAGAAGTTTTAATATTTCCATTCTTACCACTTCTTTCATCTTCGGATTTAACCGATGTTGGTGATCAACAACGGGTTTAGCATCAGGTTCCATATTAGTTTTGTGCTGACATAGAGTGGGACTAATGCCCTTAAGATCATCAAGAGTATATCCAATAGCAGCTCGGTGCTTCCTTAGAACTTTCAATAGTCTTTCTTCTTCATGTTCTGAAAGATTAGCACTAATAATAACAGGATATATCTTTTTCTCATCAAGATAAGCATATTTCAAAGTGTCTGGCAATTGTTTTAATTCAAACACAGGATCAACTTAGGTGGAGGAGGACCTCCTAAAGTTTCAATAGGCAAATTGTGTTTAAGCAGAGGACGTTGTTCAAAGAAAATCTCATCTATTTCATTTCTTTCATGCATATGTAAATCATTTTCATGGTCTAGCAGATATTGTTCTAAAGGATCAGTAGGAGGCACAGCAATAGAAGCAAGACCAAGTATTTCACCCTTACTAGGCAATTCTTTTTTATGAGGTTTTCTACTAAACTTGGAAAAGTTAAACTCATGATACTCATCACCAAAACTGACACCGACAGTTTGTTTCTTACAATCTATTTTAGCATTAACGGTGTTCAAGAAAGCTTTACCAAAGATAATGGGACAAAACTCATCTTGTGGGGAACCAAGAACAAGAAAATCAGTAGGGTATTTTATTTTCCCACACAAGACTTCAACATCTCTAACAATCCCAATTGGTGATATGGTGTCTCTATTAGCAAGTTTAATAGTAACATCTATGTCTTCTATCTCAGCGGGTGCTATGTCATTCATAATTTCTTGATATAAGGTAAAGGGAATAGCACTCACGCTAGCACCTATGTCGCATAAACCATGATAACAGTGATCTCCTATTTCGACTGAGACAACGGGCATGCCAACAAGGGGTCTACGAATATCTGACTTGTCAGGTTTGACAATTCTAGTAGCTTCATTACAGAAGTAAATAACATGCCCATCTATGTTTTCTTCCAGGAGATCCTTAACCATAGCAACACTAGGTTCTACTTTGATTTGTTCATCAGGTTTAGGTGTTCTAATATAACTTTTATTGACCACAGTTGAAACTTTAGCATGTTCCTTTATCCTAACAGGGAAAGGTGGTTTCTCAATATAAGCAGCAACTGGATCAACATTATAAATAATAGTTTCCTCTTTAGCTGGTACCAGTTCTTTAATTTCCTTTTTAATAGGTGGGTGATATTTAAACCATTTCTCCTTGGGGAGATCAACATGAGTAGCAAATGATTCACAAAAGGAGGCTACTATCTTAGAGTCAAGTCCATATTTAGTGCTAAACTTTTGAAAAGCATCGGTATTCATAAAAGATTTAACACAATCATACTTAAGCTTAATACCTGACTCTTTACCTTCGTCAAGTTCCCAATCTTCAGAGTTGCATTTAATTCTTTCCAAAAGATCCCACCTGAATTCAATGGTCTTCTTCATAAAGGAACCAGTACAAGAAGTATCAAGCATGGATTGATCATCACGAGAAAGCCGAGCATAAAAATTCTGAATAATAATTTCTCTTGAGAGCTCATGATTGGGGCATGAATATAACATTGACTTAAGCCTCCCCCAAGCTAGAGCGATACTTTCTCCTTCACGAGGCCAAAAATTATATATGTAATTCCGGTCATGATGAACTAGATGCCTAGGATAATTTTTTTGGTGAAACTCCAATTTCAATCGATTCCAATTCCAAGATCCAATATCATCGCATAGCCTATACCATGCCAATGCCTTTCCCTTCAAAGATAAAGGGAAAACCTTCTTCTTAACTTCATCCCCGGGTAAACCTGCAAGCTTAAACAATCCATAAATTTCTTCCACATATATCAAGTGCATATCAGGATGTTCGGTTCCATCTCCTACATAAGGATTAGCTAGCAGATGCTCTATCATACCCGAAGGAATTTCATATTCAATATTTTCAGTAGGTGCAGTAGGTTGAGGGGTAACTAATTGTGGTTCTGGTCGAGGTGACGATACCCCAAACAAACACCTCAAAGGATTGTTTTCCATAGTAACAAGTGACAATAAATTTCAGCACGTAGTAATAATTTTTCCTTACCAATTTCAACTTACCAAAAGCGCTTCACTCCCCGGCAACGGCGCCAAAAAATAGCCTTGATGACCCACAAGTATATGGGATCAATTGTAGCCTTTCCGATAAGTAAGAGTGTCGAACCCAACGAGGAGCAGAAGGAAATGACAAGCGGTTTTCAGCAAGGTAATGTCTGCAAGTACTGAAATTGTAAGTAGCAGAGTAGTTTGATAGCCAGATAATTTGTAACAAGCAAATAACAATAGTAGTAACAAAAGTGCAGAAAGGTAGCCCAATCCTTTTGAGGCAAAGGACAGGCCAAAATGGTCTCTTATAATAAGCAAAGCGTTCTTGAGGGTACACGGGAATTTCATCTAGTCACTTTCATCATGTTGGTTTGATTCGTGTTCGCTACTTTGATAATTTGGTATGTGGGTGGACCGGTGCTTAGGTGCTGTTCTTACTTGAAGAAACCTCCTACTCATGATTAACCCCCTCGCAAGCATCCGCAACTACGAGAAAAGTATTAAGAATAAATTCTAACCATAGCATTAAACTTTTGGATCCAATCGGTCCCTTACGAAATAGCGCATAAACTAGGGTTTAAGCTTCTGTCACTCACGCAACCCATCATCTAATAACTACTCCACAATGCGTTCCCTTAGGGCCAAATATGGTGAAGTGTCATGTAGTCGACGCTCACATGACACCACTAAGGGAATCCCAACACACATACTATCAAAATATCGAACACATATCAAGTTCACATGATTACTTGCAACATGATTTCTCCCGTGACCTCAAGAACAAAAGTAACTACTCATACATGATAATCATGCTCAAGATCAGAGGGGTATTAAATAGCATATTGGATCTGAACATATAATCCTCCACCAAATAAACCATATAATAATCAACTACAAGATGTAATCAACACTACTAGTCACCCACAAGCACCAATCTATAGTTCCGGTACAAAGATTGAACACAAGAGATGAACTAGGGTTTGAGAGGAGATGGTGCTGTTGAAGATGTTGATGGAGATTACCGTCCCCAAGATGGGAGAGTTGTTGGTGATGATGATGACGATGATTTCCCCCTCCGGGAGGGAAGTTCCCCCGGCGGAATCGCTCCGCCGGAGGGCAAAAGTGCTCCTGCCAAAGTTCCACCTTGAGACGGCGGCGCTCCATCCCGAAAGTCCTCTCCTCATTTTTTTCTAGGTCAAAATGACTTATATACCAGAAGATGGGCACCGGAGGTGGGCCGAGGGGAGCACAACCCACCAGGGCGCGCCTGGGCTCCCTGGCACGCCCAGGTGGGTTGTGCCCACCTGGTGGGGCCCCTCTGGTACTTATTGGCTCCAATATTTCTCATTTATTCCATAAAAAATCCCCGTAAAGTTTCAGCTCATTTGGAGTTGTGTAGAATAGGTAGCCTGACGTAGCTTTTTCAGGTCCAGATTTCCAGCTACCGGAATTCCCCCTCTTTGTGTGTACCTTGCATATTATGAGAGAAAAGGCATTAGAATTACTCCAAAAAGCATTATTATGAATAAAAACATCATAAATAACAGTAGGAAAACATGATGCAAAATGGACGTATCAATTACTTATAACAAGACTTCTCCCATGTCCTCAGGAACAAACGTAACTACTCACAAAGCATATTCATGTTCATAATCAGAGGAGTATTAATTATCATTAAGGATCTGAACAAATGATCTTCCACCGAATAAACCAAATAGCATCAACTACAAGGAGTAATGAACACTACTAGCAACCCACAGGTACCAATCTGAGGTTTTGAGACAAAGATCGGGTACAAGAGATGAACTAGGGTTTGAGAGAAGATGGTGCTGGTGAAGATGTTGATGGAGATTGACCCCCTCTAAATGAGAGGATCGATGGTGATGACGATGGCGATGATTTCCCCCTCCCGGAGAGATGTTTCCCCGGCAGAACAGCTCCGCCGGAGCCCTAGATTGTTTGTACCCAGGTTCCGCCTCGAGACGGCGACGCTTCATCCCGAAAGCTTCCTTGTTAATTTTTTCCAGGTCAAAACACACCATATAGCAGAAGATGGGCATCGGGGGCCTGCCAGGTGGCCCACAAAGATGGGGGGGCGCGCCCTCCACCCTTGTGGATGGCAGGTGGCCCCCCTCTGGTACTTTCTTCGCCCAATATTTTTTATTAAATCCAAAATGACTCTCCGTGAAGTTTCAGGACTTTTGGAGTTGTGCATAACAGGTCTCTAATATTTGCTCCTTTTCCAGCCCAGAATTCCAGCTGCCGGCATTCTCCCTCTTCATGTAAACCTCGTAAAATAAGAGAGAAAAGGCATAAGTATTGTGCCATAATGTGTAATAACAGCCCATAATGCAATAAATATTGATATAAAAGCATGATGCAAAATGGACGTATCAACTCCCCCAAGCTTAGACCTCGCTTGTCCTCAAGCGAAAGCCGATATCGAAAAATATAACCACATGTTTAGAGATAGAGGTGTCGATAAAATAAAATACGGACATGAGGGCATCATGATCATCTATAGAACAGCAACATATATTGTCATATAATTTCTTATGCTAAAGTAACAATTCATTCACAAGGTAAAGTATGAATCAAAAACTTCATTGAAAACTAACAAATTATGATCTCAGTCATTGAAGCAATTGCAATTTATCATAACATCGGAAAGAGTCAATATAAGAGCTTTTCAGCAAGTCCACATACTCAACTATCATTTAGTCTTTCACAATTGCTAACACTCACGCGATACTTATGGGTTCAAAGCTTCCATCGGACACAGAGAAAGATAGGGGCTTATAGTTTCGCCTCCCAACTTTTTACCTCAAGGGTAATGTCAACAATAATACTTTATGATAACCTACATCTGAGGGGATATATATATCTGGATCTCTCCAACACATAGTGCTTGCCAAAGGAAAAAGTGTAAAAAGGAAAGGTGAAGATCACCATGACTCTTGTATAAGGGTAGAAGATAAAATTAAAAAAGATAGGCCCTTCGCAGAGGGAAGCAGAGGTTGTCATGCGCTTTTATGGTTGGATGCACAAAATCTTAATGCAAAAGAACATCACTTTATATTGCCGCTTGTGATAAAGAACTTTATTATGCAGTCCGTCGCTTTTATTTCTTCCATATCACAAGTTCGTATAAAGCTTATTTTCTTCACACTAATAGATCATACATATTTAGAGAGCAATTTTTATTGCTTGCACCGATGACAACTTACTTGAAGGATCTTACTCAATCCATAGGTAGGTATGGTGGACTCTCATGGCAAAACTGGGTTTAGGGATGTTTGGAAGCACAAGTAGTATCTCTACTTGGTGCAAAGAATTTGGCTAGCATGAGAGGGTAAGGCAAGCTCAACATGTTGGAGGATCCATGACAATATAACTTCTATTCAGATATAAGAAAACATAACCCATTACGTTGTCTTCCTTGTCCAACATCAACTTCTTAGCATGTCATATTTTGATGAGTGCTCACAATTACAAAAGATGTCCAAGATAGTATATTTATATGTGAAGCCTCTCTTTTTTATTACTTCCTATTAATTGCAACAATGACCAAAACTATGTTTGTCAACTCCCAACAAATTTTATTCATCATACTCTTTATATGTGAAGTCATTACTCTCCATAAGATCAATATATGATCTTTTTATTTCTTTTTATTATTTTATTCCCTCAAGATCATAGCAAGAAAACAAAGCCCTCAACTCAAAACTACTCTTTATTATATAACTCACGGACTCGATTACATAGATAGAGATCAAATCAAAACTCAAAGCTAGATCATACTAAAACTTTATTCTACTAGATCAAGATATAACCAAATGGATCGAACTAAGAAAAACGATAAAAGTAAAGGTGTGATGGTGATACGATACCGGGGCACCTCCCCCAAGCTTGGCAGTTGCCAAGGGGAGTGCCCATACCCATGTATTTATGTCTCTTTCTTCGGAGGTGATGATGTTGGGGTTGATGATGTTGTATCCTTCCTTCTCAGCTTGCGCTTGAGGATAGCATTTTCCTCCCTTAAGTCATCGATCTCCTGCTCAAGCCTTAATATCTTTTTACATAGTTCCTGTTTGTTTTTCTGCAAGAGACGAAAAGGGATAAACTCGATCTTAGGTATCTTTGCTTTATTAGGAAGACCTGACTTTTTGAACTCCACGTGCATGTCCCCAGGTTGGGGTAGTGGGACTTCCTTTTATCAGAACTTGGCTCTTCTTTTCCTTTCCGGTCATAGTCCTCTTCTTCCTCCGTGGTCCAACCATAATGCTCCACTTCCCCATAAACCTTGGGGTCTGCAATGTAATCAGCTACATAGCTCTCTCCCTCTGAATCTTGGGATGACATCTTACTCCAAAACTGCTACAGAAACAGCTCAAAATGAAAACAGGGGATTTTGCCGTGGTACAGTGGTCAAAACCTTCGGGAGATTATATAATGAATTTTTACCGACCAAAAGAAGTATTGTGCAAGAAAATGGAGTCCGGAGGGCACACGAGGTGGCCACAAGGTCGGGGGGTGCGCCAAGGGGGAAGGGCGCGCCCTCCACCCTTGTGGTCGCCTCGTGTCTCTTTCGGACTACTTTTAATTTTCCTAATTTTTTAAATATTCCAAAACGGAGAAAAATTATCATTGGAAATGTTTTGGAGTCGGTTTACTTACCGTACCAAATACCTATTCCTTTTCGGAGTCTGAAACGTTCTGGAAAGTGTTCCTTATGTACTCCTCCGGTGTTACGGTATCAAATATATTGGTCTCAACATTTATGGGAGTACCTGAGATATAATGTTTGATTCTTTGACCGTTTACCACCTTCGGATTTGTGCTTTCGGCGTTGTTGATTTTTATGGCACCGGAACGATAGACCTCCTCGATAATGTAAGGACCTTCCCATTTAGAGAGAAGCTTTCCTGCAAAAAATCTTAAACGAGAGTTGTATAGCAAAACATGATCACCTATATTAAACTCACGCTTTTGTATCCTTTTGTCATGCCATCTTTTAACTTTTTCTTTAAATAACTTGGCATTCTCATAGGCTTGGGTTCTCCATTCATCAAGCGAGCTTATGTCAAATAACCTCTTCTCACCGGCAAGTTTGAAATCATAGTTGAGCTCTTTAATTGCCCAATAAGCTTTATGCTCTAGTTCAAGAGGTAAGTGACAAGCCTTTCCATAAACCATTTTATATGGAGACATACCCATAGGGTTTTTATAAGCAGTTCTATAAGCCCATAATGCATCATCAAGTTTCTTAGACCAATTCTTTCTAGATCTATTAACAGTCTTTTGCAAAATCAATTTAATCTCTCTATTGCTCAATTCTACTTGACCACTAGACTGAGGATGATATGGAGATGCAATTCTATGGTTAACATCATACTTAGCAAGCAATTTACGAAAAGCACCATGAATAAAATGTGAACCACCATCAGTCATCAAATATCTAGGGACTCCAAACCTCGGAAAAATAACTTCTTTAAGCATCTTAATAGAAGTGTTATGACCAGCACTACTAGTTGGAATAGCTTCTACCCACTTAGTAACGTAATCAACAGCAACTAAAATATGTGTATACCCATTAGAGGAAGGAAAAGGTCCCATATAATCAAAGCCCCAAACATCGAATGGTTCAATAACAAGTGAATAATTCATAGGCATTTCCTGACATCTACTAATATTACCAATTCTCTGGCATTCATCACAAGACAAGACAAACTTACGAGTATCCTTGAAGAGAGTAGGCCAATAAAACCCAGATTGCAATACCTTATGTGTAGTTCTATCTCCAGTGTGGTGTCCTCCGTAAGACTCGGAGTGGCACTTGCGTAGGATCGGTTCATGTTCATGCTCAGGTACACAACATCTAATAACACCATCTACTCCTTCTTTATAAAGGTGTGGGTCATCCCAAAAGTAATGTCTTAAATCATAGAAAAACTTTTTCTTTTGCTGGTATGTGAAACTAGGTGGTATAAATTTAGCAACAATGTAATTAGCATAATCAGCATACCATGGAGTATTATGAGCAGCATTTATGGCAGCTAATTGTTCATCAGGAAAGCTATCTTCAACAGGCAGTGGGTCATCAAGAACATTTTCTAACCTAGACAAGTTGTCTGCAACGGGGTTCTCAGCTCCCTTTCTATCAATAATATGCAAATCAAATTCTTGTAGCAAGAGAACCCATCTAATAAGTCTAGGTTTAGCATCTTTCTTTTCCATAAGATATTTAATAGCAGCATGATCAGTGTGAACAGTTACTTTGGAATCAACAATATAGGATCTAAACTTATCACAAGCAAAGACAACAGCTAAAAATTCTTTTTCAGTAGTAGCATAATTCCTCTGGGTGCTGTCTAGAGTTTTACTAGCATAATGAATAACATTTAATTTCTTATCAACTCTTTGCCCTAGAACAGCACCAACAGCATAATCACTAGCATCACACATAATTTCAAAGGGTAAATTCCAATTAGGTGGCTGAACAATAGGTGCAGAAATCAAGGCTTTCTTAAGTATTTCAAATGCTTCTACACAATCATCATCAAAAACAAAAGGAACATCTTTTTGCAAGAGATTAGTGAGAGGCCTAGAAATTTAAGAGAAGTCTTTAATAAACCTCCTATAGAAACTAGCATGACCAAGGAAACTTCTTATACCTTTGATATCTTTAGGACACGGCATCTTTTCAATAGCATCTACTTTAGCTTTATCAACTTCAATACCTCTTTCAGAAATTTTATGCCCCAAGACAATACCTTCATTAACCATAAAATGGCACTTCTCCCAATTCAAAACAAGATTAGTTTCTTCACATCTCTGCAAAACTTGATCAAGGTTGCTTAAGCAATCATCAAAAGAAGTTCCGTAAATGGAGAAATCATCCATGAAAACCTCAATAATCTTTTCACAAAAATCAGAGAATATAGCAGTCATACATCTTTGAAAGGTAGCAGGTGCATTGCATAAACCAAAAGACATACGTCTATAAGCAAAGGTACCGAAAGGGCAAGTAAAAGTAGTCTTTTCCTGATCATCTTTTAACACAGGTATTTGAGAAAAACCAGAATAACCATCTAGAAAGTAAAAATGTGTATGTTTGGATAATCTTTCTAGCATTTGATCAATAAACGGTAGAGGGTAGTGATCTTTTCTAGTAGCTTTATTTAATTTGCGAAAATCAATTACCATTCTATAACCTGTAACAATTCTTTGTGGGATCAATTCATTCTTATCATTAGGAACAACAGTAATACCTCCCTTCTTAGGGACACAATGAACAGGACTTACCCACTTACTATCAGCAATAGGATAAATTATACCTGCCTCCAGAAGCTTTAGTATTTCATTTCTTACGACTTCTTTCATCTTAGGATTTAACCGTCGTTGGTGATCAACAACTAGTTTAGCATCATTCTCCAAATTAATTTTGTGCTGACATAGAGTGGGACTAATGCCCTTAAGATCATCAAGAGTATATCCAATAGCGACACGGTGCTTCTTCAGAGTTTTCAATAATTTCTTTTCTTCATGCTCTGAAAGGTTAGCACTAATAATAACAGGATATATCTTCTTTTCATCGAGATAAGCATATTTCAAAGTATCTGGTAATTGTTTAAGCTCAAACACGGGATCACCCTTGGGTGGATGAGGATCCCCAAGGATTTCAATAGGCAAATTGTGTTTCAAAATAGGCCCTTGATTAAAGAATATCTCGTCTATTTCCCTTCTTTCAGTCATAAACATATCATTCTCATGGTCTAGCAAATATTGTTCTAAGGGATCGGTAGGAGACACGGCAATAGAAGTAAGACCAATAATTTCATCCTTACTAGGCAATTCTTTATCATGGGGTTGTCTACGAAATTTAGAGAAATTAAAATCATGAGACATATCCCCTAAACCGACAGTAACAATATCTTTCTCGCAATCTATCTTAGCATTAACAGTATTCAAGAAAGGTCTACCAAATATAATGGGACAAAAGTCATCTTGTGGGGAAGCAAGAACAAGAAAATCAGTAGGGTATTTTATTTTCCCACACAAGACTTCAACATCTCTAACAATCCCAATTGGTGAAATAGTATCTCTATTGGCAAGCTTAATAGTAACATCAATATCTTCTATCTCAGCGGGTGCAATATCATTCATAATTTCTTTATATAAGGAAAAAGGAATTGCACTCACACTAGCACCCATATCACATAAGCCATGATAACAATGATCTCCTATTTTAACTGAAACAACAGGCATGCCAACAACGGGTCTATGTTTATCTTTACTATCGGGTTTAGTAATTCTAGCAGCTTCATCACAGAAATAAATAACATGCCCATCAATATTATCAACCAAGAGATCTTTAACCATAGCAATACTAGGTTCAACTTTAATTTGCTCAGGGGGTGTAGGTGTTCTAGTATAACTCTTACGAACCATGGTTGCAGCTTTAGCATGATCCTTTATTCTAACAGGAAAATGTGGTTTCTCAATATAAGCAGTAGGAACAATAGGATCAACATTATAAGTAATAGTTTCTTCTTCAACTTTAATAGGTTCTACTACTTTAACTTCACTGGAAGGATGATATTTAAACCACTTCTCCTTAGGGAGATCAACATGAGTAGCAAAAGATTCACAGAAAGAAGCTACTATCTCAGAGTCAAGTCCATATTTAGTGCTAAAATCACGAAAAGCATCAGTATCCATAAAAGATTTAACACAATCAAACTTAAGGTTTATACCTGACTCCTTACCTTCGTCGAGTTCCCAATCTTCAGAGTTGCGTTTAATTCTTTCCAATAAATCCCATTTGAATTCAATAGTCTTCTTCATAAAAGAACTAGTACAAGAAGTATCGAGCATGGATCGTGTAGGGTAACGCAGCAGAAAACAAAAATTTTCCGCCCTACGCACCAGCCCAGGACCACTATGGAGACTGCATACAAGGTTTGATCATGTTCGTTACCGACTCGTAGCGCAGCGGAAGTAGAGTCGATGACGATCGGCGGTGCAGATCCCCGTAGCTAGGATTTACAACCTCCCAACCGCGAGGATGTATACCCTCGTCTTCCCTTCGGACAGCCCTCCGGGAGGCGGTCGAACAGTCCCCCGGACGATGTCGCGGACAGCCCTTCGGGAGGACCTTCGAAACTCGAATGGTCACTCGGACAGCCCTTCGGGAGGACTCACAGAACTCGGACCGTCACTTGGACAGCCCTTCGGGAGGCACTCTCGAACAGCCCCTCGGGCACTAAGATCGAAACTACGACCTCTCTACAGAGTTGCACACATACGGTGTCACCTATCCGGCAGGGCTTCGCCGTCCAGAACTAGTTCCTGCCGGAACCCAGACAGCCTTTCGGCTCTACGAAACTCTTTTCGTGGGAGGGAGAGAGAAGCCAGATAACATCTTGGCATGTGTATGAGAGCAAGGGATGGGGAGAATGGCAGCCCCTTCTCCTACTTTTATAGGCCAAGGCAAGGGGTGGGGTGGGATGTTGAAATACCAAAATACCCAAGCTTTATGTCACACATGAAAGGGCATAATGGTAACACAAGGGGGGCACCAAGGGGACACCACCATGGCAGCCCTTGGGCCGGCCCACACCTTGTCTCCCCATGGGGGAGGGCCCCCCCAACAAGCCACCAACATGTCTCCATGAAACATGCATGCTCCCTAGACAAAAAGCCACCAAACATGCAACCCCCGATTCGTGGGATCTTGTCCCCTCGCGCTGAGACAAGATGTTTTCCGCGAAACTTTTTCTGAAAAATTCCAAAAAGTCCCAGAACATTTCCGGCACCCTCTAAAATTATTCTGGGCATGATCCGAAACATTTTCGATGCGGTGGTTTTCATCAGCGGAAAGCATTAACAGCAGTTACGGCAGTTTCAGAACATTTCCGGTTTTTCTCTCCGAAAATTCCCAGAAGTTCCCAGACCAATTCTGGCATCCTCTGAAAATTTCCAGGCGGTGCCGAAACCCTTTTTGACCAAATAATATATTCCGAAACAACTTTTCGGTTTTACCGAAACTCTTTCGGTGTTCTCTCTCTCGGAACTCTTCCGTTGTCTCCGAAACATTTTCGATGACTTTCTCTCAGACTCCCTGTCTAGCGTTCAACAGATAGATGACCCTTAAGCGTGTGACCCTATAGGTTCGGTGAAGTATAGACATGACCAGAACACTTTCCGATCAATGATCAGCATCGGAGCCGTGGACACCCATATTGACCCCTATACCCACACGAATGAATATTCGAGTGAACCTCCAGTTGCCGTGTGCTATTCCTGTTGCTTCGCGATATGTTACAAATACCCAAGGTGAGACATGTTGGCATTCCCGTGGATCAACAACTTGTCCACTATGCTAGTTACCTCGTTACCGGTATTGTTCTCTTTTCTCGTTACCGTGTTCCGGCATCCCCGTGATCAAATCACAAAGTGTCTGGCCAGACGATGATGGATACCGTAACACCGAGAGGGCCCAGAGATATCTCTCCATCGCCGGAGGAGCAAATCCCAATCTTGAGCTATCAAGTTACTTGACATACTTTTCCATGAACCCGTAAGCCGCCGTAATAGCCACCCATTTACGGATGACGTTTAACAAACCCCAAAGTTCATGAAGCAAGCATGAAGAAACTTGATACTGTCATGGTCTAAGGAATTATGCAAACATTAACCATCTCTGCGTTATTAACCATTAACTTGTGACGAATGTATCTCATAGCATAACATCAATCGGGTTGATTCAACACAAATGTTCTTCTAACATTTGTGCCCTCAAAGTTGCTGGCATAGACATGCCTATGATTGGGAAAACATAATCATCATGCAACACTTGAGCTAGTCTTAGAGGCATGACTAGGAATACATTTTACCGTTTATTATTCCACACGTGCACATGGGTTTTCCCCAGAGCCTTTATGGATATACGGGCTCGGGAACCACAGCAGTTATAGCATGGAACATAAACCTAATTATGAACACGGAGATAAATAATAACATTTATTATTGCCTCTAGGGCATATCTCCTACAGACTCCCACTTGCACTAGAGTCAATAATCTAGTTAATGCTAATGCACTTCACACCTGTGGCACACCGGTGTAAATATGCTTCGCTTGTGGTATAGCCTGATGTCCAACGGATCTGACGACTTCAGCTCCGTGTGTATCTTTGCATATCCTCACGTTTTCACGCTTTCATAAAATTCATATTTTGTGTGGACTTGGCTTTGTATGTATGTGAATCACAGGTCGAACCTGGATTTCTCAGACTGAGTTATGGAGCAACTATCTGCAGTAGTGTCCCATTGACAAAAGCCATCTTGGAACCATACTAAGTTCATGAATGAACTATATGATTCAACATCTTCTTTGTCACTTTTAAAAGCGGCAACATACTTCGCCTCTGTTATAGAATTCGCCACAGTAACTTGTTTGGAACAATTTCCAACTACCGTGCCACCATATTGTGTATTGCACAAAACCCTTAACTTAAATCGAAAATCGCTTGGAGCATGGATGAAGACTGTATCGATGTAACCTTTTACAACGAACTCTTCATGATCTCTGCTTGCGAGAATACATGTCATCAGTGCTACTATAGTACTCAATGACCCTTTTTCACTGTTGTCCCATGATCAGTACTTTTGATCACTTTGGTATCTATACTCGCAACAACTTTGGGAGTATTGGACATATCTGGTTGTTTTTACATACCATGGAATACATGATTAATCCAAACACAAGAGTGTGTGGAATCTCCATCATGTATTTTGCTCATCAGTGTTTTGGGACACCGAGTCTTGCAAAAACTCTTTCCATGTGACTTCGGCAAGAATCACTCCTTGACGTTTTTAATGCTAAAAGGTTTTAGCATCTTGTCAATATGTATCTTTGCTTAGCCCTATTAGGTAAATCTATCTCCATAGATCATCATGCCTAATATAAAGGCTATTTAGCCCAAGCACTTCATTGAAAAACTATTTTGAAATGAAGTCCTAATTCGTGTCAAGAATTTTAATTCCAATTAACAATGTGTCAAGCACACAAGGTTTTTAGAAATGTTATTATGCTCCCACTTACTTTCTTGAATTACAAGTATCTTCGTTACCCATTGATGAAGTCAAAACCCTTTTTGACCATTTCATCAAAACACGAAGATTCCAACTCCTCTTTGCTCTCTTCTGTCCATCGCTGGAACTCTGAAGTTTGCACCCTTACTAGCATCCTCTGGATTGACAAAATACCTTGGACTGTAACACATGCAAGTCCTTGGTTTCATTTCCATCAGATGGAAATCCTTTTGTCATCCATTGTTTTATATCTCATGATATGAAATATGTATTAATTGCTAGTTCAACCCGAACCGACTTTAAGCATCGCTACGGTGAAGCAACCTCATCGTAGTCAACTCCTTGTACTTGTATATTGCAACAAGTCGAGCTTTATGGATAAAACATTTTTATTCGTATCAGTTATAGTTCCATAAATATTCGTCAGACTCTAAGTCTTCTGAAAGGTGTATCAAGGTTTTAATCTTGAATCACTTATATGGAAACTATCTCGGATTGTATTGGCATTTAGCCAATTCCGGAGTCAGGGCCCATCAACGCTTCCTTGTGTATCGTAGGTATACTGTTGTCTAACAACAATATCTCATTTGCGCACCTGAGAGGTTTGCACGAGCCTTGCCTACATGGTTCAGCTGCAAGTTCGACCGAAGTCCATACATTTTATTGTAGAGACTTCCGTATCAGTCGCAGTAGGAAACTCTGGAATTACTTCCAAGGTCTCTTTCCTTTGACCTGATGACGGAGATACTGGTTATCTCGTCGAGTTGCATTATTCTCCCACTCACCTTTTTGAAAGAACCATTTTCTTCAAAAAGCATACCGTTCTTTGTGGCAAACCTATTTGCCTCGGTATAGTGAGGGAGGAATACCCAACATTTTGGGATAACCTACAAAGTAGCACTTGTCTGATTTGGAATAGGTTTGTAACCTTTTACACAAGCCCCATATTCCAAATGTTAAGAAAAGATATAACATGGTTGGGCGTACCATACCATGCTGTCATTTCAACAGACCCGATGGAGCTCTTTTCAGTGTAAAAGCCGCAGTCTCTAAAGCATCACCTTTTAAAAGGGGTAATGGCAAATTTATTTACGTCATCTTTGATCTTACCATGTCATAAATGGTTCGATTACATCTTCACGGACTTTCCACTCACAGTGGTGTTCCGGGAGGTGTAAGTTATGAAACTCTTTTCACAACTCATCAGACATTCGCTAAACTTGTAACTCAAATATTTCTTTCTGCAATCGAATTGTAGAAACATAATTTTCTTGTTATAATAACTTCTACTTCATATTTGAAAACCTTTCGAATGATTTCAAAAGATCCAGACTTACGTCTCATCAAGTAAATATCCATATATCTACTTGAGTCATTTCTGAAGATAGATAAATCCACTACTTGCAACAACATTTATTGAACTACACACATCAAAATGTATGATCACCAATAAGTTTGTTGCTCATTCCTTATGGCCTGTGAACGGTATTTCAGTCACTTCACTTTTCGGAGGAAATTTGCAAGTGTTAGATGATTCAAAATCAAACGACTTCAAAATCCATCATAATGGAGTTTTCCATGCGGGTTTCTCCAATGTGACCAAATGCAGTGCCACACTTGTGTGGTATTCTTTTAGTCTTGCGACATTTAGCGTCAGTGTTATAGATGTATCATATTACCATCAATATTCATAACATACGTCCAATTTTGGATGGAAGCATGGCCCTCCATGTTATTCATAATACTGAACAACAATTGTTGTTTTATGAACAACTCTTTTGCAACAAACATTGTGCAATGGGCTAGAGTGTATGAAACTCTAAAATGAATTATGAAAGTAAACCCAGAGGTAATATATTATTATCAATATTCATAACATACATCTCATTCATAATGAAAGTATGGCCCTTATGTTATTCATAACATCGAACATCAAAAGTTCTCTTATGAACAACTTTCTTGCAAGATACCTTATGCAATGGGCTAGAGTTCGTGAAACTCTAAATGAATTATGAAAATGAATACAGACGGTAATACACCGATGGAAGGTATAGTAACATTTACTATGTTCCCTGTGTATACCTAAACCTCATTCCTGGCTAGTCTTTCAGGCCATAGTAGTTCTTACATCGAGTTGCAACAGAATGCAATCGAGCGGGTATCTTTGTGATTAACTCACAATACCCAAGAATTAGTGATTAACATGTTTAACCATAATTCCCAAGAACTATATCTTTGACCAGCCTTCTATACATCAAAAACTTGCATGACATTCATACATGAGCTGGATATTCCAGTCTTCTATCTTATTGCCTTTATACTTCTAACAGTTTAACTTTCAGTATTTCTCCTACTCTCAGAAGAAGCACCCAACTTAAGAGTGGCGTTAGCCCCGGACTTCCTAGGTGTGTAAGTCACACTAACACCCTTCGGACACTTCCTTTCTCTTTAAGTTGTTGTTTTATTCACTTTTCATCATATGACAGGCGTTCTACTGTATCCCTCTCTTATCAGTCTAATGCATAGTAAACTCCTTTACTAATAGTTTGCAAACAAACATTGCTTTGGATATCTCATATCTTTTAGCCTTTGTCTGTCTCTGAAAATGATTTTCAGATTCCATGAATATCACATAACTATCCAAACTTTCGAAGTTCAGGTCTGATGGAAGCAAACATATTGCACTTGACTGAAACGGAATTCTAGCTTTTGGATCGAAGGACGAGAGTCACATGATCCATAGCATAAGCGAGAGAATACCGAAAGTATGCGATAGGACAAAGTCCTTCTCGGCACTCTGGAGGACAATCCTCACATTACGTTACCAACCGTAAAGATTTAACCAGATATTTAACAGCTATTCAATTTTAATAGGGAAGGTGGAAATGCGAGCCATTATTCTACAACTATTATGCAAATCACACTTAGACAGTGTTCAAAATTAATTGCACTGAGAATTAAACAAGTTATTTCAACAGTGCTCTCCCACTCAAATCAATATCTCTCATAATTGATTATGAGCGATTCAAGATCCATATTACAATTCAACGCCAAGGATGTGTCCATCTCAAGTGACGAAAATTGCAATCGGTAGGCCAACTTGCCAATCACATCTCTATGTGACTCTTGTTCATCTTTCGATGGGCGTGTTCCGAGCTCAGGACGCTCCTCCAGAACGTCAAGACAACCAAGTGATCTTGCTGCGAGGTCTCAACTCACCCGCCTCACACTTCCCTAATCGTTCGCACCCATGTGTCCATGTGATGCCCCAAAAAGTTAGGTGCCGTGACGGTGCTACACTTGGGAGAACACTAACTACTTGATATTTTTGTGAGAGATCACCCTAATAAAAGCGACTACCGCGCAATCAAGAAGGGTGCAACATAAGGGATAAACATCTCAGGCAATTCATAATAGCATGATATGGTATAGCCCTTTCTGACGGAGAAGTCTTGTATTTCTTCGTCTTCGGCATTCGCGTCGGTGTTCACCTTTGCGAAGATTGCCACCACCTTGTCGATGCACCAGATAATATTGCTATCTCTATAGCTAATAAAATAATGCATTACAACAAGGTTGACACGCAGGTCATTTAAGTGCAATCATATGGCTCCAGCCATCATGCCGAATCATGACACGCAGGTCAATAAATTTACATTATATAGTCATCTCATACATAATCAAATTATTATGAGCACTGCTATACCACATCATATGCACATGCAAACCCTCCTGCAAAACCAAGTTAGACGCCTCTAATCGGTTCATGCAAAAACTTGTTTTACGTGGCTTCTAAGGTTTCGAAACAAACCGAAGCTACCAACGTCCATCATCAAGTATGATAATTCAAGTCGCTAGATTAACTTTCCAGGGTGTATGAAAACCGAGATAATAAAATCTCGAGCCCCATACTAAACTTCGTCATACGCATGACCCCCGTGCAGATCATATCTGCATTGCCCTTTTGTCTACGAAATTTCATCTTTCCTTTTAACTACGGTGGAATTCAATGAACTGTTAGCACTTCGTTGATCAATCAGGATCGCGGATTGCCAGAACTTTGAAACTCCACCATACTGTTATCAAGATCAGAAATATGCAAATTCCAGGGAAGCAACAAGAACATCGGGTAACAGATTTCATCTGCTACCCGCACAAATAATTTTCAGTAATAGAACTCATCTACTACCTAATTATATTGTGCAACACCCATACATCTCTATGTATTCTAGATCGCAACCTGCATCTACGCATAGCACGGCTCATGATGCCACTGAAGGGTAACGTAGCAGAAAACAAAAAATTTCCGCCCTACGCACCAGCCCAGGACCACTATGGAGACTGCATACAAGGTTTGATCATGTTCGTTACCGACTCGTAGCGCAGCGGAAGTAGAGTCGATGACGATCGGCGGTGCAGATCCCCGCAGCTAGGATTTACAACCTCCCAACCGCGAGGATGTATACCCTCGTCTTCCCTTCGGACAGCCCTCCGGGAGGCGGTCGAACAGTCCCCCGGACGATGTCGCGGACAGCCCTTCGGGAGGACCTTCGAAACTCGAATGGTCACTCGGACAGCCCTTCGGGAGGACTCACAGAACTCGGACCGTCACTTGGACAGCCCTTCGGGAGGCACTCTCGAACAGCCCCTCGGGCACTAAGATCAAAACTACGACCTCTCTACAGAGTTGCACACATACGGTGTCACCTATCCGGCAGGGCTTCGCCGTCGAGAACTAGTTCCTGCCGGAACCCAGACAGCCTTTCGGCTCTACGAAACTCTTTTCGTGGGAGGGAGAGAGAAGCCAGATAACATCTTGGCATGTGTATGAGAGCAAGGGATGGGGAGAATGGCAGCCCCTTCTCCTCCTTTTATAGGCCAAGGCAAGGGGTGGGGTGGGATGTTGAAATAACAAAATACCCAAGCTTTATGTCACACATGAAAGGGCATAATGGTAACACAAGGGGGGCACCAAGGGGACACCACCATGGCAGCCCTTGGGCCGGCCCACACCTTGTCTCCCCATGGGGGAGGGGCCCCCCCAACAAGCCACCAACATGTCTCCATGAAACATGCATGCTCCCTAGACAAAAAGCCACCAAACATGCAACCCCCGATTCGTGGGATCTTGTCCCCTCGCGCTGAGACAAGATGTTTTCCGCGAAACTTTTTCTGAAAAATTCCAAAAAGTCCCAGAACATTTCCGGCACCCTCTAAAATTATTCTGGGCATGATCCGAAACATTTTCGATGCGGTGGTTTTCATCAGCGGAAAGCATTAACAGCGGTTACGGCAGTTTCGGAACATTTCCGGTTTTTCTCTCCGAAAATTCCCAGAAGTTCCCAGACCAATTCTGGCATCCTCTGAAAATTTCCAGGCGGTGCCGAAACCCTTTTTGACCAAATAATATATTCCGAAACAACTTTTCGGTTTTACCGAAACTCTTTCGGTGTTCTCTCTCTCGGAACTCTTCTGTTGTCTCCGAAACATTTTCGGTGACTTTCTCTCAGACTCCCTGTCTAGCGTTCAACAGATAGATGACCCTTAAGCGTGTGACCCTATAGGTTCGGTGAAGTATAGACATGACCGGAACACTTTCCGATCAATGATCAGCATCGGAGCCGTGGACACCCATATTGACCCCTATACCCACACGAATGAATATTCGAGTGAACCTCCAGTTGCCGTGTGCTATTCCTGTTGCTTCGCGATATGTTACAAATACCCAAGGTGAGACATGTTGGCATTCCCGTGGATCAACAACTTGTCCACTATGCTAGTTACCTCGTTACCAGTATTGTTCTCTTTTCTCGTTACCGTGTTCCGGCATCCCCGTGATCAAATCACAAAGTGTCTGGCCAGACGATGATGGATACCGTAACACCGAGAGGGCCCAGAGATATCTCTCCATCGCCGGAGGAGCAAATCCCAATCTTGAGCTATCAAGTTACTTGACATACTTTTCCATGAACCCGTAAGCCGCCGTAATAGCCACCCATTTACGGATGACGTTTAACAAAACCCAAAGTTCATGAAGCAAGCATGAAGAAACTCGATACTCTCATGGTCTAAGGAATTATGCAAACATTAACCATCTCTGCGTTATTAACCATTAACTTGTGACGAATGTATCTCATAGCATAACATCAATCGGGTCGATTCAACACAAATGTTCTTCTAACATTTGTGCCCTCAAAGTTGCTGGCATAGACATGCCTATGATTGGGAAAACATAATCATCATGCAACACTTGAGCTAGTCTTAGAGGCATGACTAGGAATACATTTTACCGTTTATTATTCCACACGTGCACATGGGTTTTCCCCAGAGCCTTTATGGATATACGGGCTCGGGAACCACAGCAGTTATAGCATGGAACATAAACCTAATTATGAACACGGAGATAAATAATAACATTTATTATTGCCTCTAGGGCATATCTCCTACAGATCGATCATTATGAGAAAGCCGAGCATAAAATTTTTGAATAATAATTTCTCTTGGGAGCTCATGATTGGGGCATGGATATAACATTGACTTAAGGCTCCCCCAAGCTTGAGCAATACTTTCTCCTTCACGAGGCCAAAAATTATATATATAATTCCGATCACGATGAACCAGATGCATAGGATAAAACTTCTGATGAAATTCCAATTTCAATCTGTTGTAGTTCCATGATCCAATATCATCACATAGCCTATACCATGTCAATGCCTTCTCCTTCAAAGATAAAGGGAATACCTTCTTCTTGACTTCATCCTCGGGCAAACCTGCAAGCTTAAATAATCCATAAACTTTATCCACATAGATTAGATGCATATCAGGATGTAATGTTCCATCTCCTGTATAAGGATGAGCTAGCAGTTTCTCTATCATACCCGAAGGAATTTCATAATAAATATTTTCAATAGGTGCAGTAGGTTGAGGGGCAACTCTTTGCTCTTCCGGTCAAGGTGAAGACACCCCGAACAAGCCCCTCAAAGGATTATTTTCCATAGTAACAAGTGACAGTAAATTTCAACACACTATATAAATGTTTCCTTACCAAATTCCACTTACCAAAGGCGCTTCACTCCCCGGCAAAGGCGCCAGAAAAGAGTCTTGATGACCCACAAGTATAGGGGATCTATTGTAGTCCTTTCGATAAGTAAGAGTGTCGAACCCAACGAGGAGCAGAAGGAAATGACAAGCGGTTTTCAGCAAGGTATTCTCTGCAAGCACTGAAATTATCGGTAACAGATAGTTGTGTGATAAGATAATTCGTAACGGGTAATAAGTAACAAAAGTAAACAAGGTGCAGCAAGGTGGACCAATCCTTTTTGTAGCAAAGGACAAGCCTGGACGAACTCTTATATAAAGCAAAGCGCTCCCGAGGACACATGGGAATTGTTGTAAAGTTAGTTTTCATCATGCTCATATGATTCGCGTTCGTTACTTTGATAATTTGATATGTGGGTGGACCGGTGCTTGGGTGCTTCCCTTCCTTGGACAAACCTCCCACTTATGATTAACCCCTCTCGCAAGCATCCGCAACTACGAAAGAAGAATTAAGATAAATCTAACCATAGCATGAAACATATGGATCCAAATCAGCCCCTTACGAAGCAACGCATAAACTAGGGTTTAAGCTTCTGTCACTCTAGCAACCCATCATCTACTTATTACTTCCCAATGCCTTCTCCTAGGCCCAAATCATGGTGAAGTGTCATGTAGTCAACGTTCACATAACACCACTAGAGGAAAGACAACATACATCTCATCAAAATATCGAACGAAGACCAAATTCACATGATTACTTATAACAAGACTTCTCCCATGTCCTCAGGAACAAACGTAACTACTCACAAAGCATATTCATGTTCATAATCAGAGGAGTATTAATTATCATTAAGGATCTGAACAAATGATCTTCCACCGAATAAACCAACTAGCATCAACTACAAGGAGTAATCAACACTACTAGCGACCCACAGGTACCAATCTGAGGTTTTGAGACAAAGATCGGGTACAAGAGAAGAACTAGGGTTTGAGAGAAGATGGTGCTGGTGAAGATGTTGATGGAGATTGACCCCCTCTCAATGAGAGGATCGATGGTGATGACGATGGCGATGATTTCCCCCTCCCGGAGGGATGTTTCCCCGGCAGAACAGCTTCGCCGGAGCCCTAGATTGCTTCTGCCCAGGTTCCGCCTCGAGACGGCGGCGCTTCGTCCCGAAAGCTTCCTTCTTGATTTTTTCCAGTTCAAAACACACCATATAGCAGAAGATGGGCATCAAGGGCCTGCCAGGTAGCCCACAAGGACGGGGGGCGCGCCCTCCACCCTTGTGGATGGCAGGTGGCCCCCCTCTGGTACTTTCTTCACCCAATATTTTTTATTAAATCCAAAATGACTCTCCGTGAAGTTTCAGGACTTTTAGAGTTGTGCAGAACAGGTCTCTAATATTTGCTCCTTTTCCAGCCTAGAATTCCAGCTGCCGGCATTCTCCCTCTTCATGTAAACCTTGTAAAATAAGAGAGAAAAGGCATAAGTATTGTGAGAGAGGGATTTTGGTGGCCGGGCTACAGGCAGGCCGCAATCTGGTCCGTTCGACTGGGCTTTGAGATTGTGGATCAGTCATTTCACAGCAGGGGTGTGGCAGGCCTAGTGGGTGAAATACGGTCCGTGATACATATAGGCCCGCATAGGCGTATGCTGTTCGGCCCATCACCCGTTCGTGTCCCCCAGCCCGTGGAATGACTCCTCGGCCTGGACCGACATTTTAGTACAGGAGCGAGCTTTCGAAACAGCAAATGTATATGGGCCCGGTCAGATATGTGGAGCAGGTAGATCCACGCGTCTATGTTTCCTCGTCATTACCCTCTCTTCCACAGAAAGCTCGCGTCCGCGGCTACTCTGTTCTTTCACACGGGCGCGCTGCGGCGGCGATTCCCCACCGGCGAGATGCCGACGGACGGTCTGGAGGTCAACGGGTGCGTTATTGTTCCTTCAAGTTCTCTCTCCCCCTAGTTCCCCCGCCCGTGTCCCGGATTTTTCTTTTTTGCAAATCCATTCACTGACGGTGCTGGGTTTGACTGCAGTAACTGTGGAGCCAACATTGCCGGATGGGAGTGTGATGTGTTCCCGGTGGAATCCCAGGATTCCATGAGTGCTCCAGCCGTAGAGCTCGAGAAGAACAAAGAAGCAGAGCTGGTCAGAGATGGGCAAAGATTCGAGGTGTCCTCTGAAGCTACAAGCGGCTGGACGAGGAGGTGCGTTTTTTTCTGCCCCCCCCCCCCCCAATCATGCTCCATTTCGAATCTGTTGACCTTGCCATAGTCTGTGTGTACACACCGGTGATAGATTTTTTGGGAGGCCAATATCAAGTAGTTAATTGTCTGTTGTGTGTTGTTTGAGTCATGTCAGTCGTAGTGTGAGGCAGGGTGCAATGGTTTCAGATTGAATATGTATCTGGTTCGTTTGTTGGATTCTAGGATTACTGAGATGAACCCAGCATGCGCACGCAAATATCTGTGATGATTGGATTCTAGGATGGTCTTGTGGACCTGAGAGAAAATAGCTGTTTTGTGGATTTAGCAGGCTGAAAAAAGGATAGAATAGGTTATGCTAGACGTGAGCATGGATTTTTGAATTACGTAAAGAAGAGATGCTTTCTGACGGTGTCATACAGAATGCAATTGGGTAGACAGAAGTGAAAAATGTGCTTTGTGAGTTTAAACATGGCGTCCGATGATTAGGCAAAAGGGGGCCAGGTAACTATGCGTTGTCGTTAGGGATGCAGTACTGAGACTGGCCGCGCATGCGGGCAAAACAGCTGTATTTTATTTTCGATTCAATGATGTTCTCCTTTGAACTTTAGAAAAAATGCTGATTGTGTATTTAAACACCTGCAAGAACAGAGAGGATGAATTGGACTGGTTATGGTTGTGGGGTTTGGCTTGCGTACGTAGATAAATCATATGTTTCTGTTGCAATTGCAGCTAACAGTGCCTGTTTTGTATGTCAGTTCTATTGTGGCGTTTGATCTCTATGCAATGGTGACCCTTTGTCGGTAGCTGTTGTTTTTTTTTTAGTGTCTAGTGGTAGTATGTATGCTGACTCTTATGAATTTTTTCGGTTCGCAGGGTGAGGCTCGGGAAAGTACCTGATGAGAGGGACATGAATCCCGACAGGAAAACGGCACTTGAGTTGTCTGTACGTGCTTATGCTGAAAAATGTGAAGGGCATGTCATCAATCCAAAAATTGGCACGGAGTTTGACTCACTGGATGAGGCGTATGAGTTCTACAACCTATATTCATGGGAAACTGGGTTTGGTATACGGCTGGCAAAGAGCAGGCTCAATGTGCAAAGAACAAGATGTATGCAAGAGATTGTCTGTGCATGTGCGGTACGTCTATGGAAAAAAAGTCATTCTTAATATGCATCTTTGCCTTTCGAATATACTCCATCTCGACTGAATCTGGGTTTCTATCATACATAGTACATGTCTTGATCGGGTTGCGCTGTATTTGAGTATGACAAGGTGTATCCAAGTATCGATCGAACATTGAGGTTGATAATCATCTTCTTTTCCTTTTCAGGGGGCCCCGCTGAAGGAGAACAGCCGTTCTTCGAGGTGTGGCTGCAATGCAATGATAAGGCTGCTTCGATCAAAGGATGCCGGTTGGTACATATCAGAGCACAAAGCAGGGCACAACCATCCGCTTTCCGTTACATGTGGCCAGAAAATGCATTGGAAGTCGCATAGGCATATAGACAGATACACCAAGGATCTTGTGAAGCAGCTGAGGGATAATAATGTTGGCCTCGGGAAGGTTTTCAGCATTGTTGGTAGCTTCTTTGGTGTCGCGGAGAATGTGCCTTTTACAAAGAGGTCGTTGAAGACATTATGCAAGAAGCTCACCAAGGAGCAGTCAGATTTTGATGCTGTCAAGACGATGAAGCTGCTTGGGGAGATGAAAGCTAACGATCCAGATTTCAACTACACCGTGCAGGTTGATGAGGAGAGCCGCATAAAGACACTTATGTGGGTGACGAGTAGGGGGTGCGATCAGTACAGGTGTTTCGGAGATGCAATAACATTTGACACCACCTATAGGACAAACTTGTATGATATGCCGTTTGGTCTCTTTGTCGGCGTCAACAACCACTTCCAGAGCATAATTTTCGGGGGAGCGATGATGAGAGACGAGAAAGAGGAAACATTCAAGTGGATCTTCAAGGAGTTTGTCCGTATGGTGGGTGGGAAACACCCGCAGACAATACTTACAGGTTGGTGTGCCGGAACCCGAGATTGGTTTTCGTATCAGCATTATTCATGCCATGATTTCATTGTACAGTTCTCATTGTCTGATCCTTTCCCTGTTTTACAAATGCAGATCAGGCACGCTCCATGGACCTGGCAATCGAAGCAGAGCTGCCCAATACCGTGCACCGTTGGTGCAAATGGCATGTTTTGAAAAAAGCGAAGAAGTCCATGGGTGTTCTTTGGAGCAAGAACAGCGACTTCAAACTGGAATTTCACAAGCTTGTCCATCACATGATCACGGAAGAAGAGTTTGAGGACGGCTGGAGCCAGATGTTGGAGAAATATTCTTTGAAGAAACATCCTTTCTTGACGCAGATATATGAGGTCAGGCATAAATGGGCAAAGCCGTATTTTAGAGGGGTGTTCTGTGCCACAGCTCCGAGAATCTCTGCTGCACCCAATGCTAATTAGGGACAGTTTACATTAGCGTGCATGTGTATCGTGGTTAAGTGCGTGGTTACCTAAATGCTTACAAAAGTTCAACAATGAAAACGAAATTAAGTTGCGGTAATCTGCTAACTGATGCTATGACACATGGAAAAAACGATTGATTTCATTATGCAGCCCTCTGTAAAACACCAAGCATCAAGACACAAAAAATGAAAAACGTCATTAGCGATGATTAATTAGGGGCTCTCGAAACACTGCTGGGTGATTCCGCTGGTCAGGGATGTGCCACGATTACACTTCTGCCTCCATTTTCTCTCATCTGGCCAGGACTCGACCACGACGGCCACGACCGCGTGGTACACATCTGCAAAAGTGTGGAGCATCAGTACTGTGAAGTCAAGACTTGTGCGTACATGTCAGACGCTGTAAGAGCCCCTAGGTGCTTTGCATGTGGGTGGGCCAGCGCTGGACAAATACAAGCCAAAAATAAATCGAATACACCCTCTATACACTGCCAGCGGGAATCTAGATGGTGGCGCGACGGCAGGGATAGCGGCCTGCCTGTAGCGCGGCCACCAAACGCATTTTCCGTAAGTATTGCGCCATAATGTGTAATAACAGCCCATAATGCAATAAATATTGATATAAAAGCATGATGCAAAATGGACGTATCAGCAAGCTCCAACGATCCATCTATGGACTGGTGCAAGCATCTCAGATTTGGAATATACGCTTTGATGAGGTGATCAAAGCATATGGTTTTATACAGACTTACGATGAAGCCTGTATTTACAAGAAAGTGAGTGGGAGCTCTGTAGCATTTCTGATATTATATGTGGATGACATATTGTTGATTGGAAATGATATAGAATTTCTGGATAGCATAAAAGGATACTTGAATAAGAATTTTTCAATGAAATACCTCGGTGAAGTTATTTACATATTGAGCATTAAGATCTATAGGGATAGATCGAGACGCTTGATAAGACTTTCAATGAGTACATACCTTGACAAGATTTTGAAGGAGTTCAAAATGGATCAGTCAAAGAAGGAGTTCTTGCCTGTATTGTAAGGTATGAAGTTGAGTAAGACTAAAATCTTGACCACGGCAGAAGATAGAGAAAGAATGAAAGTCATTCCCTATGCCTCAGCCATAGGTTCTATAAAGTATGCCATGCTATGTACCAGACCTATTGTGTACCTTGCCATAAGTTTTGCAAGGGGGTACAATAGTGATCCAGGAGTAGATCACTAAACAGCAATCAAAATTATCCTTAGGTACCTAAGAGGACTAAGGAGATATTTCTAGGTTATGGAGGTGATAAAGAGTTCGTCGTAAAGGGTTACGTCGATGCAAGCTTTGACACTGATTCGGATGACTCTGAATCTCATTCTGGATACATATTGAAAGTGGGAGCAATTAGCTAGAGTAGCTCCATGCAGAGCTTTGTAGACATAGGAATTTGCAAAATACATGCGGGTCTGAATATGACAGATCCGTTGACTAAACTTCTCTCACAAGCAAAACATGATCACTCCTTAGTACTCTTTGGGTGTTAATCAAAGATGGTTAAGGTTTCCCTAGAGGCAATAATAAAGTTTACCATCCTCGAAGGTGAAGGAAATATGCCCTAGAGGCAATAATAAAGTTGTTATTTTATATTTCCTTATTCAAGATAAAGGTTTATTATTTATGCTAGAATTGTATTGATCGGAAACCATAATACATGTGTGAATACATAAACAAACACCGTGTCCCTAGTAAGCCTCTACTAGACTAGCTCGTTGATCAAAGATGGTTAAGGTTTCCTAACCATGGACATGAGTTGTCATTTGATAACGGGATCACATCATTAGGAGAATGATGTGATGGACAAGACCCATCCGTTAGCTTAGCATAATGATCGTTCAGTTTTATTGCTATTGCTTTCTTCATGTCAAATACATATTCCTTCGACTATGAGAATTATGCAACTCCCAGATACCGGAGGAATGTCTTGTGTGCTATCAAACGTCACAACGTAACTGGGTGATTATAAAGATGCTCTACAGGTATCTCCAAAGGTGTTTGTTGAGTTGGCATAGATCGAGATTAGGATTTGTCACTCCGAGTTTCGGAGAGGTATCTCTGGGCCCTCTCGGTAATACACATCATAAGCTTGCAAGCAAACGACTAAGGAGTTGGTCATGAGGTGATGTATTACGGAACAAGTAAAGAGACTTGCCGGTAACAAGATTGAACTAGGTATGAAGATACCGACGATCGAATCTCGGGCAAGTAACATACCGATGGACAAAGGGAATTAAGTATGTTGTCATAACGGTTCGACCGATAAAGATCTTCGTAGAATATGCAGGAGCCAATATGAGCATCCAGGTTCCGCTATTGGTTATTGACCAGAGAGGTGTCTCGGTCATGTCTACATAGTTCTCGAACCCGTAGGTTCCGCACGCTTAACGTTCGTTGACGATATAGTATTATATGAGTTATGTGATTTGGTGACCGAATGTTGTTCGGAGTCCCGGATGAGATCACGGACATGACGAGGAGTCTCGAAATGGTTGAGAGGTAAAGATTGATATATAGGACGATGGTATTCTGACACCGAAAGTGTTTCGAGGGTCATCGGGTACTTATCGGGTCACCGGAAGGGGTTCCGGGCACCCCCGGCAAAAGATATGGGCCTTATGGGCCAAGAGGGGAAACACACTAGTCACCGGGGCTGGTCCGCCCCCCATATGGGCCGGCCTAGGAGGAGAAGGAAAGAGGGGAAGGGAAAGGAAAGAGTGGAATAGGATTCTCCCTTCCTTCCCTCCCCCCCCCCCCCCCCCTTCCTTCCCCCTTAGATAAATATGACAGTGGGGGCGCCACTTGGGGAGGACCCCAAGTAGGATTCGGCCTACTTGGGGCGCCTGCTGGCTGCCTCCTCTCTCCCTCCCACCTATATATATGAGGAGGGGAGCGCCTAGCACACACCAGACAATTGCCTAGCCGTGTGCGGCGCCCCCTTCCACCGTTTACACCCCCGGTCATATTTTCGTAGTGCTTAGGCGAAGCCCTGCGGAGATCACTTCACCATCACCGTCACCACGCCGTCGTGCTGACGGAACTCATCTACTATCTCAACGTCTTGCTGGATCAAGAAGGCGAGGGACGTCACCGAGCTGAACATGTGCAGAACGCGGAGGTGCCGTGCGTTCGGTACTTGATCAGTTGAAGCGCGAAGAAGTTGGACTACATCAACCGCGTTGTGAAACGCTTCCGCTTACAGTCTACGAGGGTACGTAGACACACTCTCCCCCTCGTTGCTATGCATCTCCATGGATAAATCATTGCGTGTGCGTAGAAATTTTTTTGTTTTCCATGCAACATTTCCCAACATGGTGGAAGCTGACAGTTGGGCGTGGTAGGCTAGGGCATGCGTGAGGAAGAAGAAGATTAACAGTGTTGATCTGTTTTGGGCCATTGGATGAACATCTGATGGTCCTGATAAAAAGTGATTGATGCAAAAAAAATCAGATTCCTGACTAATTAAAAAAGAAAAGAAAAGGATGCTACATATTTTCACTTTGCATCATACATGCAGATTGTTTCATGTTCGGTTAATTCCCTCCTACTTATGAAAACGAAATAAAAATGAGAATTCCATATGCATATCTTATCTTGCTTACAAATGGCCCCACACGTTCGGTTACTCGAGCCAAAATTGGAATTATCACATATAATTGGTAATAATCAAGCAGCCAAAATATAAATGAGGTTACATATCTTATCCTACTTACAAATAGCTTCACATCTTCAGTTACTTGAGCTAAAGTTGGAGTCGGCACATATAATTGGCAAACAATAATTATGTCATTAATTTCGGTGACGGAGTCCATCTCTAATGATAAAGTATATTTCATGTTACTTCGGGCCAAATTGTAGCATGGTGTGGCTTTTCGACGGCCATGAATTCAAACCGACTCATGAAGGTTCGAATTGAGTTTCTAAACAATATAATGTCACGCTGAACAGTTTTCAACAACTCTTGCCTACAATACTGGTAGTACAACTCAATAGAAGAAGAAAAAAGTGATTTTGCTAATTGTCAAGACGAGGCCTGCGGGGATGACGTGACAAGCGTTGGCCACGCTGAGGCCAAGCCAGGACCTCACCGGAGATAGGGACGACACTGTGAGCAGCAACGTCACAAGTGGAGGTGAGGAAGAAACTTCACCCGGGGGGGAGGGGAGGGGGTGGTGCAAGGGTTCGTCGGGTTTCTGCAAATGGGGAGGAGGATAGAAGGATGACCGGGGTGGTGGCCAGCAGCGACAATGGGGGGGAGGTTGAGAAGAGGGCGGGGCTGTGAGGCAGTGCGCGGTGCCGCCTACAAGCCATGTGTGGTGGAGGCCGATAGTTGGGGTGTGTGTGAGGAAGAAAATTAACAATGCTGATCTATTTTGGGCCATTGGATGAAAATCTGATGGTCCTGGTAAAAAGTGATTGATGCAAAACTTTTTTTCAGATTCCTGACTAATTAAAAAATAAAAGAAAAAGATCATGTACATGTTTTCCCTTTGCATCACACGTGCATTTGTTTGTTTCATGTTCGGCTAATTCCCTCCTACTTATCAAAACGAAATAAAAATGAGAATTCTACATGCATATCTTATCTTGCTTACAAATGGCCCCACACCTTCGGTTACTCGAGCCAAAATTGGAATTGTCACATATAATTGGTAATAATCAAGTAGCCAAAATATAAATGAGGCTACATGTCTTATCCTACTTACAAATAGCTTCACATCTTCGGTAACTTGAGCCAAAGTTGGAGTCGGCACATATAATTGGCAAACAATAATTACGTCATTAATTTTGATGTCATGGAGTCCATCTCTAATGATAAAGTATATTCCATGTTACTTGGGGCCAAACCATAGGATGGAGTGGCTTTTCGACGGCCACGAATTCAAACCATTTATCAATTTGACCCATCAAGGTTCGAATTGAGTTTCCAAACAATATAATGTCACCATTCGTGTATTTCTGGTCGATTTTGCCTCGACACACACCACCTTAGAGAGTTATTGATGCCCTACGGTAGCACGGTGCATCATTCTACCTCCGACAAGATAAACCACGCCGCACACGGTGCATTTCACCTTTTCCCGTATTTTTTCCCTGCTTCGCATAACGCGCCGACATGATTGGCGGCCGCATCAGGTCAGGTCGACCAGGAAGGTGACCCTCGATCCTCATGCAGTGGTTCGATTTCGACCACCCCGAACGCGGTGCCCGTGGTCACCGACTTTGCCGAGGCCCGCGTGGATGTCGGTCACTGGCCCGCTCAAGGCAACTCGACCACGGATTGTCGGCCGCGGTCGAACCAAGGCGTGGAGGGGGTGGGGGTGCCGGGGAGAAGAAAACCTGAGAACATCTACAGCAGGGCGCTCAAACCCACCTCATATGTCCGGACGGACCGCCCGGTCACTGACCGGTCACGTTTTTTCGGCCCAGACGGACGCCTTAAATAGGCCTCAAATGCCTGGGCGGGCCGCCCGGTCACTGACCGGTCACGTTTTTTCGACCCAGACGGACGCCTCAAACGGGCCTCAAACGCCCGGGCTGACCGGCACTCCCCACATCCAGCCCAAATATGGGGCGGATATGGGGGCGCCCGAGCGCGCCCGCCACGTCGGACCCGGCCCATGCTGGCCCACCCGACCCCACTTATATTCGTCCCCATCCGCTTGCTGGAGCAAACCCTAGCCACTTCCCTCCACTCCTCTCCACCACCCGAGCTCACCTCCGGGCATTTCCGGCCTTCTCCGCCATGGCAGGCAGCGGATCGGATTCCGATCAGTCCGGATCCATCGACTGGGGTGTCATCCCGTGTGGGTTGGAGGAGACAATGGCAGTCCGCATTGCACTCCGCCGCTCGCGGGAGAACAGCGCCCGGCCGACGGACGGATCCGTCCGTCGCGACGCCATAGCGTCGGCTCACCGGGCGCTCGGATCCTCTGGTGCTGGATCCTCGTGGTCCCGGCAGCCAGAACACCTCTCCTTCCCCATCACCGGTCGGGCAGACTATGAGTCCCACCGAGAACGGACGGCCCACCATGGGAAGGAGAGGATAAGGGCCGCCGAGGCCAGTATCGCGGCGGAAAGGAGGCGGCTGATGCGGCGGCGCGGGTGGCCGCAGAGGAGGAAGCCATCTGCGTCCGCATTGTGAAGAAACGGCAGCGGAGGAACCCGCACGCCCTCGCCCGAGAGCAGAACCGGACGGTTCGTGCCATGGCCGGACTGCCATCGAAGGAGGAGAAGGAGGATAGCGATGGCGAGGACAGCTCTGTCGATGAGCAGATCCGCTCGATCCGTACAGCGTCTTCGACCGGTACTTTTGCGAGAAGGACGGCAAGGGCAGCCGTGGATGAACTCCATCATAGCCAAACATGCCAAATTTTGATAGTCCGATGGCATGTTTAGTGTAGTGTGATAGAGTAGCCGAACGACACGTGTGCGTCGACGTAATTGCATGAGTTTGTATGGATTTGAGATATAGTAATTAAGGTGTCCGAATATGAATTACATTATTTGAGACGTACCTGATTAGTGACGTGTCCGCAGGCATTTGATGGACCGGATCTGCAAGTCCAGCCAGAGATGCTCTCAGAGAGGATCGATCCACATCCACCCGAGACAGACCGAGCACCGAAATTGCCCAGCTTCTACTCCACCACGCTGCGCCTGCGCCCACCGCCGTCTTCGTGACGCGGCGTACGTGGCAATAGCAACAGCAGCGTGTACGACCCGAGCCAGAACGACGCCGTGCCGTTCCGGTGCCTGGCAGCTCTGGCTGACCAGCGGAAACCGTGGTGCCGGACCCACGCGCCACGCTTTCAGCTTCGGTCCTACCTACTTCAGCACGGCACGGCGGAACGCCGCCGGACCCGGACGCGGAGAGCGACCGCCGGCCACTTGGCGCGTCCACGTGCACCGACGGACCTAAAACGCGGCATGCAGGACGGATTGCCCGTCACGAACTCACGATAAAGTCAGCACCTTCAACCAACACAAAAATCTACCACCATGTTACCTTCGCCACGCTGACCAACACAAAAACCCCACCCCATGACGCATCCTTTCCTTTTTCTGCAGGACATTTCTCGCTGAAGCCCTCTCCTTTAAAACCAGATGAGGCCCACATCACATTCGTCATAGTGCCATCTCTCCTTCACACTATACTTCCCTACGGACCGCTAAGGATGAGTCCCCCACCAACCACCCTGCTCTCTGCTCTGATCCCCGTGTTCCTGCCGATCCGCCACCGCCATCAAGGGGGAGAAGGCGTGCACTGCTCATGACGCCCCTGAGCCAAGAAGGCACACCCGATGTCTCCTGACAATTGCCACGTTGTAACATACAGTTGAATGTCATGCATTACCACAATACGCCAGCGTGTCCATTATTAACTCTTGAAAAAACAACCAATGCATTTACCCTTCTATCCTAACCAAAAAATTGTATTACTCGATGGAAAAAAATGAACAGCTCACTCATGCAATTTTCTGTGAAGCCATTTCTAATGAAATGCAATTGGCCACATTTTCTAAAGTAGAAAAATTATTTCGGTCATATAGCGTTAGACCAACCCCAACCCTCATCCTGCTCACTCTCAACCCTCAACGTAATTACAATGTCCATTAACTTGTGTTCTAAGTGGGCCAGTGCATGCCAGCAGCAAGGGAAAAGGGCGCCAACCGCCTTCAGATGTTATTCGCTATTAGCCTATAGCAAATTTTCTAGACAAAAAGATAATGCTAGCTCAACATGCATTTAATAAAAATTGAATTGCAAATCACAACGAAAAAGTATTTGACGACTTAAAGCAAACAAATACTAACCTTTGTTGTTTTCTTTTCCATTTCAGTAAGAAACAAAATGAGTACATGAGTCATCCCCAAGAAATGCATCAACAAAGCAGGCACGAGCAACAAAAAATAAAGCAAACTTCTTACTGGGTTGGCAACTCATCCAAGTATTTTTACATGGACCATCATAATGCAAGACAAATAAACTTCACATAAAAAACAACAATGATCGGACGCATTACATACATCACCATATGTATGTGTAATACATGACCATATGTATGACCCAGGTTTAGTGTTGCTGGAAGACCACTTTCCTTCTCATCCTGAGCAACAACTCCAGCTTTGTTTTCACACGATCTCTATATAGCATAGGTCAGGGCACTTCATGGATAATCTGGATAGCACTCACATGTTCATTCATTTTGTCATATAACGGTCAAAGAAAAAAAAGTACACTCAATTTATCATTTAATTAGAGCACCGGTTTAATCCATAAAGGCAGCGTGTAGGGCACTCTCACACACACAGAGAGGAATGCTTGTATTTCTTAGTTTTTCCACCTACCTATGGCACATCATTTCAAGAATATAGTTGTTGAAGCAACTTATATGCAAAGCACGACCACTATCACGACATCCTTTTTGAGGAGAAAAATAACTAATAACACGACATTCTATGTCTCATTGCTATCTTATTTTTTTTGATCATTTTGGGAGCTTCAATTCCTTGAATGGTGAATGCCATCCGTAATGACCCGTTGTCTGCCAATGCCAACACTCATCTAGCCTTCTCCTTCGCCAATGTCAACCTCCCACTTAGCTTCTCCCCTTCTTCTCCATGCCCTCAGCCTTCACAACTTCCTCGTCATACTTCTCCATCACCTCCCCGACATTCATATCATCCACCACGAACATAATTCATACTAACATTCAGGCGGTAAATGGTCAATGTACACCAAGCCGGTCAAATAAACAGTACTTTAGCATCTCTCAAGAGAAGTTTCAAATTTCACCTAAAAATTTCAATTAAAGTCATGTTAGAAATTTAATCTACTACCAATATTAAATACTATATGATAAATGTGATAGCTTAAATTCAGAGTAATAGATTCGACTGGTAGATAGTTTTGAGGGGTGCATATATTTTAGCATAGACTTACCCAAAGAAAAAGTCATTATAACCGTTCAACAAATGGCCTATAACCTCTAATGTACCGAAGGGGAATAGACATGTTTTTGTAAGTCCTAGGATAACCAAAAAGCACATCATCATGACATGTCATCAGTTGGAAGTGTGACACTTATGACCGTGGTATGCAATTGATATATTCCAGTTGGAAACGTGTCATCAGATGCAATGTGGAAGTGTGTCATTAGATGCAATGTGGAGGGAAGATATCAAGGATACGACATCGGAGTATGCGGTGGCACTGGAGCAGCTGCGTACCGGTAGGAGAACGGTAGCCCCATGCGTGTACTGGTCAGCGGTCACAACCACGCACTTGTACCCGTCGCTACTGCGTGTCTTTGCAGATTAGAGAGATATAGATTCAGGATCCAGAGATGGAAGAAGATACCTGGGTCGCCGACGTTACTGTCATTGATCCAAAAATCCCTAGGACTGCCTCCAGCAGCGGGCCCTCCAGCAGCATGGCACCGAGTGGGCGGCCCTCTCATCCTCTTCAACGCCGCCAACCGCCTCACACTACTCCTTTCCTCACTTATCTCCAACGCTGCTCACCTTCCCGCCGGCGCCATCCGTCGTGCCCTTCCGTCTGACAACAAAAATAATTTTTTTATCGATAGATAAAAGTAAATTCACTTCTCAAAAAATACTAAATTCATAATCCATATACGTGTCCATGATCTTATTCCATAGGCATGTTCAGAAATGGCCCTAGAACAAATAAATTTGATCTCGCTATACATACGGAATGTAAAACTTAGATGGTCAGCCTGAAATAGTTCATTTCTGAACACAAGCAGTACCGGAAACTACATAGCATTCACAACTTCCACAGTAGCCTATGGCATCCGACACTTGCATATTTGAAAGGCTCGCAAACTGAAAGCTACACGTATCACAAAAAAACTCTAGGAACTTCTCGCACAAATAACAAGGGTGTCCAAAGGAAAGTTGTAAGGTAGATATATCAGTGCTGCTTCATGATAAGGAATCTAGTAATTGCCAATTGAAAGGTGAAGACTGAAGTCCGAAATAAGTCGGTGCAGAACACATGTAGTGTTCGAATTACAGCTCAAAATACATGTTTTGGTGTATAGTTACTACATCTACATATTATAATGGGAAGGGTTTCTGGCCATGAAAGTAAGATAATTGTTGTTCACGCTAGTAGTGCAAAACTACAATTTGTACCAGGCATGCTCCTCTAGATGGCCAATAGAAATGAGAAATTATATAAATAAAACAAAAACATGGTGGAATCCGATGTCTAGATTTATGTTACCATCTCTAGAAGTGAATAAGAACTCCTATCAGACACTGCAAGATTTATGTTACCATCTGATTAAATAATAGTAGTATAGTACTACCTCTGTATTAAAATATAAGACGTTTTTGTAGGCTAAACTAACCTACAAAAACATCTTATATTTATACTCAATAGCAGAACTTGTGAGAGGCAGAAAGCACCAGATTAGCCACAACCAATGCCCTATTTTTGTGGGTAACCAAAGGAGTGTATTGGCCAAAATTCACGCTACGTGGATTCAACTCGAAGGAAGAGTACTATTTATACTCAATAGCAGAATACGATCATTTAAGAGCGCAGCGAATGAAGCTATGAATGGATAACTTGTATAATACATGAAGCATGAATCCTCAACATGCCAATTCAGTGTACCTCGGAAGAAGCACATACAGTATGGGCTGATTTAGCTTTGAAGAAGTTATGGATCTGAAACGACCACCAATACAGAGCTCACCAATAATCTGTTATACATATTTGCAATATAGACCAGAAATCCATTCGGTCCTGGAATTTTACAATATATATTTCCGATTAGTCATGAACAATCATTACAAACCCAAAATTCAATTACTTCAAAATAAGGAGCTCGATATCAGATTACCTGATCTTTCGTAGAGAAAACAAAATACTAAAACAATCTTTGCTAGAACAGCAAGAGGTCAGCCCAAATAGTTGCTATCGCCATCTGCACAAATATAAGATAATTAACGATTCAGATTCATCTGCACATGCATCAAGCTTCATTCTAACGATTCAGATTTATTTTAGGGTAGAGAGACTTTAGATTGTTCCCATTTCCCTAAATTCTAAGCCTAGTGTGCCTCTACGTCCCTGTTTCTTACCGCCTCACTCGCCGACCAGATCAAGAAGAGGCACCCAAAGCCCCTTGCCGTTCCATCTCTCCGTGTGTGTCTCTCCTATGTCTATCTGCCAAAATCAACAAGATTCAGTCCTTTCTTGAAGGCAACATATCATGAAGGATAGATAAGACTCACAACATTATATGCTACCTATCTTTCGCGATAAGTGCAAGAACGAGAATAGATCGACAATGTAGGGTCCAAGTACAGTTGATTATACTCTAACCCGGCCGGCAGTGCCACTCCGTTGATCAATCATGAGTTTGTGCTCTAGATTCACAAGTTTGCTCATTCTACACACTGTACACTGCACATTAAAATACATGGATGAAAGGAAGTAGAACCAGGTAGACTTGGTTCTCAAAGCATCTGAATAAAAAGAAGCGGCATTTGTTTTTTACGTAACCCATATAACTCATATGTGAGTCAAGGATGTGCATATTAGTTTGGTTTTCTTAGAAATACATGGATGAAAGGGAGTAGCACAAGGTCGACCAGTATATGAAAGAACTTGAATTAAAAAAAGTAGCACCTGTTGTGTGCTTCAAGAATGAATAAATTTCTTCTATGAATGTTGCAGCTCTTATGTACCCCTAATGAGACACAGTATAATTATCCCTATGATTCTCCAAACAGATTACAAAATCTTTGGAAATCTTGAACAAGCCCCAACAAACAAATCATCAAAAAATAGACCTACAGCGATATAAAAGGGAGCAGACATTACCAGGAAATTTGCAGGTGAGGTTGAGATTTGCTTTGTTGTTTGTCCGGCAGCGATCAGCGATGGAATAGGCTTGGTGGACTTGGTGACGCACACATGAGCCTCTTGGTCCTCGACGGCGGCGATGGCGGACCACGGCAGCGGACCAGCGGTGTCCCGACGGCGTCCTGGAGGTCCGCAATGAAGGCGGCGGCGGCGGCTCCTCCAGGATCTCGGCGGCGGCAAAGGGATCGATGGCGACGGCTCCTCTAGGATCTCGGCGGCGGCAAAGGGATCGATGGCGGCGGCTCCTCCAGGATCTCGGCAGCGGCAAAGGGATCGATACCGGCTGGGGCGTGGTTTCCGTCGACCTCGGCGGCGGCGGCGAAGGGATCGATGGCGGCTGGGGTGTGGTTCCCGTCGTCGTAGGAATAGATCGAGGGCAGCCTAGTTCGTCATTTTTTTTTTGTGCGAGGGGGCCTCGTTTCCTGGTTCGTGCGAGGGGGCCTCACTCCGGTTCGTCCGTTTTCTTTTGTCAGAGGGGCATCGCTACAGTTTTCCTCCGATTTTTTTGGTGCGAGGGAGGGGGGAGACAAAAAAACCATACGAGATGGGAGGAGGACGAAAAAAACCCGGAACGAAGACTTATCAAATGCTTCATTAGGAGTAGAGATGCTTCTATATTATACATACTCATAAAAGAAGATTATGAACAGACCAAAAGTCATACATTAAATACAGTAGCAAATAACCTTATAAAAGCATTTTTATAAAAAAAAATAAAAAATACATTCAAAATTTGAGGGTGTCAAAAGTCTTCTTTCTCCTGCACCCACGCTGACGCACCTTAAGCAAAGCACGTTGCCGCCTCTGGACCTCGTCTTACCGGAGCGAACTTGTTGAAACTCATAATAAACTTGTAAAAGCAGCGGTCGGAGAGTCGTCGATGTAGGCCTGAAGATGACGGCGACCGCTATCTATGTACCATATCGCCCCTCAGAAGAAGAAAACGCCATAGAGGACCTGCATAACACTCCATGTCTGGCCAGATGAAGTCGGGAAACACAACTCTCACGCGCTCTCGGACGAGGCCGAAGTTGGCCAACCTTCAATGAGCGGAATTGAAACCAGAGGAGACCAAGACACACAGTCGTGCCTTCTGCTCCGCAGGACAGCGACACCTTGATGAACCTACAGAAGAATCCCCCCCCCCCCAAGCATAGAAAACCCGATCTGGGGACACACCACACTCCACATGCCTTGCAACGATGCCAAGAAGCACCATCAGAACAAGACGAGGCGGGGAGGACTTATAAATCCATGCCAATGGGCACACCATATCGCCTCACCACCGACGATGGCGGAGCAAAACCTAAACGAGGAGGTGACCTAAAGTGATGAGCAAACAAATTAACAAAAAAAAATGTTTTTTTGCTGGAACAAAAAAAAAAGTGTTAGTAGTACTATCAAAAGTTATTGCCGGTTAAATCTTGACGTGGTGAAGTCAATGCTAAGTAAGAACCGAGAACATTCTCAATATATCAGCCTCGGCTCTCTACAAAAGAGTGAAGCAGAAATTCCAAGTCAAGAAATTAATTTATTAGTTCCAAGGCGAGAATCTCACTAAGAAGTTGCATCCTACCCCGTTGTCCCAGCAGCCATGGAGCGTTTGTCTCCCAATGACGTACAAGGTGGACATGACGTCTTCAACTCTAGTGTGGGACATCATTGTAGAAGACTAGAATAGGCCGTGCAACACAATTGCATTGATCGGTGCACCAGGCACGTATATATGATGTACAGGATGGGGCCACAACCTCAACTATATAGGAAAACTAGGAGGTGGGCTCAAGACACAATATACACGCACAGAATATATTCAACACCCCCCCCCCCCTTCCGCAGTCGAAACGTCGCCAGAAACGCAGAGACTGGAACGAAACTCCTCGAAGGTGGAAGTAGGCAGTCCCTTAGTCATCACATCGACGAAATGTTGTGCGGTCGGAACATGGAGGACCTGAATGCGTCCAAGGGCCACCTGCTCACGCGCAAAGTGAATGTCCAGCTCAATGTGCTTGGTCCGGCGATGATGAACGGGGTTGGCGGAAAGGTACACCGCAGAGAAATTGTCACGGTAGACAACCGTAGCCTGAGAGACATCATGATGCAACTCCTGAAGTAGCTGTCGTAGCCAGGTGCACTCGGCGACGGCGTTAGCCACGGCTCGGTACTCAGCCTCCGCTCTAGAGCGCGAAACTGTGGGTTGTCGCTTGGACTACCACGAGACGAGTGAAGGACCGAGGTAGACGCAGTAGCCAGAGGTGGAGCGACGTGTGTCAGTGCAGCCAGCCCAGTCAGCATCGGAATAAGCCACCATCTCCAGGGAAGTGGACGCCGTGAGAGTGAGTCCAAGAGACATCGTGCCATGGATGTATCGGAGAATCCGTTTGACGAGTGTCCAATGAGAGTCACGAGGGGCGTGCATGTGGAGACACACCTGCTGAACAGCATACTGTAGATCTGGCCGGGTGAGAGTCAGATACTGAAGAGCACCGACGATGGACCGGTAGAACGGAGCATCCGACGCGGGCGAGCCCTCGAGAGCAGAAACCTTGGCCTTCGTGTCAACAGGAGTAGCAACAGGGTGACAGTTGAGCATACCGGCACGCTCAAGTAGCTCATGTGCATACTTCTGCTGATGAAGAAAGAAGCCGTCGGGTTGCCGAATGACCTCAATGCCAAGGAAATAATGGAGAGCGCCCAAATCCTTGATAGCAAACTCGTCACGCAGCCGGAGAGTGGTCTGCTGAAGAAGGGTTGCGAAGGAGGCCGTCAGGATGATGTCGTTGACGTAGAGGAGCAAATAGGCAGTCGTGTCGCCGCGGTGATAGACAAACAACGAGGCATCTGAGCGGGTGACGCTGAAGCCCAGTGTCTGAAAAAACCCGGCGATACGCTGGTACCAGGTGCGAGGTGCTTGCTTGAGACCGTATAGAGACCGGGACAGCAAGCAAACATGCCCAGGATGAGAGGGGTCGACGAAACCTGTGGGCTGCTCACAGTAAACCTGCTCCTCAAGATGGCCATGAAGGAAGGCGTTGGAGACATCCATTTGATGAACCGGCCAGCCTCGAGAGACCGCCAGCTGGAGGACGGTGCGGATCGTGCCCGGTTTGACAACCGATGCAAACGTCTCAGTGAAGTCGACGCCAGCACTCTGCCGAAACCCACGGACCACCCAGCGAGCCTTGTAGCGCTCAAGTGTACCATCCGAGCGGGTCTTATGACGAAAGACCCAGTTGCCGCTGATGACGTTGGCGCGAGAAGGCTGGGGAACCAGTGTCCAGGTACGGTTCCGCTGAAGAGCGTCAAACTCTTCTTGCATCGCAGCAAGCCAGTGAGGATCACGTAGGGCTGCTCTGGCGGACACAGGAATTAGGGACGGCTCGGTGGTGGAGGCAGCGAGGAGATACTCGTCGCTGGAGTACCGCAGACTCGGACGGTGAACACCGGCTCGAGCCCGAGTGAGGGGGCGAGACGGCAACTCCGGGACGAGGCCCGAGAGGGCTGCCGAGGCCGGTGAGGCGACCGGCAAGGACGCCGGGACCGGCGAGGCGGCCAGCGAGGCAGCCGGCGAGGCCGCGAGCGAGGGCGCCAGCGAGGCGGCCGGCGAAGGGGCGGCGTCCGAGGCAGCCGGGGAAGGCGCCGGCGGTGAGGCCGGCGGGGACGACGAAGGCGGCGTGGGGGCGCGAAGCGCAGCTCGTCCCACGGCGCGGGGACCGCCAAAGCCCGGAGGCGGTCCGAGAGCCGAGCGGGGCCGTCCACCTGACGGGGTCGCTGAAGGGCCGGCGGCGACGGGGCGACGAGAGGTACCTGCTGCTGAAAAGGAAAAACCTTCTCATCAAAGTAAACGTGTCGGGAGGTGAATACTCGATGGGAGACCGGGTCGTAGCAGCGGCAGCCTTTAGTGTTAGGTGGGTAGCCGAGGAAGATGCATGCGGCGGAGCGGGGTGCAAGCTTATGTGGCGCAGTGGCGGTGATGCTAGGATAGCAGAGACAGCCGAAAATGCGAAGCTCATCATAAGAGGGTGGTGCACCGAAGAGAAGATGATGAGGTGCAAAGTTCCCGCGAGTACGATAGGGGCGGATGTTAATGAGGAGTGATGCGGTGGCGAGAGCGTCAGGCCAAAAGCGCGGGGGCACATTGGCATGAAAGAGAAGCGTCCGAACGCAGTCATTAAGAGTGCGGAGGACGCGCTCAGTGCGACCGTTCTGTTGCGAAGTGTACGGGCATGTGAGACGAAAGGTCGTGCCATGTGTGGTGAGGAGAGTACGAACAGCTAAGTTGTCGAACTCCTTCCCGTTATCTGTCTGAAACGCGAGGATGGGACGACCAAACTGCGTGAGAACATAGGAGTAAAATGCGGCGAGAGTGGAGATAACATCAGACTTACGCCGCAACGGGAAGGTCCACACATAGCGTGAAAAATCATCAAGAATGACAAGGTAATAAAGATAGCCCGTATTACTTGCAACTGGAGAGGTCCAAACATCACTATGAATTAACTCAAACGGGTACGATGCAACATGAGAAGATGCCCTAAAAGGAAGATGAGCATGTTTGCCGAGGCGACATGCATGACAAGAGTGATCATCGATCTTATTACACATGAAAGAAAAACTCTGAAGTATATGACGAAGGGTGGCGGGGTTGGGATGACCCAAGCGAGCGTGCCAGAGATCCACACCGGTGGCGAGAGCGACAGGGGCGGCTGAGGTGGTGGAGGCGGTGGAGTGGACCGGGTAGAGCTCGTCGGGGCTGTCACATCGGTGGAGTACCATCCGGGGACGAGCGTCCTTAACAAAAAAACCACACTCGTCAAACTCAATGGTAACAGGATTTTCACGTGTAAAAGAACGAACAGAGACAAGATTTTTAATAAGATCAGGAGAAACTAAGATGTTAGATAATGACAACGGAGTAGATGTGGATGGAAAAGATGCATGTCCTATATGAGTAATGGGAAGGGAGGAACCGTCACCGACGGTGATGCGAGCGGAGGTGTGGACGGGATAGGAGGTGTGGAGGTTACCGGGATGAGCAGCCATATGCGCGGTAGCTCCAGTGTCCATATACCAGTCGCCGCCGCCGGTGTAGGTGGACGGAGAGGGAGCGGAGTGCAGGGCCGCCAGGAGCGTCGGGTCCCACGGCGCGGGTGGGAGGGCAGGCTGCTGAGGCGACGCCATCAGGGGCAGCAGCGGCAGCCCTCCTGGCTGCCGCGGCTGGCCGTAGGAGAGGAGCCCGTAGGGCGCCGCGTAGGGCTGCGGCGCGGCGTAAAACGCCTGATGAGAGGGAGGCCGCGCGCCGAGGATACCCGGGGCAGGGGCACGGGGAACCGGCATGGAGTAGGCGTGCACAACGCCGATCCACGAGTTCTGGCCGACGTACCACGGGGCCGGCTGATACTGCTGCTAGGGGCGGGCGGCTCCTCCCTGAGCCCCGGCGCCCTGCTGCTGCTTGCAGCCACCGCGGCGGCCACCGCGGCAACCCCTGTTAGCTGCGGGCAGGGGTGGCGGGAAGGGGGCTGCCGGCGCCTGGGGATAGGCCGGCGCGGGACACGACGGAGGTGGCGCCGAGCCCCCGCGGGTGCCGGCGACGAGCGCGGTGTGGGTCGCCCGAGTCCGGGCCATCTTCATCCGTCGCTCCTCCAACTTGAGATACGCCACCACCTTGGCGAAGGTGGGCTTCGGGATGAGGGTGAGGTTGGAGGCGGCGTTCCTAAAATCCTTGTTGAGACCAGCGGTGAGGGTGCTGATGAGGAGCTCGTCGCCGACCGTCTTGCCGAGATCACGGAGCTCATCGGCAAGCTTTTTGAGGCGCATGCAAAAATCGTCGATGGACGAGTCAAGCTGCTGGCACCCGTAAAACTCGCCGTGGAGGAGGACCTTGCGCTGCAGTTTGTTGTCGGTGAAGAGGCCGTTGAGCTTGGTCCAGACGGCGTAGGCGTCGTCGTCATCATCCACCACCGTGTGGAAGAGGTCCTTGGAGATGGTGAGGTAGAACCAGCGGATGATGGTGGCGTCGAGGATCATCCACTCCTCGTCGTGAATCATGAGGCTCGAGTCCACGGTGCCATCGATGTGGCTGTGGAGCAGGTACTCGCGAAACACCAAGGAGAAGTACCGCTTCCAAGCGCAGTAGGACGCGGTGGATTGATCAAGCACCACCGGAACACGCTCGTGGATGTTGAGATCACGGACGAGGGTGACATCGGGACCGCGAAGGGGTTGGAGACGGTGGAAGAGGAGGAACTCATGACGCGGCGAGGAGGGAGTGGGAAGGCGCGGCGCGGGTGGAGCGGCTAGGGTTAGGGTTCGGCGCGGGTTGGGGAGGTGGCGCGGGTTGGGGAAGTGCGGTGCGGGTTGGAGGGCGGGGGGGGGAGGGTGCGGCGCGGGTTGGGGTGGTGGGGAGGGGCGCGGAAGCGAGAGGGCCCGGCGGCGACCGGCGGCGGCGGCTAAGGAGGAAGCCGCGGGGGCGGCGGGTGGCGGCGGCGCCGGGTGGGAGGGCGGCGGCGACCGGAAGCGGCGGCGGTGACCGGAGGGACCGGCGGCGGCGGGTGGCGGCGGCGAGGGGAACAAGCGGCGGCGACGGCGCGATGGAGGCACGGTGGCGGCGGCGGTGGCTAGGTCTATGAACGACCTGCGATAGATACCATGTGTAACACCCCCTTGTAATAAACTCTGTGACACTCTGTTAAAACTGCCAAGTCATGATCATTTGCAGTGCCAAGTCATAAGGGTTAATGATCCAATTCAAATTCACATCTGAAAATCAACTCAAATTCAAAAGTGAAATATAAAGTTGTTCAAACTCTGTTGGGAAAATGTTCATTAAATGGCTAATAATCCAGGAACATTTCTAAAACCAATATCAAAATATTTGGAGTTGGACAAGTGACTCTAACAAGATGAAACAGCCCCCAAAAAAAATAGAATATTTGATATATTTAAAATCATATCAAATCCCAACAAACTTCAATTCTGTCCAAACCAATTTTTGGCAGTGCTAGATATTGCAACATATTTATGTGGCATAACTCACTGTTTTACAAAAGACATTAAGTGGCCTAATCATTTCGCAACAGAAAAGAAAAGAGAAAAGGAAAAGAAATAAAAGAAAAAGACTAAAGCTGGACTGGACCAAGTGCACAGTGCATTGGCCCAGCCCAGCTGGCCCATCACCTAGCTCTCTCCCTCTCTCTCCGATGCCGTGTCAGCGCGCGCATGGCTGCGCCGGCACCGACCGGCCGAACGGCGACAGCGCGACCACCCCACTGACGGGCGAGGAGATAAGGACGAGCCATCCATCTCCCCTGGTCGCCCGCGCACTCTTCCCCTCTTTCCCTCACTCGCCTCGCCTCCTTTCCCCTCCTCAGATCCGGTGGCCGAACGCCACCGTCGCCACGAATCGCCGCCGCCGTGGCCACTGGCCTCCCCACGCCGCCTCTCCGTGCCCCGCAGCTCCGCAGGCGACTGCTGCTTCGACTGGCACCGCCTGGAGGAGCTGGGTGCCTCAGCATCGAGCTCGCGCCGTCGTCTTCCTCCTCGGTCGCCGCCATTCTTCGTCGTCTCCGGCGACGCCTCTGCAGCTCCAAAGCATCCACGGGTCTTACGTGACCGCGCGGTGAGCTCCTGCCTCCCTCCTCTTCTCTCCTCGCGCTGCGCTCTTCGCCGTAGCCACCTTATCACCATGGCCGCACCATGGTCGCCGCCGGCGAGCTCACAGCCTTCGCTGCAGTGCACCTCACACCGCGTTGGTGGCACCGCCGAGCTTCTGGTGGTCATGCGCGTCGCTTGCAAGCAGCAGCTTAGCTCGGGCGAGCCCCTATGCTCGAACCCGAGCACGACCGAGTTTCCATCGCCGCCGATGAGGACGCCGCCGTCACGTTAGGCCTCCCCGGTCCGTTCCGACACCATAGATGGACGCGGCGTCGAGTCCTCGTTCGAACGCTGTCAACCGCGCGCGAAATGGTGCGCTAAAACGCAAATCCGACGAACTCCGGCGAGCGGCCGCCGCGAAATTGGTCGCCAGAGCGATCTCCGGCGCCGGCGCCGACGTGGCCGCCACGTGTGTCGCCCTGGGTCACTGACCCGTGGGCCCAGGGGCCCGCGTTGACCTGTTGACCAAGTCAACCATGATGACGTGGCAACTACGGCCGCTGACATATGGGCCCCGCGCGGCTAATTAGTCTAATAGTGGTTTAATTAAATAAGAACTGATTAGTTAGCTAAATGGGTCTATGACATGTGGGGTCCACCCCCTTAATCAATCTAATTAAGTTAGTTTAAACTCTGTTAAAGCCACAGAGGCTGACATGTGGGTCCCACTGGACCCACATGTCATATTTGACTGGTCAGCGGCGCTGTTGACCGCTGACGTCACAGCGACGTCATGCTGACGTCATAATTCATTTTCTGTAAATAAATAAATTCCAGAAATTCAAATAAACTTTAAAAATTAATAACTTTTAAACCGTAGCTCGGATCGAAAAAGTTAAAACATGAAAGTTGCTCAGAACGACAAGACGAGTCTGATCGTGCCGTCTGTTTCTCCATCGGAACCCCCTACGTAGAAGAACTCGTAACTCCGGACCCGAATCCGGCAGATGAATAGTGCACACACGTCGGATATTAAATCCCAGAATAATTCTAAAAATAACTAAAATGACTTAGATGCATAATTAGGCAACCCTGCACTGCATCATAGCATCACACGCACCGTATTGCATTTGTTTGCATTATGTTTACCTGTTTCTTCCCCCTCTTCTCTCTCGGTAGACCCCGACGTTGACGTAGCTCCCGAGGCAGACGCCGCACAGGAGTACGACTACGTCCCCGACGATACTACTGAAGACCTTGCCCTTGCCCCCGAGCAAACAGGCAAGCACCCCCATTTTGAGCATGCCTATATCGCCTATTCCCTTCTCTCTTATGCTTGCATTAGAACTGCTACTGCTACTGTTTTCCTATATCTGCTGCATAGCCTGATTATTGTACCCTGCTTTGTTACCTTACTGGTGATCCTAGACTGGCTTAGTATAGGGTGGGTAGAAGACACGACAGAGACCCCCACTTGATCCCGACTGCCCTGCTGGACATCAGAAGACCCGATCATCGGGATTGAAGACCAGACCCTGGCACCGCACATCACTACCCCTTAGTTGCCGACACTGCTGGGTTACCGTCGAGTGCCGAGGGTGATACCTCGTTAGCACTTCTGATGTTAACCTTGTAGGTTAGTTACTCGGTCGTGGTAAGCGAGGGTGATTCCTCCTACACCACCCCCGATAACGACATCGTCGCGCAACCTCTCAAGTGTGGACCTCGAGGGTGATTCCTCCTTCGTTCACCTTGATGATAACATCGAGCGGGAACTCCATCGAGGGTGATTCCTCATGGTTCCCTTCGGTGTCAGACACACAGTTACCTTGGATATTATGACTTGACTATGAACCACGATACTAAAGACGGGTCGGCCCTGAGGGGTACCCGCGCGAGCTTATTGCGAAGTGATGCGGAGTCGGGTTGACCTGGATGGTGCCCGCGAGATAACTACGAGGCGTGGCCGGGCATTCTTAGCCCTTGCCGCAAGTCCTCGAGACGGGGTGACGGGGTCACATCGATCGTGAGTCTCTGCTCGTTTCCGCGCGCTCCTAATCCACTACAGTTTGGATATTTGATCTGAGGGGCCTCTGGCCCGATAGCACTAACCATCACGTGGGCATAGTATGGGCGTTCTGCGTCGTATACTTCAGCCGGAGCTTAATGGACGTCAGCGACTGATGCGGCACACGCTGGGTTGGACTGGGAACGCAACCGCGCTTGTATAAGGGGTTGCTAGGTCTGCTCACCGGCGGTGCACGTAACGTGCAGGAGTTCCCGGGGCGATGGTCCAAGACCCCTGGGGGCATAGGTTAGTCCGGCGTGCTGACCTCTCTGTTAGGTATTTGGTCGGGTTGCGGCGTGTTGCTTAGCCGAGGCCGGGCATGACCCAGAAAAGTGTGTCCGGCCGGAGTTAAGCGAGCGTGGTGGGTAAGTTGGTGCACCCCTGCAGGGAAGAAACTTCTATCGATAGCCTGTCCTACGGTAACGGACACTCGGAGTTGTATCCCGATCGGTACAACTAGAACATGTGATGAGAATTGGATAGTACGGCTCTGGGATTGCTTTCTCGCAGGGAGTCGAGAAAGGATCTCAGGTCGAGGTTGATGATACTACTACTACTACTTTACTTATGTAATCTGCTCTCTCCTCATGCTGAAAGACTGCTGAAGATTGTTGAAGATGCTAGTCTTCGATAGGACTAGGCTTTCCCCCTCTATTCTGGCATTTCTGCAGCCCAGTCCACATATACAGCCATTCCTTTGACAATGATGCATATGTAGTGTAGATCCTTGCTTGCTGAGTACTTCGGATGAGTACTCACGTTTGCTTTATTTTCTTTTTTTTCCCCCATATTCCATTTGATGCCACCAGACGACGGAGCCCCTGAGCCAGAAGCCCCAGCCGACGACCAGTACTACTACCCGCCTGGCGAGTACTACTACTACGAGGAGCCGTTCGACGACCAGGAGTAGGATCGGAGGGTCCAGGGCAGGAGGCCTACGCCTTTCGATCGTAGTATTTTATTTTACCCCGCCTCTGTGAAGGCCTAATTCTCTCTATGTAATATATCTGTACCCAGATATCTAATGCTTCCACTGACGCTTGTATGCCATCGAGCTATGTATTCGAGCCCTCGAGGCCCTGGCTTGTAATATTAAGCTTGTATGACTTTATTTTATGTTTTAGAGTTGTGTTGTGATATCTTCAAGTGAGTCCTTAGGCTTGATCGTGCGCATTTGCGTGTATGATTAGTGCACGATTAAGCCGGGGTCGTCACAACGAGTCTGATCGTGCCGTCTGTTTCTCCTTCGGAACCCCCTACATAGAAGAACTCGTAACTTCGGACCCGAATCCGGCAGATGAATAGTGCACACATGTCGGATATTAAATCCCAGATTAATTCTAAAAATAACTAAAATGACTTAGATGCATATTTAGGCAACCCTGCACTGCATCATAGCATCACATGCACCGTATTGCATTTGTTTGCATTATGTTTACCTATTTCTTCCCCCTCTTCTCTCTCGGTAGACCCCGACGTTGACGTAGCTCCCGAGGCAGACGCCGCACAGGAGTACGACTACGTCCCCGACGATACTACTGAAGACCTTGCCCTTGCCCCCGAGCAAACAGGCAAGCACCCCCATTTTGAGCATGCCTATATCGCCTATTCTCTTCTCTCTTATGCTTGCATTAGAACTGCTACTGCTACTGTTTTCCTATATCTGCTGCATAGCCTAATTATTGTACCCTGCTTTGTTACCTTACCGGTTATCCTAGACTGCTTAGTATAAGGTGGGTAGAGACACGACCGAGACCCCCACTTGATCCCGACTGCCCTGCTGGACATCAGAAGACCTGATCATCGGGATTGAAGACTAGACCATGGCACCGCACATCACTTCCCCTTAGTTGCCGACACTGCTGGGTTACCATCGAGTGCCGAGGGTGATACCTCGTCAGCACTTCTGATGTTAACCTTGTAGGTTAGTTACTCGGTCGTGGTAAGCGAGGGTGATTCCTTCTACACCACCCCCGATAACGACGTCGTCGCGCAACTCCTCAAGGTGGACCTCGAGGGTGATTCCTCCTTCGTTCACCTTGATGATAACATCGAGCGGGAATTCCATCAAGGGTGATTCCTCAGGGTTCCCTTCGGTGTCAGACACACAGTTACCTTGGATATTATGACTTGCACTAAACTATGATACTAAAGACGGGTCGGCCCTGAGGGGTACCCGCGCGAGCTTAACGCGAAGTGATGTGGAGTCGGGTTGACCTGGATGGTGCCCGCGAGATAACTACGAGGCGTGGCCGGGCATTCTTAGCCCTTGCCACAAGTCCTCGAGACGGGGCGACGGGGTCACATCGATCGTGAGTCTCTGCTTGTTTCCGCGCGCTCCTAATCCACTACGGTTTGGATATTTGATCCGAGGGGCCTCTGGCCCGATAGCACTAACCATCACGTGGGCATAGTATGGGCGTTCTGCGTCGTACACATCAGCCGAAGCTTGTTTGACGTCAGTAAGGAGCGGCGCACGCCGAGTTGGACTGGTAATGCAACCGCGCTTGTATAAGGGGTTGCTAGGTCTGCTCTCGGTGGCCCCGTAACGTGCAGGAGTTCCCGGGGCGATGGCCCAAGACCCCTGGGGGCATAGGTTTAGTCCGGCGTGCTGACCTCTCTTATAAGCCTAGGTCGGGTTGCGGCGTGTTGCTTAGCCGAGGCCGGGCATGACCCAGAAAAGTGTGTCCGGCCAGAGTTAAGTGAGCGTGGTGGGTAAGTTGGTGCACCCCTGCAGGGAAGAAACTTCTATCGATAGCCTGTCCTACGGTAACGGACACTCGGAGTTGTATCCCGATCGGTACAACTAGAACTTGATATGAGAACTGGATAGTACGGCTCTGGGATTGCTTTCTCGCAGGGAGTCGAGAAAGGATCTCAGGTCGAGGTTGATGATATTACTACTACTACTTTACATTATGTTCATCTGCTCTCTCCTGATGCTGCAAGACTGTCGAAGATTGTTGAAGATGCTAGTCTTCGATAGGACTAGGCTTTCCCCCTCTATTCTAGCATTTCTGCAGCCCAGTCCACATATACAGCCATTCCTTTGACAATGATGCATATGTAGTGTAGATCCTTGCTTGCTGAGTACTTCGGATGAGTACTCACGTTTGCTTTATTTTCTTTTTCCCCCATATTCCATTTGATGCCACCAGACGACGGAGCCCCTGAGCCAGAAGCCCCAGCCGACGACCAGTACTACTACCCGCCTGGCGAGTACTACTACTACGAGGAGCCGTTCGACGACCAGGAGTAGGATCGGAGGGTCCAGGGCAGGAGGCCTACGCCTTTCGATCGTAGTATTTTATTTTACCCCGCCTCTGTGAAGGCCTAATTCTCTCTATGTAATATATCTGTACCCAGATATCTAATGCTTCCGCTGACGCTTGTATGCCATCGAGCTATGTATTCGAGCCCTCGAGGCCCTGGCTTGTAATATTAAGCTTGTATGACTTTATTTTATATTTTAGAGTTGTGTTGTGATATCTTCAAGTGAGTCCTTAGGCTTGATCGTGCGCATTTGCGTGTATGATTAGTGCACGATTAAGCCGGGGTCGTCACACCATGTAGAAGACTAGAATAGGCCATGCAACACAATTGCATTGATCGGTGCACCAGGCACGTATATATGATGTATAGAATGGGACCACAATATCAACTATACAGGAGAACTAGGAGATGGTCCCAAGACATAATATACACGCACACAATATATTCAACAATCGTCATCCAGCGGCACATCAAGCCGATCTTCGGCTGCGCCGTAGTGAAGATCTTGGAAGGCCTACGTGTGGTGTTATATAGGAGAACTAGGAGATGGGCCCAAGACACAATATACACGCATACAATATATTCAACAATCGTCATCCACCAGCACATCAAGCCGATCTTCGGCTGCGCCGTAGTGAAGATCATGGAAGGCCTGCGTGTGGTGTTGTCGTTGGGTACGTGATTTGACCGATTTGGCTTCGTGTTCCCCGATGACACGGCTCCCATGGCGCTCGTGCGCTGGACTGCTGATCTGGTGGTGGTAATGGTGTGCCTTGCCATGGTCACCCAAAGATTCTCACGAGGACTGCCCTCTCTAGAACCGGTGGTTGATTTCGGCATGTAGATGCAAACTATGGATGATGGTGGTGCAGTAACGGCGGTCACATATCGCAGGTAGCTGTTGAGATCTGAGATCGTGGAAAAGTGGCGGCGACAACACATAAGCGACTTCGATGGTATGATGGTGCCATTCGAGCACCCGGTCTCGAGTTCGATGGTGAAAGCCTTGGTCTGACTTATGTTGGTTATACCTTGCAATGGCGATGTTTCTATATCGTTACCTTGTTGAAGGCATTGTTCGGATATGCTCGGACTGATTCTTCAGGGTGAAAATCTAGATTCCAGCCTTGTGTAGTTGAATCCGGTGACGCAGCGATTGTACGCCACTCCCTTCCTGAAGACGTTGTTGTTGAAGAACCTCGTCGTTTATGTGGTGTCATAATATGGTTGGTGCGGATATGATCTTTGTTGTAGTTTGCCAATCATAGATCTGATTGCTTTGTTTTTTTCCTCTCGCCTACTTATAGCTTTGGTCATACATGACTTTGCTATTTATCGGCGTATTTTTTGTATGCATGTGTCGATTTGGCTGTGTGTATTCTAACTATGCAGAGGTCAGATATGTGCTCTTTGTGTTTGTATCTTCTTAATGCTTCATTTTAAGCCAATAAAATCCAGCCTTTATAAAAAAGGCGAGAATCTAATTCGACGAAGCTACAGCTCATACCCTTGGGATATATTGGATCCTCGTCCAGGCCCACATTTTTTCCTTGTTGGGCTCTCTACTAGGGTCCACTTGTAGAAAAACAAAAGGAAAAAATGGCGTCATTTGGCTTACGTTTTTCCCTTTATGGGATGCACTGCAATGCATTCCTTGTGCTGGTTACTTTGCCGGCCATGGCTGGCGACGTAGCGTAGGTGTGAGAGCATCTCCAGCGGTTCGGCCTCAGGGATTTGAAATAGCGTCGCCTGGGGGCGCGCAGGCGATAATTTTGCCGTGGGGCGGTTTGGTTTCCAGCCATCGCCCCAAGCCCCCCCCCCCTCCCTCCCTCACGCGCCGTTTTTTGAAATAGGAAATCGGCTAAAATTCGGCCAAACACGGGACAAATTCGTTCAGACTAGACGATTTCATTGATATTTGTATAAAAACTTAAACATATAAACTAAAAACTACAACTACGCCTAGCACTACTACGCCGCTGTCGCTGTCCGCCGCCGCCCGCCTTCTACATGCCGAGGAGCCTGTAGAACCGGGTGTAGTCACCGCCATCGTCGTCATCGTCGCCGCCGTCCCCGCTGTCCTGCGTGCCGCCGCCGTCCCTGCTACACCCCTGGCCAGCGTCGCCGATGCGTGGGGGGTTGGACGGTCCCGGCGCGTCCTCGTCGTCGCTGTCGAGGACGAGGACGCCGCCTTCCTCGCGTCTGCGGCGACGAGCGGCGATCTCCTCGAAGGCGCGGCGCTGGCGCTCCAGCTGCTCGCGGACGTACTCCGCCCTCGCCCATTTGAGGGCGGCCTCGTCGTCGACGGCCATGTCGGCGTGCTCCTTCTTCACGGGGAGCAACCCCGGCTCGGTCTTCGGGCGGATGAGCTGGGAAGAAGAAGGAGAGGAGCGGCTGCCCTCGTGGATGACGAGGGCGCCGCCGCGGGTACGGCGCCCGAGCGGCGTCTCCTGTGGCTCCGGCTTGACGGGGCGGAGCGCCAGCGAACCAGCGGAGAGGGAGCCAGAGCCCGACGACGAGGAGGTCGCCGTCCCCATCCGCCGCGGCGTCCAGGAGCTGCCGCGACGGCGCGAGAAGCTGGGGGGCGCCGGGTACTCCAGGCGCGGCGTGTTGCCGGCCTCGATGTGCTCGAGGACGGCTTCGAGGGTGCGGCCGGGGACGCCCCACCATCGGCACCGCCCCTCGGAGTTGTGGCGGCCGCGGGGCTCGACGCCGTTCGAGGAGGCGAGCTCGTCGGCGTGGCGGCGTTCGAAGTACATAGTCCACAGCGTGTTGCTGTCGGGGGCGTACCTCGGCTGGTTACGCACCTTCTCCGTCAGCGAGGACCGGATGCGCGCGATCTCGGCGCGCCGGGCAGCGCCGGTGGGCGCTGGTGGCACCGGGACTCCACCGGCGCTCAGCTTCCACGTGCCCGGCACCCGCATGTCCAGCGGTGCCGGGTAGTCGGCCTCGTAGAGGAGCCGTGCCTCGTCCTCGTGCAGGTGACGGCGGCCGAAGCCATTCGCCGTCGCGTCGTCGCCTGGGTAGCGCTCGGCCATGCTCGTCGGCGGGGAGAAAGGGAGAGGAGAGGCGAGCTCGGTCGAGAGGGGCGTCGGCGGCGAGAGGAGGAGCTGTGGCGAATGGAGTGTGCGCTCCCCGGTGAGGGAGGGGCGGCTTTTATAGGCGGGCTTGGGCGGTGGGAGGGCGGCCGACGTGTGTACGCATGGCGGGCTCGGGCGGGACGCGCGTCGCCGCGCCTTCACTGCGCCGCCCGTGAGGCACCAATGGAGGCTGACCGGCGCGACAGCCTTGGCATTAATTCCCCGCGGGAACCGAGGCGATGAGGACGACGATGCGCCGGGGTGAGCTAGCTGGGATATATATGGTTTCACTATGTGCTGATCAGCACCTGCGCGTGGAATCTGCCAGCGTGGCCAGGCGTATATCTGTTTGCTCGATATGCATGGCTAGCCAACCACTCCAGTAATTTCAAATAAAAACCTGTCATCAGATCCCTCCATATTTGCTCTCCAGTAATTTCAAATGAGAACCTCCTGCTGGGATAGATATGATTGCTCACCACATTTGCCATTTTAATGATTCTCTTCACTGTATGAACCCAATATAAATAATACTACTCCATATATACCATCATACAATTGTCTAACAGATCACTGGGATCAGACAAGCATAAGCATCGATCGATGCGGTGAGGACTAATCGTTCTTGGGAGAGCAAGAAGTAAATTCGAATTCCATCCGTGCCGGCGTCCCATACGTACGGTATATGCCCTGCGGCCTGCGCTGCGTCCACCGATAGCGTACCGGCGGTGCGTGGGTGACCCACCGGGGAAGCATGACGGAACCCACGCGCTCCAGCGGAGCACGGCAGAGACCACCGCCGCCGGACGTACGCCAGGACCATTTCCCTCTTCGCCCCTTCACACTGTCACCCGGCCTTACCTAAACACGTCATCCATAATGAGATCGGGTCACATACCGTGTCTAGGATGAAGTCAAACACCTGTTTGTTGTGCATGGCCAGAAGAATTAAGGGCTGAAAACTGATCTGATTGTATATATTCACGCCACTGGACGGCCTTGTTTAGAGCATCTTTACTATTCTCCTGTTCACTTTTATAAGACGTTTTAAACAGCTAAACTTGAACTGTTTTGAGTGTTGTCTTAAATGTCTAAACGGTCTTACAAAAGTAAATGGAGGGAGTAGTAGATTAGCGACGTCATTCTATACACTTGGATGGCATGGCACCCCAGCAGAATCTCCGTGAAGATCCGAACACGGATGACTGGGTTCAAACAACGGGAACTCAGCTCAGAGCTCACTTCTCCACGGGATTTCTCGAATGTGTCACTCGCTCGTTGCTAATTAAGTTCCTGAAGAAAAACTTGTTTGCTACGTCAGTGGATTTGCTTGGTGCATATTTCAATAATCTTGACGCAATTTCCGGTGACGGGTCACTCACTCACTCACTCACTCACCGAGATGGGCTCTGTGCGGTAGTATGAACAAACTGAGAAGAAAAGGGTTGGCAAAAGCCAAAAGAAGATGGAGGAATGCTGAAAGGGGACGACGATCCAAACATCCGTCTCTGTCAAGTGTCAACTGAAACCGAAATGATTTCCGGTTTGCTTTGCTTCGCTTTGGTCTACCGTTCCTCTTTATCCACGTGGCTGGCTGCACTTCCTTTTTGCCGGTTATAAAAGTATGAACAATGGTGGGATACGGATACAGATGCTCTATAAGAAAAAGTAGCTTGAGACATTTACATTGATTTTTTTTCTCCCCAACGCAAACTATTACTATCACTAGTGGGCCTCATCAAGCAATATACATGCATGCCTTGCATCTCTACTCTTCAGTCTAACTTTTTCAGTTTTTTACACCGGACCACATTTTTTCTTTCCAAACACCCGCCTCCTGGAGAGGATCTCGCTGCTATATCCGAACCTATTTTTTCTGTCATCCGATCCTACATGATTTGCGGGGCATCACTCTGAGGCTATGCATTGACCATGTCCTAATTTGGTCTACCATGGCTAACGACGTAGGTGTGAAAGAATGATTATTTTCTATCAGTATCATGGCATGGATCTGCAGATCATTGGCATTGGCATACGTGGTAATGTGTCCAAACATAAAAAGGCTGGTGGAATGCAAGGACACGTGCTGATGTGCAAGCTTTCTTTGATTCTCTAGGCCGGCTGACACAGGAGATCGATGGGTCGCTGACTATGCTGGTGGATCAGCATCGGCCTAACATGGGTCGTCCCAGCTGGGACATGGCCTCGCTGCTGCATTTTTATTACTACTACTATTTCAGTGGAGAGGCGTCTCGCTCCGTAAAAAACTGATCGGAGGCGACGCGACTCCCTCCGGCCAGAAGGGACTCTCGATCTCCATCTAGCGCCGTCACCTCATCCCAACGTCTCTTCCCCCTCCACCGCACCTTCCTCCACTCGTCGGCGCATGAGGCGCCCTCCGGCAAAGTCCGGATGGCTCCGAGGAAGACGGCGGCGGGGCCCTTCTCCGGTTGCTCGGCGCTGGTACAGGGATGACGGTCCCTTCGATGAGTCTTCCCCGTTCGGTGGCACGGCCGGGCGGGTGGGCTGTTGAGGATCGGACCAGGTGGCCGGCGTTTCACCGGGGGGTTGGTCCCGCGGTTTGATGCCTCGGCAGCCAACGGCGCCAAGCTGCTCCTTCCTCCAACCCATGGTGCGTGCATTCCGCCTTACCGGACATGGTCGTGCTGCTAGCCGGTTACCACATTGGGACGGAGCGGGAGGTGGGGATCCAGATTGGGATAATTCCCAGGTAGTCCTGCCGGCCGCGACCGGGACGACATCCGTGTGTGCCGTTTTCCTTCCTGGAGACGTCGTTCGGGTCTGCCCTACCTTTTCCCACCTCACGGTCTCTCGGGTGAAAACCTAGGGCGGGGACGACGCTCTTGTCGTTGTGTCCTTCTTGAAGGCGTCGTCGTGAGAGCTATGTGGCGGTGGGCACCGCTTGGGTGCGTCGGCAGTTGCAGATGGCGCGCCCCTCTTCCTCCAGGTGGCAGTTGTTCTCGGGGAAACCCTATATCTGGGTCTCCTGAATCGGATGATGATGGAGACTTTGGTGCCGTTCTCCCTCCGGAGGACATCGTCTTGGAGCATTGGTTCACTGGAAGAGGCCAACAGGTGGAGCGGTGTTTCATCGACCGCATTGATGACGGTGGGTCTCGGTGGCGTGGAGCAGCGGAGTCTCAGAGTTGGACGCGGTTTGATCGACGCGCGCAGGCTGATGGCGCTGTCAGGTGTCGTGGTGACGTCGACGGCAGATGGGACTGGCATGATCTATTCAGTTATTCCTTCTGGAGACGGGATGGCGGAAGATTGGCGACGGTGGATCCTAGAGCATGTGCAGGCGGTGCATGTTATGGGACGCCTAGACGGATGGTCTTCAGGCCCCGTATTAGATTGTGTCTGTTATGCGGACAGGGCACATGTGTTCACTTGTAGGTGTAGCGACTTTGTTCGTCTAGAAAGGGGCTTCATATTGATCCTTACATTCATTTTTGTCAGACTTTGATGAATAATTAATAAAAACGGCTGTGTGCATCATGCTGATGCAGAGGCCGGGATAAGAAAAGAAAAAAACTATTATTTCAGTGGGCAAGCGCATGCATGTTTGTTCGATCTGGCTAGCCAACTAAGTTTAGTAAAACCCTGTCATCAGATGAGTAAAATTTCTGGACGCGTACATCGATCAGTACATCTTACAAGATGGTTAATAAACTATGTACATATACGGCTGGTGTAGTACCACGCTACGTACATGCGTAAAGTAGTTGGTCTTCTGCTGCAAGTAGCGTACAGGTGCAGGCACCAAAACAGAGGAGAAGAGGGCCGGGTGGCGAATTCGAATTTCATTCGTGCCGGTGAGGTACGTACAGGAAGCAACTATAAATCGTGGCTGACAAAGGAGTAGCATAACACTAAATCTTGGGGCCCACGTGCTCTCTCGCTCGTTCCAAGACCCTAGGTCTGCCTCTTCGCTGCCAACGTTCACGCCGGCCACATTCCCTCACCTAAACACGGCATGAGGAACGATGGTGTCCGTCTGTTTAATAAGGCAACAAAAAGCACGATTTCTGTTTAAAATGAGGAACGATGGTGTCTTCTGAGCGAATGATCGAATTGCCATCCAGCGGTTTTTCCTTCTTCTTTCGTAATGGCCATTTTGACTCTCTTTTTTGGCAACTCTTGCACAGCTCAAAAGAATTGTCAGCTGCTTGAAAAAAAATCCAGGCGGCAGTTAGTTCCGCACAGCACGAGGCCGAAGGCTGGGATGACGTGAGGAGCGGCAGTTAGTTCCGCACAGCACGAGGCCGAAGGCTGGGATGACGTGAGGAGCGGCAGCGACGACGCTGAGGCCGGGCCAGGACCTCGCCGAAGACGGGGACGACACTGCGAGCGGCAGCGGCCCAGCTGGAGGCAATGAAGAAACTTCACCAGGGGAGGGGGGGGGGGCAGGGGGTTGACGGGTTTCCTGCAAATGGGAGGGGGCTAAAGGTATGACCAGGTAGTGGCCAGCAGCGTGCTGCGTTGTGTGTATGGGGGGGGGGGGGGGGGGGGGGGGGGAGGAGGCCGGGGCGCTGAGGAAGTGTGCAGTAGCGCCTGCCGGCCGCGAGTGGTGGAGGCCGGCAGTTGGGGCGTGGTAGGCTAGGGCATGCAAGAGGTGAAAGAAAAGGAGTAAAAAGATGAAGAACGTTGATCTGTTTTGGGCCATTGGATGAAGATCCGATGGTCCTGATGAAAAGTGATTGATGTAAAACCTTTCTTGTGGCGCCTGACTAATATAGACACAAAAGAAAGGGGTACTATGAGTATGCTGGACAATTTTGGTTTCCCTTTGCATCACACGTGCATCTGATTGTTTCGTGTTCAATTAATTCCCTCCTACTTATAAAAAACAACAAGAATTCTACGTGCATATCTTATCTTGCTTACAAATGGCCCCACACCTTCCGTTACTCGAGCCAAAATTGGAGTCGCCGCATATAATTCGTAGTCAAGCAGCCGAAATACAAAATGAGGTTATATATCTTATTCTACTTATAAATAGCTTCACATCTTGGGTTACTTGAGCCAAAGTTGGAGTGGGCACATATAATTGGCATACAATAATTACGTCATTAATTTTGATGCGATGAAGTCTAACTCTAATGATAAAGTACATTTCTTGTTACTTGAAACCAAACTGTAGGATGGTGTGGCTTTTCGACGGCCACGAACCCAAACCATTTATCAATTTGACTCGTCAAGGTTCGGATTGAGGCTTCTAAACAATATAATGCCACCATTCGTGTTTTCTGGTCACTTGCGCCTCGATACACATCTGACTTGTGTCATTTCTGGTAATTATTTAACACTTGCTTGTTATTTACAGGCTGTCCCCGTAGATAAATGGAGCTGCTGCAGCAGCTCTCCTCATTTCGTTCCCCTCTCCTTCCCAATCCATCCCCCGCCCCGTCGTCTTCCTCTCGCCTTCCTGCTCCTGCTCCTGCTCGGCCCCGCCTAACCTCCCCCGCTTTTCTCCCTCCTCCTGCCTGGTCCACGGCGACCTCGGACTTTCCTCCACCAAACCGCGCCAACCTCAGCTCCATTGGCCGCCTCCTCAAACATCCCCCCGCCATTCGCGCCACCATCCATTCCATTTCCATTCCTTCCTGCTCCCCTACAGCTAGCTGCTCCATCCATCCGCTTCCGCCGCATCTGTCTTTGACCCTCCCCGGCCGGAATCGGCCCAACTCCCCCCTTTCTTATCCCCCGCCCTCCCGCCCGCCTCTCTCCCCCCGGACCCCTCAGGCCAGCAAGTTCTTGCGAGGAGCAGCCGGTTTCTTGGTCTTGGGAGGAATTCAGAGGCGGCGATGGCGTCGATCCGACGGCCGCACTCGCCGGCCAGGGCGCAGCACCTGCTGCGGCACAACCACCCCTTCGCCACCGCCTCGCCGCCCTCCTCGCCGCTGCGCCACGCCTCCTCCTCCTCGGCCGCCGCGCCCTCCTCCTCGCCCAGGAAGCCGGGCTACCCGCACCCGTTCCTCTTCTTCTCCCGCCGCCCGCTCCCGCGCTTCGCCGCCTTCTTCCTCCTCGGCTCCTTCATCGGCCTCCTCCACCTCCTCTCCCACCTCCCCCTCCACCACAGCCTCCCCGCCCACTCCTCCCCCTCCCACCTCACCCACCTCCAGCAGCAGCAGCAGCAGCAGCAGCAGGAGCAACCCATGACCCAGCAGCAGCAGCAGTACCTAGCCGACGAGGCTGCCGACGGCGGCGAGGAGGACAACGCCAACAAGCTGCTCATCGTCGTCACGCCCACGCGCGCGCGGGCGTCGCAGGCCTACTACCTCAGCCGGATGGGCCAGACGCTGCGCCTCGTCCGCCCGCCCGTGCTCTGGGTCGTCGTCGAGGCCGGCAAGCCCACCCCGGAGGCCGCCCTCGCGCTGCGCCGCACCGCCGTCATGCACCGCTACGTCGGCTGCTGCGGCGGCCTCAACGCCTCCGCCTCCCCCGCAGTCGACTTCCGCCCGCACCAGCTCAACGCCGGCCTCGAGGTCGTCGAGAACCACCGCCTCGACGGCGTCGTCTACTTCGCCGACGAGGAGGGCGTCTACTCCCTGCCGCTCTTCGACCGCCTCCGCCAGATCAGGTAGCCCCATCTCTCCATCCCGCCTTCAGATTCAGCTAAGAAATGTGCAATCTTTGGTGAATTATTATCAGTAAAAAAACAAACCCGCCTCAAGATCCGAGCTTGCTTTCTAGGATGGCAAAGCAAAATTTGGCATCTAGAGCTCAAATCTCAAAACTTCATCCATGGCGTTGCTGAAATTGACTAATTCTGCTTTCTTAGAAGATTCTCTAGCGTGCCATTGATGCTTTAATATTAGCATACATTCCTTGCCTGGAACAGCAGTTAGTATCTGCTAGTCTGGCAAGCAAATGAATCTGAAACTTTATGCTCTGGTTATCACTGGATAAAATTGGATGATGTGTAAAGCTCCAACTCATTGTTGACTTTGCTGCTGCCTGTCATTGATTTAGGAGGTTCGGCACATGGCCTGTTCCGACGATCTCCGACGGCGGTCACGACGTGGTGCTGGAAGGGCCCGTATGCAAGCAGAACCAAGTTGTGGGGTGGCATACAAGTGGGGATGCCAACAAGCTCCAGAGATTTCATGTTGCCATGTCGGGCTTCGCATTCAATAGCACCATGCTCTGGGATCCCAGGCTGAGGTCCCATCGGGCCTGGAACTCGATCCGGCACCCGGAAATGGTGGAACAGGGCTTCCAAGTAAGCTCCTTGCTTGTCTTCAAATCTCTTGAGTTACACATACCATGTTCAAGTCAAGCACTCTAGTGGCTAGTACTGTGTGCGTGTTCGTTTTAATTGATCGGCATTTTGTCCTGTCCCAACCGCTATACCAACACCACACACGTGGAAATCCGAAAGAGAACAAAAGGTGTCAATGGAGCAAAATAGGGACAGAAAAACAGTTGTGTGTAGCCATCTAACAACATGGTGATCAATCAAACAAATGGGAGATCCCATTTGCTTAGCTTTGTTTGGACCTTATTGGCCATGTTTTTCTGCCTGGAGTATTAACAGCTGAGATTCCTCTTGTTACTTTGCAGGGAACCACGTTTGTGGAGCAGTTAGTGGAGGATGAGAGCCAGATGGAGGGCATACCTGCAGACTGCTCCCAAGTAATGAACTGGCATGTGCCATTTGGATCTGAGAGCCCGGTCTATCCCAAAGGGTGGCGGTCCGTGGCGAACCTGGATGTGATTATCCCTCTAAAATAAATAGTCTCATCAGCAGCTCTGTTCATCAAAGCACTAACTCGTTTGACAGGTCGGTTTACTTTTCGATCCCCTCTCGCAAACCCTGCTTTCGCTCTCTGCGTCTGGATTGCGACGCGTAGTTGTTTCTCACTTATTGTGTGTTTGTGTCCTTCAACTTGACGCTAGCGAGTATGGACGGGTGTCATTCGGTTATGTTTGTCCTGTCTCTTTATTCCAGTGAATTTTTTCTCCACGGAATTGCAGAAAGTGTGCAATGGTAGGGCTCGGTGTGTTAGATTAGTTGGCATCTGATTGTGACCCCTTTGAATTTTCATCTACCGGGTGTCCTTGGTTGACGGGGACAACGGTGTGTGCAGCTGGCTTTCAGTCACCATGCAATTAATTATTTCCATGGAAATATTTAAACATCACGCAACACTAGATTGGTTCAATTTAATAATCTTCTGATAATTTGATGTATATCCATTAAGCTGAATAATGAAGGATGAGGTTCAGATCGCTACCGAACTGTAGTTAAATGACACAAATTGAAATCAGTTGATTATATAAAAAAAATAAGGCAAACTTCCTAAGAACCGCACTATGCATTTGCTTGTGTACATCGCCGCTATCGCTTTCGCCTTTGAATAAGTTCTTTTTCCCTATGGATTCGCCTCTGAATAAGTTCTTTTTTCCTATGGATTCGCCTCTGAATAAGTTTATTGCAATGCATTTATGCTTCAGTCTCTTCAAAAAATTCTGAACCCAATTGTTGGTGCTTTGTTTCAGGCATTTACATAGCAGTTGAGCCTTGAAGATTGGGCTTAACAGGTGCAGAGGCATTCCAGGCTGACTTATCTTTGAAAAGCAGCAGCAGCTCTTGGCAAGACGTTGCTACATAGTAGTTTTCGCAGTCCGACTTTTGAGAAATATTTTGTAGGATGGAGAGAACTAGTGGGGCAACTCAACTCTTTGCCGTGTAAATGTAAATGTTGTCGTGATTTGTAATTCATTTGTTGAGTTGGAAAAGCCAAAAGGTGAAATATATATGCAAGATTTGAATATCTTTCAGTTGTTGCACACGGTCTTGGTAGATGTTCAATACAAAGGTTTAAAGGTGCCCTTTGATTCGCAGGATTCTCGAAATGCATGAATAGGAGAAATTTTCGATCAAAGAGTGTTTGATGAACAACAGAATTTGTACCAAGAGGTTTGTGGATGGAAATTTTCCTCCAAAAAGGAGTCAAGGGCAACCTTTACAAAAAAAAAAGTTCCAAGGACTCCAATACGGTGGATGTATGTACAAAAAAAATCATAAGAATTCAAATCATTGAAAAAAATCTTATTAATTTCTTTGAATCAAAGGAGCCCTTATTGACAGACTCAACTAGTTGGTGATACTCTGCTCAAGCTATTTGAGTGTGCACTCTACCGGATGAACAAACTCAGAACACAACTTGCTTGGAACACAATAAATTTGCAGGACACGAGGAAAAAAAACAGGTTCTAAACCGGCATTTAGATTTCAGCACGACATCCAGCTAAAACACCAGCTGCTTGATAAATAAAACATGATACCTGATACAAATTCTGAATAATCCCAAAGCCAAACCTTGGAAGAAGAAACTATCATCATGATAAACAGGCATCCAGTATGAACAATCAGGAATGTGTGTAATTTAACGGCTGACTTCAAGCATTTGTTGTAGGATGGAGAACTAGTGGGGCAACTCTGACTCTTTGCCGCGTAAATGTGAATGTTGTCGCGATTTGTGTTCATTTGTTGAGCTGGAAATGCCAAAAGGTGAAATATATAAACATATGGATATCTTTCAGTTGCACATGGTCTTGGTAGATGTTCAATACAAGGGTTAAAGGCGCTCTTTGATTTGCACGATTTTCGAAACGCAGGAATAGGAGAAATTGAAGTTGACTGTCCTCTTAGATCCTGTAGGATCAGGAAGTCATAGGAATTCAGATCAAAAGAGTGTTTGATGGACAAAAGAATTGGTACCAAGGGATTTGAGTGGATGGAAATTTTCCTCTAAGGAGTCAAAGAGCAATCTTTACAAAAAAAAAGGATCTAAGGATTCCATTACTGTGGATGCATGTACAAAAAAAAACATTAGAATCAAATCATAAAAAAAATCTTACGTAATTTCTTTGAATCAAAGGAGCCCTCATTGAGAGACTCAAATAGTTGGTGATACTAAGCTCAATCTATTTGAGCATGAGCATGCACTCATACTGGATGAACAAAGTCAGAACACAACTTGCTTCGAAGAATTATTTCAGAACAAGATGAAAAAATAATCAGGTCCTAAACCAGCATTTAGATTTCAGCACACGACATCCAGCTAAAACACCAGCTGCTTGATAAAAAAGAACATGATACAAATTCTCAATAACCCCAAAGCCAAACCTTGGAAAAGAACAATCATCATGATAAAACAGGCATCCAGTATGAACGATCGCGATTCTGTAACAAGTAACAGCTGACTTCAAGCATGGCTTTTGTCTACAAAATTCATGCAACATGAGATTGCTTAGCATGCCATTGCAACCAGGATCTAGCCAAGCATGGTCACGGGGTAGAAGTATTTCGGATTACAAGATATCTAATACAAAAGGATTGCTCATCTAATCTCTCAGGCTATAATCTCAATTTAGGGACTCCCTCCGATCAGCGGATCATCAATCCTTGCATCCCCTGCCCGCCATCTTCAGTCACCTTGTTAGCTTGGATTGTGTTGATAGCATTTGCGATATTTCCCTGTAGTAGAATTTTAAGAGGAAACTGGATTAGTTGCTCGGTAAGCACCTAAAAGTTCTTCTCAAGGTCACTGTAGGAGTTACATCTGACATTCATCAAGAAATTGGAAAGCTACGCTTGTTTGGACTAGTTTGCAGCTGAAAATTATCTACTGAAATTCAAGACGAGGCAGGCTTACCCTCCACACTCCAAGCTTTGAACGTAGACTCTGCCATTGTGGCATCCCGAAGACCCTCGCAGTATGCCGGCTGAAATTACATACCAGACCAAGTATTAATCAAAAAGGAAAGCATAACACTGTAATATGGACCAAGAAAGTCTTGTGGACATGAATACCTGACAATGACCAATTGATTAAGCTGGTCAACTTTGCAGTCCAAAATCTTGGATGAAATTGCTTTCACAATCCAATATTCCACCTCATCCTCATTGATCTATCAAAGAAGTAAAAAAGTCAATATAACATTAAATCAAGTTAACAACAATAGGAAGGCAAGGTAAGCAGATTACCTCAAGGGCTTTTGTAATTGCAGAGTAAGGAATTTCCCCAGAGCAATGGCCGCTCAGATCAAGCAGGGACATCAGACGCATTTTGGTTATGCACTCCTCATGAACCAGTCCTGTAAATGGTCCACCATTAGATATCCAAAAGTTGAAGCAACGTAGTATTGCTAGCATTGGTTCACCAGAACATACCATATCCTTGCAGCAAGGTAGAGTTAGCAGTCTGAAACGCTAAATAGGATTCGAGCCTCTGAGTAAGGAATATCTTCAGTAGCTCGTAAACTGGCTTATACTTCTCATCTTTCTCGAGCTGTGCAACAGCTGGCATATCGAGCAGGTCACACTGCAATAATCATATTTCTGTCAATACAGTATATAAGGTATGCAGCCGGTGCTAGGTTTTTAACTGGCAATAAACCACATGTATATTTTGCCAAGGTTAAAACTTGCTAAATAAATCCCTCAAGAATTTCAGAACCTACTGTTGGCATACAAGCCACAACGCCATACAAAGCAGTAGCAGAGGAATTGCGCAATGCAATGCAATGCATAGCGACACAAGTTTGTGGAAGCAATAATACATAAAACCAAAAGAAGAAAAGCTTGTAAGGGACAGTTGTCACAATGTTGGCTCGGTCCGGTAGTAACCAGAAATATTTAAGGTTGAAAAGATTTAACATTTGCAGGCTAGTGCGAGCAGATAGCTTTAGTCTTATATCTAATATAGTGATATTTGACTGTTATAACCAAATTCACATTTGGTGACATGATTGGAGAATGGCATGTTATATCATGTTCCGGTACGGAGAAAGCGATGCATCACTCACAGAGAATCAAACTCAGAAGCACACATTATGTCTCCCACTAGATTTTTTCCGCCCAAACACAAGACCTAAGACGGAGATGTGTGCCAGAGGATAAAAGTACCTGATAGAGATCAGATGACTTGACAAACTCAATGATTGCTGCAGCAGCTTCTTCCTTTGCCGCACCGATTGCGTCGGCCTCATCAGCCGATCCATCGAACGTTGCCAGGTACTTGTTCAGAAACTTGAAGTACTCCTTGGTCATGCTGACAATCATCATAACAAGAATGGATTGCATCAGTATACTACAATCTTGCCATGTTACTTACACAGTGGTTAGAAAATGCAAGGAACTTGGAAGCAAAGGGCAATGCGTGTCGCACCCCTTCTGGTCTTTAAGAATCCTGGTGACGGCAAGGAACAGCTCCCTCTCCTCCGGCTTGCCGATGCCCCAGTAGGCGACAAAGGCGTCGATGTTCTTGAAGGTGGGGACGACGCAGTCGGCAGCGGCCTTCCCGGCGGCGGCGGCGAGCTCGAGCGCCTTCCTGTAGACCAAGGCCTTGCCGGAGAGGCTCGGAAGCAGGTTGTACAGGCTGAACAGGCTGCAGGCGTCCACACATTGGCAGCGGAAAGACAAGATTCGTCGTCAGGAAACTTATATATGGCAATCCGATACAGGGAGGCAGGGATGGTGCGAGGGTCGCCGCCGCCGCTGCTTACACTTTGATGCGCAGCGTGGGCTTCTCGCCCGGCTGGTGGGTGAGCTTGGCGCAGATGAGCTTGGCGATCTCCAGCGCCTCGTCCTCGGATCCGGCCTTGGTGACGAGGTTGCAGATGACGGTCAGGGTGCACTCGAGATCTGCGGCCGCTAACAGCGAGCAACGTAGGATAAGCAAGGCGCAATTCAACAAGAAATCGATAGGGATAGAGAAGGATAGGGGAGGGGGAGGGGAGAGCTACCTTTGTCGGAGAGGCGTGGGGCGAGGAGGAGGAGGTCGGCGGAGGCTAGCATGAGGGTGGCCATGTCGAGCCAGCGGCCGGCGAGGACGTGCTGCTGCGCCTCGGCGCAGAGGCGGGCCACCTCCGGGTCGGCGACCTCGGCGCCCGCGTCGGCCCAGGCGAGCTCCGCCGTGGAGCGCACCACCGCCAGCATCGGCTCCTCCTCCGTGGTGTTCACGATCGTCGCCATGGTCGGCTCTTGGCTTGAGAATAGAATACGCCGCCGCTGCTTGTGCCGCCGCCGTCGGAGTGGGAGAGGGAGCAGGCGATTGGAGGGGAGGAGAAAACCCTAAGGCCTCGTTTGATAGAAGTGGATTTTGCTCGCGTGGCCCAGACAGACAGAACCCTCGCAATCGCAAATCCCCGTTGGCCCATTTGGCGCGCAGGGTTTTCACGGCCCAATCCCTCCGAACTACTCCTTTCCTTTCCACGCGACTCTCAGCCCTCGAGGGTTTGGGGCGTGTTATTTTTTTTTTTGCTATTGATTATCTCTATTTATTTCCTGTAAATCATCATGAGAAAACAAGTGATTCTTTAGCACAATATATCATGTTACTGTAGCTGACACATCTGTGCCACACTTCATGTTTCCCTGATCCACAACGAACAGTTCAGTTTTCCACACGAATTAGGAGGGGAAAATGTCGTTTCAATCGGGCCGTGGTAGTGCGAGAGCTAGATGATTGCTAGCGCTTTGTTGGCTCCTTGGTTGTTATATCTATCTAGAATGTAACATTGGTGCTGATAGTGCCTGTTATTCAGCCTGAATTAATTGTCATGTTATTCACCAAGTTCACCTCCTCCTAGACTGCTGATGGGCCGGTTGCTGTGACGATTGTGGCTGGCTGATGTATCTCTGCTCTTGACTTTGCTTATCGGCAAGTAGTAGTAGTAGTAGTAGTTTGTGTGGTAGAAGATTGCCAACCCTTTGTTGACTTCTTGGTTGTGACGACTGAACGTGTTGCTTTTGTAAACTGAAATCTATCTAGAAAATCATGTCCTCTTGTATTTGATGGCTTGTTGCTCCTCCTGGTTAATACAACCTTTTCATGATCTTGTGCCATCCTCAAAACGTGTATGAGTACGTATGCTCTTAGTACAGTTAAACCTCTATGAGCTACATAATTATTTTGTTAGTGTTGTTTCTGCAAGTAGGAAATACTTGTCCTACGCTGTCGGGTTGTCATTTACAACCATGTCATCCCTTGGCCTTTTTTCATTCAGCTGTAAAAACTATTGGACAAGATACTTACTCTCCTATACATGTTTTTCTTACCAACACATAGTTTAATTCTATTGCATTTTTCACACTAATCATGGGTGATATGCTGGAGTTGAGATTTCCAGGCTTGTCTCACATATATTATCATGCAGGCACCCAAAGAAGCCATATGTGAGCCTGTTGTGGTTATGATAAACTTGTAGGCCATGGCGTCAGTGACCTGTTGAGTTTGTGATAAACTGTAATTGCTGTGAAAGATCATGTTGTTTTAATAAATTATAATTCTTGGGATTTGGTGATTCCAAGTCATACTGTTATGATAAATTACGTTGTTGCTATGATGAGATATCATGTTGTTATAAGGGAAGTTAGTTACATTGTAAAGATTGGATTTTTAAATGTTCTACACCATGTTATGTCAATATGACAAACCCTGCCTACCAAATAGAAATTTTAGCCAAAGAGGATTGTGGATGAAGGGATTTTAGGGATTCAAAGGGTTTTGAGGGGATTGGGTGGAAGGAAGGGATTCACCCTATCCCCTGAAATCCCCCCTCCCCAAACCTCCCCAATCCACTCCTACCAAACAAAGCCTAAAACACGATGCGGCCGCGTCTGGTTAACGCCCGACGCCTTGGGCCCACGGGTCAGAGCAGTGTCTATCTGCCCAGTCCAACCCCAAGATGGTCCGGTGTAAACCTGGTCAGATCCTTGGGCCGGGCTGGGCCGGGTTTCGGGCCGGGCTTGACAAAGCCCGATCAGGAAATACCGAGTCCAGACCGGCCCAGCCTGAAACACATGAAGAGTGTCTTTTTTCCGCTAGGGCTAGTCTTTCTGTCACTGATGTTTAGAATAGCACTTCATGGTCTGCTTTTCCTTAGCCTCTCCATGGCTCAATCTCCGTGATCTTGGGTACCTGCAGGGACGAAGAATGCGGACGAGACAAGAGACAACTACGAAGCAATTTTATTTCACACACACGAGACGTTTATTCAAAGTACTTCCATCCGTCCCTCCAACATATACATAGGGTTGTAGGGTTATATGCCTCAATTCATGCCCTTACCGAATTACTCACATATAGCGATCCGATCGCAAGAAGAAACCATTGAAAAACACATCAAGAGAAAAGATTGACTGATAATGTCTTAAAATAGTTGCCGGATGCGATACATGATTACAAGGTGTGGCTAACATGGATGAATGCTATGGTGATGGTGATGGTGATGGAGGTGACTATGGCTATGGAGATAAAAATAACAACAGAAGATGGAGTTGCGGCGAATGCTCTGATCCGATTCTGGTGTTGGCCCTTGACGGTGCCGTGCGCATCTCATACGACCGCATATTCGAGCGCGGCGCCGTCACATGAGACGCTGTCTTGCGCTCTGTTGGTTCTCCGGTGCCTCCCACTTAATCCTCCTTATCTCCTCTTTGCTCCATTTCATATATATGCTTGATTTTCCTGTGAAAATAAATTAAAGAGAGGATTTAAAAATCATTTATATTCATTAGTCATTAGTATGAACATCGGAGCATATATCTCGTCTTTTATGAAATAAACCGGTTTAAACACAGGAGTGATGACCGTAAAATAACACTCATTGGGCGAGCGATGAACAAGGACACGAGCAGCTCACTAGGGAGGACTTCCTGTAGGACCTTTCTCGACTTGAGGTAAAGGCGTGGTGGCTCAAGATGATCCGCAGAGGATGAGGCCTCGTCCTCTGTCTATGGCATGCAACGGAGTGGATCCTGGCGTCGTCCTCAACAGAAGTGAGACCGCTTCAAGCGACGACGCATGGCCAGACGACAACGCGCAATGTGGACTGCGAGCAGCGACATCCTGATGATGACACAGGTCCAGGTTTGTAGCGACCCGACCCAAATGGATCAAGTCTCTGTGTTTAAGTGTCATCCCTGGATCGGTATGCTGACACACACAGTACTCGAGGATTTATAACAGAGGTAAATCACATGTATAAAGTAACGTAAATACTATTACCTCAATCCATATAGCGGAAGTAACAACAAGGTTGTGGAGTTCCCAACAACGCCAACGACAAAGTTGAGTGTAGACATCATAACCCTAACGTATCACTTACTCGTCGTAAGAATTCCTGCAACATGAGACGTTGCAGCCATGTAGGTCAGTACATTGAATGTACTGGCAAATTCACACCATAGGATAATGATGAACAATATCTATCACTACATGCATATTTGGCTGGTGAAGGCTCTAAGTTTAATTTTGCATAAAGCCAATTTTTCCCTACAACAAAGGAATAGATTTTATTTAACTACAAAGTTTATTGAAAACATTGAGAAGGTAACCCCAACTCAATCCCAATTAAAAGTTGACAACCCAATCAAATTAATTAAGTAATGTGATGAGATCAAATCAATAATTCAAGTACCAGATACTCAAGATGTCCATAACCAGGGACACGGCTAATCATGATTAGTTTGTATACTCTGCAGAGGTTTGCGCACTTTTCCCCACAAGACTCGATCTCCTCCGTTGAATTTCTCGCACTGCATGATGTTTGAGAAACGGATGATCGAGACACAGTCTTTCCGAAAAGGTCCCCTTAACCGATAGATAGGCCGGTACACCTACAATTCCCCTACATCTGCTAGCCTATCATGGAAAGGTTTCCCACAACTTACTCAACTATGCCAGAGCTCATAATGGCTTGTGGCTGCACACGGAAGTTTCTAGCATGAATAATCTTATGATCCCTTTGAGCCTGGGTGGCATTCCATAGGATGATCACACGGTAACCCCGGGATCTCCTAGGACAACACTGGATTCCCCAGGTGTCCGGGCAAGCCACTGGTATCCCCAGGGTGCCCCAAACCATTCCACCCAGATGTGTATTAAAGTAGCCACCTTAAGTTAAACCTTAGTTAACAATAACTCTCACATCTTTCATGAATTCTCTCAAACCAAACCACGTCTACGAGCATAGCATAGCAAAGTAAGCATAACGTAGTAATACCCAGGGTTTTCTATAAGACAATAGGTTCCTACCTCATCGACTACTTCCCAATACCAACATGTTATCACATCCTAACCATGCAGTGTTGGAGGATTGATACTAATGCATAAAAACTGGGTAATAAAGGGATATGATCAAAGTGTGAACTTGCCTTGTACTGTTGATGAAGATTCGTCGCACTCATAATTCCTGATAGTTCTACTCGGCACACTCCGTTCAATCTATCGTAAGCAAGCAATTGCATACATAAGCATCCAAGCATAAAATTCGAAGAAAAGATCTCGGAAAACTTCAAAAACAAGCAATTAACTCTTGCAACAGAAAACAATTTCTAACAGTACCAAAATTGGGTGGTTTTGGTCTTATCATAAAGTTTAGGTCAAGTGCTTCAATTAGCAAAAAGAATCAATTAAATCGGAGTTATAAAACTTGAGTTATGAACAAAAGAAGTTCAAATTCAAATCTGTTTGAAACCAAATTTTAAACTTTCAAAAATATGTTTAAGTTGGTTATCTGGACAGAGGGGATCATAACGAAGAAGTGGGCGTTGGTTTCGTTGGATTTGGATAAATGAGCAAAAAGTTGTGATCGTTTGAAGATCAGGGGCTAAACTGTAAAATAAAACAACTACAACTAGGTCCCTGGCAGAAAAATAAAATAAAAACGAAAAACTACGGAACGAACGTTCGCTAACAGAGGCTAACGAACGAATTCGTTTGTTAACAGATCTAAACGGGTGAACGCTCGCTATCTAACAAAACCTAAATAATAAACCGATCTATTCTAAAAAAAACCGAAAAAAAACCGGGGCGGGTTAAATCGGATATACCGGTTCGGGGGAGAGGAACCGGCGGCGGCGGCGTGGTGCTCCGGCGAGGCGGCGGCAGCGGCGTTGGACGGCGTCGGCGGGAAGCGGCAGCAGCGGCTGGAGGCGGCGCGGCTACGGCGGCAGACGACGGCGCGAGCAGCGGCGGCGGTGGCGGCGGTGGTGAGATCCGGCGGCGGCGGCGAGATGCGAGGGCGACGGCGCGGCTCGGGAGGAGGAGCGAGGGGTCCGGGGCGACGCTATTTAAGAAGGAGAGGGGCGGCGTGATGCGTGGAGGAGGGGGCAGGGCAAGGCGGCGGCGGCTCGGACTCCGGCGGAGTCCGGCTCGGGCACGGCGGGGAAGGCGGCGGCGCGTTGGGCCGGCTGGGCCTTCGGCCCAGTTCGGTCCGGAAGAAGATTTAAAAAAAAAACTCCGACAATAAAATAAATAGCAAAAATAAAAATTATAAATAGCTTATTATATATGAAATTTTTCAGAAAAAGTTTTCCTAAATGATGAACATATTTTCAGCGGCAAATAAATTCCACAAAAATTTTAATAAAGCAAACAGTGCTACTTCTGCAATAAAACCCAAAAAAATCATTTTAAAAAATACCAAAATGATTTCAAATTTATTTCTCTCCAATTTTCTATTGAAGGGAATCATTTTAGCCTAATTTCCATATATTTTATTTTTGGAGAAAAATAATTTAAATAAAACCCAAATAACTCCAAATTGAAAATGGCTTTCAAAATACCTTCAAAGGGACTTTAAATTTTGATTCTTTGAAACTTCCAACTCATATTTCATACGATTTGAAGAAGTCATTTTATCTTCTCTCATGAAAATCATTGAGTTGCATAAAGTTTCTGAATATTTTCAAATGAAATTCAAATCTTTTCGAAATCCCTTTTAAAATAGAAGAAGTCATGTTATCTTCACTCTAGGGTTTGTAATGAAATAGATTTGAATTCAAGGAGATCATAAATGCAAGGTGAAAGTTTTGGGAAAGTCATTTTATTCCCTCTCATTCAACTTTCAAAAAGTTTCAAATTTCACTCAAATTCACACAAGCAACCACACCACAATCAAGCAAACAATCAAAACTATTTATTTAATATAACATTCCAAAATTTAGAATTTTGGGATGTTACAAACCTACCACCCTTAAAATGAATCTCGCCCTCGAGATTCGGAGAGGCTAGCAAGAAATAGGTTAGGTTCGGGGTCTCCTCAAAATCCGTTGATTGTCGCGAAGATCTGGGGTGCTACCACCCTTAGAAGCATGGTTACGGTTCCATGAAAACTCATGTACTCCGTCCTTATTGTTGACAGTGTCGATCTTCTCAGATCTTCAGGGTAATTTCCTTCTCTAGGCTCTTTCGGTAGTGGCATAACCTTTTCCTCAATCCTTGTGTCCTTGCATCATGGTAATTAAGGTTCTTCGGAGACTGGGTCTTTTTTAGCTGACAGGTCTGGCGCCAATACTAAACAACTATCGATATCTCATGGTGGTCATCAAACAATTTGACTGGGTCCCTGCAGAAAACGGGTCTGGGCTTCATTCTCACCGTATGACCTACGATTGGCAACAGCTGCCTTGTACAAGGGAAAATTGTCATATCATTCTAAGGTTTAAACAAGGTTTTGATCGTCGTCGCTCTACTATGGGTAAGTTACTCAGATTTACCATCCCATATAGCAAGGCGAATAATAAGAGTAAGTCGGCATGGTGATCAATCCATTCCGCACCCAAATCATTACCTTGTATATGGTTTAGTGAATCTCGCATTCTAACACTTGGTCATCCTCACAAGCATTGCAGAATTTCTCTTGTCGACGAACCAAGTTCGGATAAATCCATTGATTCTGCAAGCCAAACAAACATCTATCGTTTCTTCACAACTCTCAGGTTTTGCGTTACTCCTATAAGATTGTCTGTTGATAAAGTCGTATCTTCTTTCAGGATTTTTCCTTCAGCAAGAGTGTGCTTGCTTCTTGGCAGGTCCTGGAGCCTGTGGGTCATGGGCTCACCTCCTCACATTTATAGCTTCAACTCATACTGGGGTTATAATTGCTCCTTATTACCAACATTATACTTCCTTTATATTCAATAGTACTTCATCCCTTCATATTCTTGGGGTATCCCACATATCGAGATAAAACTCGTACTTACTTTGTCCGAAGTCCACTTCGTGGAATATCATTATCTTTTCCAGGGGTCAAGGGTCCTCATAGGGTACTACCACCCTTGAACTTCCTTTCGGATTCACGGGTTCAAGTTAGCTTGGGCCACACCTGTCGGATTCATCATCAAAACACACCAAGGCGCCGATCAGTGGTTTATGCAAAAGATTAGGCGCTTGCTAGGCGCCATCTGGCTGTACCGAGGAAAACATTAGCCGCCTTTCCCACCGTCCGATTTGAGTGTTTCCAACCATTGGACAAGTCAACACGAACACGCATTCCGACGAAACACACTGTCTTCCTTTGCTCTTTCCATCATAGCACCAAGGCTGAGAGAATAGGGAACTTCCTCGCGACACAACGGCTGGCAACATGAGGGCGCTAATGCAGAGCTCGCAACATGGCGTCGTAGTCGTAGCATGGTGGCGCCGTGGCAGCCCGAGCCGTCCGCCGGAGTAAGGAGTATCTGTCGTCGCAACATCCATCGCAACATCCGTCGTCGCAGCAGTTAAGGCATCGTCATGGCAATGTCGTCGCAGTCGAGATGTTGTCTCCGCACGGCATCGTTGTCGCAGCATCGGCTCACAGCACGTTGACGACCGTCACAACACAAGCTCACAGCACGGCGGCGCCGTCGCAACATCGCTGAAACAACTTGAGTCATTGTCGTTGCACCCTTCACAGGAGCCGAGCCGCCGTCGCCATTGGTGGGTACACTTGAGGAGTGTCGCTCGCGCGACGCGGCTGTCTACAACGGGCTAGAAGGAATAACTAGAAGTGTTGTTTTTGCCAAAAAAATTGTAAATGGTGTTTCCTACAAACCTATCCCTTGATATGGTTGTTTTCCACAATGAACTCGTCTCTAACCCGACGAGCCAGATTGATTATTTCTATTCTCTCATCACAACTGTTGTTTGAGTTCTTTATTACTAGCTGTAGCCTGTAGGGCACCTACCCCGGGATGAACAGTAAAAATAGAAAACAGAACGAACATAATCTATAATTCTAGGACATCAAACTTGATCAAACAGTTTAGGTCGTTGCAAAAATTCCTCCAGAAATAACATTCGAACAGCCCTCACAAAATATAACAAAATCAGTGCTTAAAAGTGCTCATTGATTTTTTTAGTGAGGGCTCCTCGAATGTTCTTTGTGCATAAATTTTTGTAAAAACCTATAATGTTTTATCAAGTTCGATGTCGTACTTCAGTTCTACTGTAGTCCTTTGCTGATATCGATGTCGTATTTCCATGGCCTGATTATGTCCAATCTCGAACTCCCTCCGTTCCATAATGTAATGCGTATATATATTTTTTTTTAAAGTCAATCTTTGCAAACTTTTTCCAGGTTTATACTAGAGAACACTATTTATATCTACAATACAAAAAATGTAAAATATAAAACTACGTTTTATGACGAATCTAATGATCTATGTTTGGTATTATAGATGTAAATATTGTTCTCCATTAATTTGGTCAAAGTTTATGAAGTTGGAATTTAAAAAAAAAATGCATTATATTATACAGCTAGACACTGTGCTATGTACCTCACCCACACCGGCATTGACCATCTTTAATAACCTTTATTAATAAGTACGTAGCTGACAACGATCGCGGCGGAGTAACCATAGGTCTTGTTGATACCGATAGATCAAGCGCGCCCGAGCACCATTCGTTCACCTCCGTGCTATATATAGCTAGTGTCCATTGCTGTATTTCGCCGCAGGCACAGCAAGGTTTCCGTTTGCACCAATAACTGGCAGCGCTCCTAACCGGGTTAGTGTGGGCGCCATGTGGAGGCTGACGACCAGTGAGGGCGGCGGACCGTGGCTGCGCTCCAACAACGGCTTCCTCGGCCGGCAGGTGTGGGAGTACGACGCCGACGCCGGCACGCCGGAGGAGCGTGCTGAGGTTGAGAGGGTGCGTGCAGACTTCCGAAAGCACCGCTTCCAGAGGAAGGAGTCACAGGACCTCCTCCTACGCATGCAGGTACCCACGTCCTCTTTCCTTTATAAAAAAAAAAAAAAAATACTAGTGCAACGAATGCATGCATGTCCTTTGTGAACGCGCGCTATTTTTTTTTAAACAGTACAATTGAAGTTGCTCGCATACACAAACATACCTTCACCTCTATGAATACATACATGCACACTTTATCACTATGAGCATCTTCGAAAGACTGAGCCGGCATAGTATCTTGAGATTGATGAAGTCATCACAGCTGCTTTGTACTTAACAGGAGCGTTTCTTTACACTGAACGAACATCGCCGAAAAATCAGAAATAAATTCAGAAAAATACAAGCATCAATGTGAACTCTAGGAATTGAAACCCGATAGGCCGGGGAGGCCCCCGCTAGACGGAGTTATACCCGGGGGTGCGAAGGGCGGAGTGCTATGAAAAAACAAAAGAACGAAAAGAGAAACGGAGGAAAAGAAAAGCAAAACACGTGTTTATTGTGTTTTTTAAAAAAACACTTGACAAAACCAAAGGCATGTATCCAGCGTGACGAAAACGTTGTGTTTTGATTAGTTGGGAGGAGAGGGATGTGGATCGATGGCATGGCATCTAATTGAAAATGCCCTGACTCCTCTCTCTCTCTCTCTCTCTCAAGTGAACTCGTCAACCAGTGGCCACATCCGCCCCAACCGATATATCGAGCCGGCGTCCGGATTCGTTGGCTCCAACTTCCCTCGCCCCAGATCTGCAGGTGCTCCGGCCCGTCGACACCTCTGTCACCAATTATGTGACCACCTTGCCGGAGCCCTGCGGCGAGTTGTACTTCCTACCCATGACCATGGACCATGGTGGTCGACGCCGCTCGCGCTCCTCCTGAACGTGAGGGCCGCACAGGAGGAGTTGCCCCGCCAGCTCATGTCCTCGTGCCCGTTTGCGGTCTTGGTCGGTCGGTGCGAGTAGCTCCGCACACCATTGTTGTCGACGCCCTCCTCCGTGCACACTGGCACCGAGGCATTGGTGTGGCGCACGTCACACAGTGCAGGTTCCGGGATGAGCACCCTCCGGCAAGGAAAAAATAGAGCGCTACACAAAATAGCGTGACCCCTGAAAATATGCTATTAGTGTGCTATAGCGCGCTATAACGTGCTATTAGCGAGGCATTGTACATTGATTAATTTAGCGAGACAGTTCTCTGCACGCTATAGCGTGCTATTTTTTCCGTGCCCTCCGGCCACCCGCTTCGTTCTATCCGAGCACTTTATTTTGCCAAGTGTTGGCCTTTTGTACTAGGCAAAGTCTTTGCCGAGAGATCAAAGATAAGGACTCGACAAACATGGCCTTTCTAGGAGTAGTCTAGCCGAGTCTCGTACGCCGAGTGTTACACTCGACAAATGCTTTGTTTGGGGGGGGGGGGGGGGGGGAGGGGGGAGGATGGGGGGGGGGGGGGGGGGGGGGGGGGATTTCGCCCATTGTCGAGTGGCCCGGGCACTCGATAAAGTGCGGACGACATTAGGAGTTGGGAGAGGAATTCTTTCTGTATTGATCCATTACAGATGTAGGGGGGGGGGGGGGATTTCGCCCATTGTCGAGTGCCCCGGGCACTCGATAAAGTGCGGACGACATTAGGAGTTGGAGAGAGGAATTCTTTCTGTATTGATCCATTACAGAGTGTACACCTAGATGCCAGAGGGAGAGAGGAAACGATCGCCCTAAAGTTCAGGCACGCAGGCCTTAAGGCGTGGTGGGTCCTATTTCCCAGGGAGTACAACAGTTACGTTACAACAGATACATGAGAGTGGTACAAGTACAATTCCACACCCCACTCAGCCGGAACTCCACGTGCATGGACGTTGAGGCTGGTCCTGAATTCATGAAACACCAGCGATGGCAAGCCTCTGGGGGATATATCAACAAATTGAGAACTTGATGGCACGTGCAAGACATGAACTTCTCCCAAGGCAACACGGTAACGAACAAAGTGCAAGTCAATCTCTATACGTTTGGTGCGCTGATGTTGGACTGGATTGCAAGCAAGATATGATGCACTTATGTTGTCACAATAGACCACGCTGGCACCCTTGGGTGGGCACTTGAGCTCATGAAGAAGTTGTCTTAGCCAGCAAGTCTCTGCAACACAATTTGCAACTCCACGGTATTCAGCCTCGGCACTTGAACGAGAGATAATGGCTAACGAGGCAGCCCCGTCGGGAAGCAAAGGTGCTTTGAGCGCGCACACCGGTGTGAGCGAACGAAACAGCCTGGCTGGGTGCAGCCGAAATACACGTCGAGTCGGGCAGCAGGGTACGAAGGACGCGCACGCCAATCTGGTCGCGCGAGCGAGGCAGCCCGGAAGGGGGCATGTGACGCTGATAGGCAGATCCGGCTCGCCTGACGCGTCGAGACGGCGCACGCGAGAGCGACGAAAATACTCACAAATAGGTGGCCACGCGTCATGGACCCCAGAGGGCGCACGACCGGGCGGCGTGAAGCAAGCCACGAGATGCCATCGCACAACGGACGATGTGGAGGGCAGCCCCGCCCGTGGAGGCTCCCCGGGGGTGTCCTGCTAGCGCCAACGACTCCACCCGACAGAGGGTGTGCGTCGCTGATAGGCGGCCCCAGCCTCCCCTTTGCGTGCAAGAGAGCACATGCGGACACGACTGAAACCATCATGATGGTGGGCCCAGCAGCACCCATGGTTCAACCTGGCAGTCGGGTCGGGTCTGGTCGGGTCGACCTCTACCAGATCCATGCCCTATAAGTAAATGGGTCTACCTCTTCGCCCACGACCCTACCCATGGGCATAGGAGCAGACCCACGCCCATACCCATCGGGTAACCCGACCCAATGGGTTACCCATCGGGCATGCACGTAGTAATATTTTTATTAGGCCAGTGCGTCCTACGTCTTGCTGAGGTTGCTAGGCACTTCCGAACGAATGCTTACAACAGCAACATCAAGTTCTTTTATAGGCAGAGCCCCACCTCCAGTGTGCTTCCCTCGGCGAGGTGGTACTAAATAAGCTGCCTCTAGCCGTGCACACAAGGCAGCCATGCATGACAAAAGCTATATGGGCTTATATGGCTTTAGAAGCCCAACAGGCTAGCAGGACATGAGCTGCTGAGTGCTGGGGTACATGGGCTTCATATCCAGCATTTAATTAATTTGTTGTGGGCTGATCACTCCAGCGCTATGGCCTATGGGTATGTGAATTGGGCTGGGTCGGGGTGTGGCTGAGTGGACTGGATCATTGATTTGACTAACATTTAGGGCCCACATGTCAGTTAATCGGGCGACCCATTGGGCGACCCACGGGCAGTACCTTATGCCCATACCCTATCCACGACTAATCGGGTTACCCATCGGGCTTACCCATGGGTGAAGATGGCGACCCATACCCTACCCATTAGGGTCGGGTGCCCATGGGCGCGGCCGCCCATGGGTAGGATTGCCGGGTTGACCCATGGTCGACCAGCCATTGGCCCCCGAGGCACGCCACCTGGGTGCACGCCGTCCGGGCAGATTGGACTGCAAGGCGAGCCCCAAGGAACCACCCGCGACACGCCAGCACCCAACAGACGGCGTGGAGGGCACTCGCCCACGGAGGCTCCCAAGAGGCGGGTACTCCAACATCCTTTATAGGAGTAATGTGTACTTAAACTATACTATACTACCTTCATCCAACTTGAGGTTTACACATTATTGTTAGACAGATGTGTTCACCAATATCTGAGTTATTTAATATAAATTTGGTGTTTCTTTTATTCGTAGTTGCTTTGTAGCAGTGTTGTGTCTAATAATCCATATACAGTTTATCTTATCATTGATCAAAGTTAACTATTGGAAATGTTTATGCCATATGTTTCTAGATCGAGACTGGTGCTAATTTTGTAGGGAATATCATTTATCATGTACTCCCTCCGTCCCATAATATAAGAGCATTTATGACACCACTGGTGTAAAAAATGCTCTTATATTATGGGACGGAGGAAGTACTATTTAATCCAGATGGTGTATATATCCGATAATGCAGTATGCAAAACTCAACGCACTTCCGGTGAATATTCCAGCACCTAAGCTTGAAAAGAGTACAGAAGTCACTGAAGAAATTATATCTGCTTCTTTGAAACGAGCTTTAAATCAATATTCGTCTCTACAAGCACCTGATGGGCATTGGCCTGGTGATTACAGTGGAATTTTGTTCATTATGCCCCTCATTGTAAGTATTTACTCAGATGCTTATGATGCAATTGCGATATGCATATGGTTACTTATTTCTTACATAGTCGTAGTAGTGTAGGTTGTGAAATCGTAGATCTTGTGTTATAACTATGTATAGTGCAGATACGGGTAATACATATCCTATACTATTTAGTCATGCATATTTTGTATTGAAATACAGCCAAATACTACCACCGTCCCAAAATATAAGACGTTTTTTCAGTTCAAATTTGAACGGAGGTAGTAAATATTCTACTCTCATATGTCTTGTTTCTTCGTAAGAACTAAAGCAACTATAATTTATAATCATATAGAACAACTATTCAAATCAGTAAATGTGTTGCAGAGTTTAACTATAAGATTGATTATAATAGTTACAAATGCCCTAGCTGCAAGTTACACTGATTCGAGGTTATTCATATGGTGATCAACAATTGGGTTTTGGAACATTGTTCCTTGTAATTACATGAAATGTACGAAACTGTAAGTGCAATGCTGTTGCCCCTGTTTTGGAAATAATAACAATGTGCGAGTAATTCAGAGGTGCACCTTGCTGAAGATAAAACCATTCTCCAAATGTCAAATATTTGAAAGAAATTACGCAATAGATGATTTTCCTGTATGTGAATGTAAGTTCTCATCCAAAAATTGATATTTCTGGGCTCCATGTAAAAAGAACCAGTTTAGTGCTGAAGAATTTCTTTTATAGAGGATGAAATTGGATTACTTTTGCCGAGGAATATAGCATGTTCTGTTTAACTTCAACTCAAAATTTACAAAAATATAGATGACTTGAACATTTTTTAAGTTGAAGCATTATTACCCTGAGTCTCTGTATCATAGATGCATATAGTCATAATTAATTACATAGTTTATTGCAAAGTATGACAGAAAACCGCCAAATGGAAAAGTGTGATGGGCCATAATGCATGGACACCAGTCTAAGAACTAAGGTGACTTGACCATTTGCACGCGTGCAATGATTTAGGGATTTATCGACACATATAAATATCTCTTTGAATTTAATTTTCATCCTATGGGTCATTTCTCCTATCTTGATGATGCATGTCCATTATGGGATGTTTTATTTACATTGCAGATATTCTCTTTATATGTTACCGGATCACTTAACACCTTATTATCTCTGGAACACCAGCGTGAGATATGCCGCTACATTTACAATCAATAGGCATGGAATTCATTCGAGCATATAATTTCAAATTAGTAGTTTTTTGTGTGCAAATTTTTCATGTAGTATTAAGAAAATAAAGCAATATAATATGCGCAGAATGAGGATGGAGGATGGGGAAAACAAAGTTTTGGGCCCAAGTACCATGTTTGGAACATGTATGAATTATGCGTGCTTAATGGTACTTGGTGAGAGGTCAAATGGTGATGGTAATGCATTGACCAAAGGTCGTTCTTGGATTTTATCTCATGGAAGTGCAACTCACATACCACAGTGGGGGAAAATATGGCTCTCGGTATTGTTAAATAACATGAGATCTATGATGCTCCCCATTCGCTAATTACTAAGAACATATTAGTTCTTGTCTAAACTAAGATTAATGTAAGCTACTCTTGCATGCCATCACAGATAATTGGAGTCTACGATTGGTCAGGAAATAATCCAATTATTCCAGAATTGTGGTTGGTTCCAGATTTTCTTCCGATTCACCCAGGTACTTGCTTAATCTACTAAAGTAGCTAGCTATCATACATATTTTAGACCACACAGGTTCAACGCATCATTCCCAAGAAATGACATATATAGTAAACAACAAGATGCGAAGCAAATTACATACCTGCAGGGTATACTTACATTGGCTAGTTGTGCAAGAAATAAACAGATGGCTTAAACCACGGACCGCAATTAATTACTTACAGAACCAAGGAATATGACGATCATAGCAGTTGAATAAGTTTCATGAAGAAGACAAGCACAAGCGAAATGCAAGGTTTCATTTAAATATGATTTCACGTATGTTCCATGGGGTGCTCTTGCATGTGTTTTCATGCATGTATCACCATATATATGTATGCCACCAATCATTAAATACATAAAAAAATATAAAATACACCTTTTCATGCTTTCATAAAGTTGAAATTTATCTTCCATAAGTCATTCTTTGAAAGACAATCCTTCACATGTAGGTCGATTTTGGTGTTTTACCCGATTGGTGTACATGTCAATGGCATACCTTTACGGAAAGAAATTTGTTGGACCAATTACTCCAACAATATTAGCATTGCGAGAAGACATCTATAATATACCATACGAGAATATCAATTGGGACAAGGCACGTGATTCTTGTGCCAAGGTTTGTTAATTTCTTACTATATAACCTATTTGTTACTCCATTTGTTCTTAAATATAAGTATTTTTTAGAGATTCAAATATGGACTACATAGGGAGAAAATGAGCGAATCTACACTCTAAAATACGTCTATATTCATCAGTATGTAGTCCATATTCAAATCTATAAAATACTTATATTTAGAAACAGAGGGAGTAGTATTTATCAATTCAATATGTAGCATTAGCTAAGATTTGTGTGATATCAAGTCAAAAAGAAGGTGCAAATTATTAAATACATCCATGTCACATTGACTCAGTAATTCTCTAAAGAAGAGATATTTATATTTGAGAATGCTAGTTTTGTTTGAACTTGTTATGTTGCTACAGGAGGACCTTCATTATCCACGTTCACAGGCTCAGAATCTTATATTTGGTTTCCTCAACAAGTTTGTAGAGCCAATTTTGAATTGCTGGCCAGCCAACAAGCTAAGAGAGAGAGCTTTGGGTAATCTCATGAAGCATATCCATTATGATGATGAAGCAACCAAATATGTCGGCATTTGTCCTATTAACAAGGTGGAATAATTGAAAACAAGTTCCAATTCTCTTTTACTACGAATCAACATTACGTTGTCCAAATTTTTAACAGACTTCAATTATTAGGCATTAAACATGATTTGTTGTTGGGTAGAAAACCCAAATTCAGACGGGTTCAAACAACATCTTCCAAGGTTTTATGATTATTTGTGGCTTGCAGAAGATGGGATGAAGGCACAGGTACTAGGTGACGATTTCTTCTAGGATATTTGGTTGGTTTAGTTGTGTGTCAAAGTTTTAGGAATTACTGTAATTCATGGATGAATATTTTTGTATCAATTTTTTATGACCATTAGGCTTACAAGGAATTTCTTTTGATCCCTAATTAACTTGCAGGCAATATGCATGATTCAAACATTTCCTAGTTCCATTGCAGAAAACGTAATTGCATAATAACTAGGACACATATTATCTTTAGGTGCACCTTATCATACATGAAATAGAACCATCATTTCCCTATTTTTATTTTATTTATTTCTAGTGGTAAAAATGTGGATATGTGTATTTCATTCGCATTGGATCCTATAAAAGGTATTTAAAACCAATTAAAGTAACTATTTAGAATGTTAACTAGGAAAAAAATTAAATGCTATATTATGTAATCATAGGTATATGATGGTTGTCATAGCTGGGAAATAGCATTCATAATTCAAGCCTATTGTGCCGCGGATCTTACCTACGAGTTTGGTCCAACTCTAAAACAGGCTCATGAGTTCATGAAGAACTCACAGGTTTGTTGTTCTCCATAATATATCTGAATTAATTCCAGAACAAATCTAACATGTTTTTCTTATACTTAAAGGTCCTTAGCAACCATCCAAATTATGAACGTTATTATCGCCATAGATCAAAAGGATCATGGACTCTTTCAAGTGTTGACAATGGTTGGTCTGTGTCTGATTGTACCGCCGAAGCTGTTAAGGTTAATATAAGTATCCTTGTCCGTTCATTACTTTGACACAAAATGACATTTCCTTATAGTATACATAGAATTGGTTACCTGCTACAAGCTGTAATGAAGTAGTCATGGTTTTGTGGACTCAAGATTAACTTATCGTGTTTCCTTTAGGCTTTGCTAATGTTATCAAATATATCGCCCGACATTGTTGGAGATCCAATAAAAAAAGAAAGATTGTACGATGCCATCGATTGCATCTTGTCTTTCATGGTATGATGCTCGAAACTAAACCAACTATCACTACCTTTAGTCAAAATATATGTTTTCTAAGATAAACTACAGATATATGTGCCTACAAATGGTCATCACTCCTAACTAGTTTTATTTAAACAATAGTAGTGTTTACATTGTGCATAGGCTAGAAAATTAGTGCTGTAAATCATTTGTGAAATTAAGAGGATGAATATAATACAAAAAAATAGTGAAATAAATTCTAGAGAAATTTCATATGAATAAGGACGGCACCTTTTCAATCGAGTATTCCATTACAACAATGCAAATGTCACCTCACTAATAGCAAGTTTTGTTTGTTGTGTCCAAGAATAAGGATGGCACCTTTTCTACGTATGAATGCAAGCGAACCTTCTCTTGGTTAGAGGTAAATAATACTCATTTCTAATACCGCATACTGAACCAATTAAGATGAATTATGAATTTTTATTTTTTTGAACATGTTGATCAGCATAGGAATTTGGGAATATAGAAAAACACTCTAGAAAGATACTTAAATGGAACAAACGAAGATTAATAGCAATAGTCCCTCGTTGGGTCATATGACATTATTATTTGCTATTTTTCCTTCACAACTTGGAAAACAATAGTTATAAAGAACCCTTTGTGAAGTATTGTTAAAAAAATTCCTCCCTCAATTCTAAGCGCATGTTGCTCCCAACCATATCTATCACCCCTCTCCGCCCTGACAGAATGGTTTTGTTTGATGAGCTAGGTTCTCAACCCATCTGAGAGTTTTCAGAATATTGTTGCAGACTACCCGTAAGAGATGCAAGCACCTCCTTACTTCACAATTATCTTCGCTTCTATTCCAGTATATTCATTCATCTGAACTAAATAACGACACATAAACGATTTGGTAGATCTGTTGAATGCACATCATCGGTGCTTGATGCTTTGATAATGTTCCAAGAGGTACATCCACTATATCGTGCAAAAGAGATACAAAAATGCATTGAAGATGCAGTGAAATTTATTGAGAACAATCAAAAGATGGATGGTTCATGGTATGTAACACTGTACAACTTATGTGTACAGATTACTTTTACTTATGATTAAATTTCGGAACTATAATTATGTTTCTTCTTGCAGGTATGGCTCTTGGGGTATTTGTTTCACTTATGGAACAATGTTTGCGGTAAGAGGATTAGTTGCGACCGGTAGAACTTATGATAATAGCTATTCAATAAGGAAGGCATGCAACTTTCTGTTATCGAAGCAACAAAGTACAGGTGGATGGGGTGAAAGCTATCTTTCTAGTCAGAATGAGGTAAGATATCTACTTACCTTTCTTCATCAACCAATTATTTCAAATTTTAATTAGTGTTCAACTGTTTTTTCATAGACTTTAGTTAGACATCTTATAGTACAACACATAATCTGGTACCATTTAAGGGTCCGGCTGAGTGATGAAATCATGCATATAATGAGAGAACATTATAATAACAATATAAGATGATCCACTAGATGGGTTTGAAAATATTGTTTTTATTTTGTAAACGAAAAAGACAAACTATTGGTTATACTTTTGACATTTATATCTTGAAATATTAAGTATGTGTTACAAGAAGATGCCCAACTACACAAACCCTAGTAAATACAAGGGAACTCTTCTGTACACAACGAGAGAGTTGGGACTAGATTTTATTTGACACATTCAACTATCAACATCATTTTTTTCCTGAAAGCGTTAAATTAGTCATGTTATTAGGAAAATGACCAATTCATTTCTTAGAGAAAAGATAAAATTGACCTCGTTACCCTCCACCGTCTTCCTTCAATTTTTGAATAAGATTTCTTCTTCTCCTTGCCGAGGTGAAGTGATGAAAAAACATAGTCTTTCGGCCTCCACTCCGAAGCCAACTCATTTTGCCCCTCTGAGACTAGTAAACTTCGTCTTGTTCAAGTAAATTTTCAACGAGTAGAGCCAACTCCTTTTGTTTACTCTGATCCTCATCCATTGGAATTGATCGCATCGGCTCCTCTAGATCGTTCTGCGCCCTCCTAAGCCCTGCCCGCGGCTCTTTAAGAACTCTGCGATCCCAGAGATGCATGTCGCGGTGCATAGAATGCAACTTTGCAGTCGGACCCATCCCGCGTTGTGTCACCTTTAACCAAGCAGTCTTTACTAACTCCTCTACTATCTCCTCATCAAGCCAGCGAGCCTCAAACTTTTTCTATAAGTTGGCCTGTCATTAGCAACACCAACTAAGTGATTAGTATCCAGCAAGATGGGCCGGTGACCAGATTTTTCCATCTCCAAGTTGGATAGGCCAGCAAGCGGGTGTAACAGCATCCACTCATTGTTTGTCACCGCACGGTCTAGCCTTTCCCGCAGACCACCGCTAAACCAAGTAAACTTGTCTCCTTCACAACCCATGTCCTCTAGCAAACAATCTGAAAGCGCATCTTGGAAAGCTTTCAAACGAGCTTGGTGGCGTGGGGGACCACCCTCCTTTCCGATGAGTATAAGATCTCGTTGAAGTCGCCTATCATAGCCCAACTTGATTGTGCATGTAGATAGCGTAAGTTGTGGTAAGTGCACTCTTTATGTTCCCAACTAGTCTCACCATATAGTCCAGTAAGTCGCCACATTGCTCCATTGTCCTCTTCCATTGACACATCAATGAAATCAAGAGTGGTAGGCCGAGAGAAGATCCTAACCTCCTTCTTCCATACTAGTAGCAAACCACCCTTCCTTCCATCCAAACTTGGGGCTACAATCATATGTTCCATGCGCAACTTTTTCATCAAAATTTCTACCTTGTCCTTATCCAAATGCGACGCCGACAAAAAATCGCATCCGGTTCATGCCGCCTCTAGATGTCCAGAAGCGAGCGAACTGTCAGGGCTCCTAAGATACCCCGACAGTTCCAACTCAGTATCTCCATGGCGTCCGGTCAGCTTTGTTTCAGACACCAGCCGAGCTGATCAGCCTGTCGTATGTCCAATCTCTAGCTCAGAAGAATCTGATTAGACGGAGAGAGGGACTGCGGAACTCTCACCGATGAGTCAACCAATACTGGAGGAAGGATAATTGATCGCTGCCAAGGCTAGCACCGGGACAAAAACCCAATCGCTACCTCATGCAGCGCCGGGACAGAAAACCGATCGCTATCACACGCAGTGCCGGGACAGAAAACTTTGAACAAATCCAAAGAACTCTTAAGATTTCATCAAGATGCAGGTACTCGATGCCTATACCTAGGGGAGCGTACTCAACGAGGCAATGGCTGAAGCCCTTATGTCGTGGAGTCAATCCATGTAAGAGTAACACACGACATCTGAAAAGGCGTCGGACTTATTGCCGTACACGCCGCCGCCGCCGGTGGAAGCCCCAGTTCTGTCGCTTTCAGTACCGCCTCGCGACTTGCAATGAGTGTGTCAATCGAATGCACCTTATACAATCAAGATTATTGCTAACACGCGCTCCCAGGATCTCGCCTACTTTTCCCATCTTTAGTTCCTCACCATCCATCCCTTGATTCTTAACGAAGCTTGTTCCACAACCATTGCACGCTGCATTTATATAATCAAGATATATTTTTTATATAAAAGATCATTTGTATGCTAATCACATCAACTCTACTAAGTATAATACCAAACGAAACCAATAGGTAGTACCAAGAGATATATCCAATGCGAAGAACTTTTATACTGAAATGAAACACATTAATTTTGACACGCATAGGATGTACCTTCTGTTTGCTTTCTTTTATACAATCCATGAAATTAAAATTAAAATAACATTTACAATCTCTTAGAGCGTAAGTTAAAGTTGATTCCATATATAATTTTGAAAGTCATGCTCCTATTGTGTTTTCTAATCAATTTTTACAGGAATATGTTGACGACCATAAACCTAGTGTTGTGAACACTTCGTTTGCGATGTTGGCTTTAATTTATACTGGGCAGGTTTGTTATTTTTTCCTTGAAGGTGTATTAAATATGTTATTCTTATTAAAATGTTCTCATGATATTTCATAATTCGGGAATAGTTGCATTATCTAACAATTTTGTTGTTGTTCGTATCTTGTCTTCCTAAATAGGTTGAACGAGATCCAGTACCACTATATCATGCAGCAAGACAATTAATCAACATGCAACTAGAAACAGGCGAATTCCCCCAACAGGTCACTATGTTTCCACGCTATAATTTGCCAAATAAACACTTAATAGTCATAATGTGTTTTTATGATGACCACCGGGACTAACTCCACAGAAGTAAGGGAAATTGAAAGTGAATGTAATCTTGTGAGGACTGAAACTAGAAACAACAACAATGTGACTAACCATCTTTAGGAAGTTTTTGCAAGTGCCACTATGTGCAATATAATTGGCACACATGTGGGTTATATTACTCTAAGTTAATATAGTGTTACCATGAATTAACCAAAAATCCTCTGCCTGATTCAATGGTTATTGAGAATTACGAGTTAAACTCCATCTACCTTCATGCTTGTCCTTTCACTTTGATAACAGGAACACATTGGATGCTTTAACTCCTCCTTGTACTTTAACTATGCCAACTACCGCAACTTATACCCGATTATGGCTCTTGGGGAGCTTCGTCATCGACTTCTTGCAATCAAAAATCGACATGGGATCAAATTGTAACAATATATACAAGATGGGGGAGTGCAAGGTGTGTTGTAAGCAATAACAATGTTGCTCCCAAGAGCATTTATGTGTTTTGTGCTCAAGTATTGGGGTAGACTTTCCAACAATAGTATCATGTAACTCTTTGGAATAATTTTATGTGTACTTTGAACCACGCACAACGGCACAATATTTACTAGCCATTAGGGAGCTAGTTATCACACCCTTTTCAGTATCAACACCTTAAAGTACACATATGCAATATGTAAATAAAAATACAATAATTAAAATAATGAGGAAAAATAATTTTAACGCTAACCCAACATACCTCGCCATCTACCCCGAGGAGGAGCATTGGGTATCCCGTCCGTTGGGAGCGTCGGGATGGGGCGTTGGCAAAGAGCGGCTCCATCGGAGAGGCAACCGTTGGGTCAAAGAGGCAGCAACGAGGCGGCGTCCAGGGCATGGTGGTGGTGGTGCCGGCATGATGGTGGAAGGGCATTGCTTTTGGTCCTTTAGCTGGACGGGCTATGCATGAGGGTGAGATTTGTTAGCAAGTAAAACGCTACCATCTTGTAGGTTAGCACATCACTGACCAGCCGCACAGGCCGCCGATCTGTAATCATAGGTTATAGTCATCACAGACGGACAGACTAACTGTACGGCCGGTCTATGATAAGGGCCAACCAAATTTAGATTTTGTATTTTCTGTTATAACACAATGTATTTTAAGGTGTAGGACTTCTTATGTAGTGCTTAATGCACTTTTGTCAATATTGCAAACAGACTGAACAATCTCTAAGATAGTGGGATCATTACTACCTAAAATCATGACATCTTCAAGCCCACTTTAATAATGTTGTAACCATTCTGATCAAATATAGATTTATCATTTGTCCCAAACAAATCTTCAATATCACAATAATTATCAAGATCATCATAAGTGATAGACATAGCACACTCATCATCAAAAGCGAAAATAGACATAGTTTCATGAATACTTTCATTAAGAGTGTCATTAATATGAGTAGCCTCATCTAAGGTAATCTATTTCCCTAAAATTTTAGCTACCCAATCATTGTAAGAGGGACCATAAACTTTTTCTTTATCAATTTACTCATGACCTTCATCACTTGAACCATAAAGTTTACCATGTCTATTCCAATCATACACTACAAGAAATATGTCAACTTGTGACCTTCTGTCAGTGACCCTGGAAGAATTGGTCATAAATCTATGACCATTTGAGACCAATTGGTCAAAAGCTGTTCGGGGGGCTCCAAACCCTAAACCATAACAACCATTTTGGTCAGAAAGGTCGTAATTTCCTTACACGAAATGGTCGTAAAGCAAACAGCACTGGTCCGCTGCCTTATTTCTAGCTGATAACGACCAATATAGATGGTCATAGCCTTGCAAATTGTGGTGCATTGCTATGACTAGGCGCCACCTCGTCAGTTTTGCCTATGTGTCATGTCTATGTGTCAATTTTTGCCCTAGGTTGTGAAGCAGCCTATATTTCTGTCATTCCCAAAATTCCAAAAAAATTGGGTATTCTTTACTATCCAAATCATTACTTCATGACAATATTCAGCTCCATTTGCCAGGTAAATCTTCCTCGGCAAATTTCCAAAGTTTCTGTTCAGCTAGAACTGTTGTGAAGGAAGTACTAACTAGGCATATCCTAATGGGCTGAATTTTTGCCACATCTTCTATATTCCCAAATCACAGCTCTCCACAAAATTTGAGCCCCATCTCACAATCCATGTGAGCTCACCATCCAATCTTTGTTTCTGATAATATTTTCAGTTTGTGAAGCAACTATATTTTATGTTAATTTATAATTGCTGAAAATTTACCACGACATGACCCTGCCCATAGAACCTCCCTCCACCAAATTTTAGCTCATTTATTCTAGCCAACTTCCCTCAGCATTTTTCCCAATTTTCTGTTTAGTGGAGAGCACTGTGAAGGAAGTACCATTTTTATTTATCCAAATGGTATGAAATTTTTAAAGTGCCTTCATATGCCCAAATTATCATCCTCCTCAAAATTTCAGATCAATCCATTCATTCATTTGAATCCAGCTTCAACATTCATATTTCTGTCCAGTGTGGTACTTTGCAAAGCAAGTGACACCTAGGCTCCTCCATTTGAGCTGCAAATTTTCCAAGACAGTTTCCTTAGTAGATGATCATCCTCGGCCAAAACTCAGGCCCATTGGCCATGTGCATTTTCCCCACCACTAATCAAACACTTGGCTGCTAATTCATATTTGAGCTCAGTTCAATCTCCTCGTGAGATTCTTCTATTGCCTTCTTCTTCCTGACATCTACCGGAGGAGTGCCCAACCCACTAGACATGCCTAGGCCGCCCAGAACGTGTGGCAACGGCACAGTCATGCGGTGACCACGCGGCGGGCATGCGAGTTTACGTGCTCTGGAGTTGGGGCCCTCGGCCACCGTCCAAACCTTGACGTATCGCCACCAAACCATGTATTTATGATTAAATAGATACTTATGTATCTATAAATGATTTTTGGAAAAAATAAAGAGCAAACTATAAGGCAGGTGCAGTTCAAATTTGACCCGCTTCCTACTGAATCGGCGAAAATTTGTCTTTTTCACGAGAGGTGGATCAAAACTTTTGACACCCAAACATTTGGTCAATTGTGCATTAAATATGTCCTAGTATTTTAGAAAATTGATTTGGTACAATTTTGCAACGAATATATGGTAGGTCCTTCATAAAAAAACTCATTTTGGGCACTCGAAAAATGGAAAATGAAATTTCCGTCCAAAGAAAATGAAAACTTCCTTAGGGAACATTGTTTGCCATTCCAAGATGCACCCTTGTGCACAATATTAGATCATTTGGACAAACTATGCCATGAATGTGGCCATAAGATTGAGCATTTGGGTTGAAAGCCATGAATCTTCACACATGATAGCTCATTTCTGAGTACACTTTTTTAAAATAATTGCCGTATTACAAGTTTATTATTTTTCCTGGTAACTTGGTCACATATAATGACACAATGCGAAGGTTTTCCAATTTTTATATTTTTTTTGAATTTTTTATGGCCGTTTCAAAATGCGGTCAAAATGGCGGGAATGACTGTTCCTAGCTAGTGGTTGAATCTTGGATTTTTTTGGTGTTTCTATGATTAAATAGATACTTATGTACCTAGAAATGATTTTTGGAAAAAATAAAGAGCAAACTATGAGGCAGCTGCAGTTCAAATTTGACCCGTTTCCTACTGAATCGGCGAAAATTTGTCTTTTTCACGAGAAGTGGATCAAAACTTTTGACACCCAACCATTTGGTATATTGTACATTAAATATGGCCTATTATTTTATAAAATTGATTTGGTCCAATTTTGCAACAAATATATTGTAGGTCCTTCACAAAAAAACTCATTTTGGGCACTCAAAAAATGGAAAATGAATTCTTCGTCGAAAGAAAATGAAAACTTCCTTAGGCAACATTGTTTGCCATTCCAATATGCACCCTTGTGCAGAATATCAGATCATTTAAACAAACTATGCATTGAATGTGACCATAAGATTGAGCATTTAGGTTGAAAGCCATGAATCTTCACGCATGATAGCTCATTTCTGAGAACACTTTTTAAAAATAATTGCCGTATTACAAGTTTATTATTTTTTCTGGTAACTTGGTCACATATAATGACACAATGCGAAGGTTTTCCAATTTTTTGATTTTTTTTGAATTTTTCATGCCTATTTCAAAATGCGGTCAAAACGGCGGGCATGACCGTTCTGAGCTAGTGGTTGAATCTTGGAAAACTTTTAGTGTTTCTCTAATTAAATAGATACTTATGTAAATAAAAGTTATTTTTCTTATTTTTGGAAAAAATAAAGAACAACTATAAGGCAGCTGCAGTTCAAACTTGACCCGCTTCCATCTGGATCGGCGGAAATTTGTCTTTTTCACGAGAGGTGAATCAAAAACTTTTGACACCCAACTATTTGGTCAATTGTACATTAAATATGTCCTAATATTTTATAAAATTGATTTGGTCCAATTTTGCAACAAATATATTGTAGCGCCTTAAAAAAAACTCATTTTGGGCATTCAAAAAATGGAAAATGAATTTTTCGTCCAAAGAAAATGAAAACTTCCTTAGCCAACATTGTTTGTCATTCCAAGATGCACCTTTGTAAATAATATGAGATCATTTGAACAAACTATGCCATGAATGTGGCCATAAGATTGACCATTTGGCTTGAAAGCTACGAATCTTCATACATGATAGCTCATTTCTGAGAACAAATTTTTTAAATAATTACCGTATTACAAGTTTATTATTTTTCCTGGTAACTTGGTCACATGTAATGACACAATGTGAAGGTTTTTAAATTTTTTGATTTTTTGAATTTTTCATGCCCATTTCAAAATGCGGTCAAAACGGTGGGCATGACCGTTCTGAGCTAGTGGTTGAATCTTGAAAAACTTTTGGTGTTTCTCTGATTAAATACATACTTATGTACGTAAAAATGATTTTTGGAAAAAATAAAGAACAAACTATAAGGCAGCTGCAGTTCAAATTTTATCCGTTTCCAGCTGGATCGACGGAAATTTGTCTTTTTCACGAGAGGTGAATCAAAACTTTTGACACCCAACTATTTGGTCAATTGTACATTAAATATGTCCTAATATTTTATAAAATTGATTTGATCCAATTTTGCAACAAATATATTGTAGGTCCTTCACAAAAATCCTCATTTTGAGCACTTGAAAAATGGAAAATGAATTTTTAGTCAACTACGACCAATTTAGATGGTCATGACATCGTACGCGTGTACTGCATTTTAATTGGTCTGTGGGCGTTTCACGTGGATCGTGGATGGAACACCGTCGGATGCTCGCGGATCCAACAGCAGTCCTCACCCCAAGCCTACCTAAGCCGAAACCCTAGGTCTCCTGAGTCCTCGTGGACATTTTCCATCCACCCCCCGCCTCCTTTCTTTCTTCCCTCGCTCTCTTCTCCTCCCTCTCTCCATCCGCGCACGCCATGGCCGCCCGCACGCCCCTCTGGCACCCACGCCTCTCTCCAGCGGCCGTCTTCCGTCGCCGGCGTTGACCCGCAACCCACCTTCCCCATCTTCCGCTCCCTCTCTCCACCCGCCGCGCTCTCGCGGCATCCCATCGATCCACCGCCCATCCCGATCCATCCCATCAATCCACCCACCCCGATCCATCCCCCCTCGTCTCTCAAATCGCCGGCGGTCTCCTGCCCGGGCTCGCTGCTGAGGTGAACGGCCTCGGTGGCGGTGGCGGATCATCCTCCCCAACAAGGCCACCGTCGGATCCCCTCGTTGGATCTAGCCTCCTCCCTCTCCCTTTCTCTCTCTCTCTCTCTCTCTCTCTCTCTCTTCCCCCACTGCCTCTTTCTCTCAATTTCTCTATCTAAATCCCCTCTCTCTTTGCAGATGGTGGCATCAACCAAGCGTGGATGAGATCGATCCATGGCGCCGACTCCATGGTGCCTCCAGGACCACGTCTTCGCGCTCGAGGAGGACCTCCATGCCGCCGCCCGTCGCATCGACCTCCTCAGGGTCAGTCCCTTCCCCCCTTCCCCATTTCCCCGTCCATTCCGCTGTGGTACGGCCTGACGGATCGAAACATCCCCGTGCAGAGGGATTCCGCGATGAACGCGGAGGGGATCTGGTGCTGCGTGGAGGAGAAGGAGGCCATGGAGTCCTGCGACGAGCTCGCCAGAGAGAGTGACAAGCTGCGCAAGCGCCTCAGGGACACCCCTCTTCCATCTCCACCGCCTCCGGCCCCGTCCATTCTGCTATGTGGTTCTTCTGTGTGAGCAGAAAGGACGCTGCTGTATACTACTATTTCTCTGTTCATCATGCTCTGTATGCCATTGCTGCTGCTCTGTGATGCCATACTCCCAAACGAATTGTTGCTTTAGAGCCTCTAAATTGCTGCTTTGTGATGCCATTGCTGCTGCTCTGTAGAACTATGAATTCACAAGGACGACATTGCTGCTGCTGCTCTGTAGAACTATGCCATTGTTGCTGCTGCTGCTCTGTAGAACTATTCCAGCTTTAGGGATTCTGTCACTGCTATATACTCCAGTTCCAATCCTGCAATTTCTGTTACCGATTTTCAGCTTGATCCACTGTTTTGGTCAGTGATTTGCATTACCCTCGCCGCTACTCTGCTCTGTACATACATAAACTAGGACTCTTATCTGTATTATTATCAGGGGCACTCTTTAGTTGCTATTCTACAATTATTGGTTTCACAAAGACCGCTTGTAACTCCTCTGGAGGCACTACGGTTCGCGGTCTCTAGGATGGTTTGTCCTCACTGCATATGCTGCTGTGATTTAATTCGACTTGTTAACAATGGCTGTCAAACAATCAAACACAAGAAAATTAAATGCTTACTAGTATTCTGTATAGTGCTTGCTGTGCAGTGTATAGTTTTGAATGGTTCAATGATACAGAGCTCTCCATGCCCAAGATGAGAAATTCTCGCTGTCAATCTGCTTGATGCCATCATTTTCTTACCATCATATTACATGTGCTGCTCAACATTCAACCTGCTTTAATCTGTCTAGTATTAAATTTGTACCTCATCTAGCACACTACCTAAAATTGCCACTATTGTTTCAATGAAATTAGTAGAATTACCTTGTGATTCCTCTGTTTGCTTCATATTATGGTTGCTCTGCTGCTAGTGTCTTACTAGCTTGTTCTGGCTCATCGTGTTCCTGCTTGTAGTTGATTTTCCATGTGCCTATGTATATGAGTAGTACACGTGCAAGCAAACATTTGAACTCAAATGCATCCATCCTCTTTATTATACTGTACTGAAGAAGTAATGTAGATGAATATACATGCAGTTTTATTAAGTGAATGCCATGCAAACAACTAACTTGCTCTTGTCCATGTAGATGGAGTGCGGAGGATGAGCAGCAGCAGCAAATGAGCCTGATGGTGAAGAAGCACCTGATGACCAGAACTCGTTCAAGAGCTCTTTAGTCCTTCCAAAACAAGGTCAAAATGTTCATATATGTTCCTGCATGATGCGCGTGTGCATGTTGGATGGTCACATTCTAGTGTACTAGCTAGCTAGTAAAGTTGTTTTGCTACCGGATGATTGAATGTCATCTCAGTTTGTACCTCATCTAGCTCACCGCCTGAAATTGCCACTATTTGGTTAGTGTTTCCTTCTTGGTTGGCTAAACATGTCAATTTGTTTGATTTGGAGCATTAGACGCTCTCCATCGATGATTGCCTAATTTTATTCATCGTCTCCACAATATATTCATTTGATTGCCTACTACATCTCCACTTAAATACTCATAATGCTACTGTCCAGATTTTGTTCAATTGGACTGACTATATATCTCTTGTTAAAATTGTGGTCTTGATCTTTTGTTTAAACCTAAGACATCATGCTGAAAGTGCAACTAATCCCTGGGTGGTTTTGGTAATTCATAACAACATATAGCTCATTGAACTAATAACTTTTCAAGTTGATTATTTCAGATAGTTAAATGATTGGCATGGCATGGACTAGAGATGTGGACCCCTCAAAATGCTAAGGACAAATATTGGCAAAAGCTCAAGACTCTACATTTCTATTTTGGTGATCCAAGATCACATTGAGTCCATAGGAAAAGCCAATACTATTAAAAGGGGATGAGGTGTTGCTTAATGGTCTACTTGCTCAAAATGCTTAGTGATATGCTCCACAGCCTTCAACCATCTTCTCATATCCAAATATGTCCTAAACCTAAAGTCAAACTCGGCCCCACCGATTTGATATATCCGGCGCCATCGAGTTCACTTGACATAGCCATAGCCAGAAACCCTAATCAGTTCGGTCTAACCGATAGGGATCTCGGTCTCACCGAGATAGGATTGCAAACTCTCTGTTTCCCTTCGTAACGTTTCGGTCTCACTGAGATGAGCGATCGGTCCCACCAATTTTGCCTGACCAACTCTCTGTTTGCTTATTACTGAAATCGGTCTCACCGAGTTGAAGTAATCAGTCAAACCGAGATCAAGTTTTGCCCTAACCCTAGCTCATCGGTCCCACCGAGTTGATCATGTCGGTCCCACCGAAAAGCCTAACGTTGACATTTTTGACTGGATCGGTCTCACCGAGTTTACCTATTCGGTCTGACCGAGTTGGCTCATTTGTGTGTAATGGTTAGATTTTGTGTGGAGGCTATATATACCCCTCCACCCCCCTCTCCATTAGAGAGAGAGCCATCAGAACGTGCCTACACTTCCACTACTCATTTTCTGAGAGAGAACCACCTACTCATGTGTTGAGACCAAGACATTCCAATCCAACCACAAGAATCTTGATCTCTAGCCTTCCCCAAGTTGCTTTCCACTCAAATCATCTTTCCACCATAGCCAAATCTATGTGAGAGAGTTGAGTGTTGGGGAGACTATCATTTGAAGCACAAGAGCAAGGAGTTCATCATCAACACACCATCTATTACCTTTTGGAGAGTGGTGTCTCCTAGATTGGTTAGGTGTCACTTGGGAGCCTCCGTCAAGATTGTGGAGTTGAACCAAGGAGTTTGTAAGGGCAAGGAGATTGCCTACTTCGTGAAGATCTACCCGAGTGAGGCAAGTCCTTCATGGGCGATGGCCATGGTGGGATAGACAAGGTTGCTTCTTCGTGGATCCTTCGTGGGTGGAGCCCTCCGTGGACTCGCGCAACCGTTACCCTTCGTGGGTTGAAGTCTCCATCAACGTGGATGTACGATAGCACCACCTATCAGAACCACGCCAAAAATCTCCGTGTCTACATTGCGTTTGCCTTCTCCAAACCCTTCCCTTTACCTTCATATGCAATGTTTTACTTTCCGCTGCTACACTCTTAGAATTGCATGTGTAGGTTGATTGCTTGACTTGTGCTAAGTTGTTAAAATTTGCCAAGACTTAAAATTGGGAAAAGGCTAGATTTTTATTTGGTCAAGTAGTCTAATCACCCCCCTCTAGACCTACATTCGATCCTACAAGTGGTATCGGAGCATTGGTCTCCATTTGCCTTGATTTCCATAGCTTTGGTTGTAACACCCCCGGTGGTTAACTACAGTAATCACCCCTTTGATAATGACAAGTCATCATGTTTAACAGTGCATGATCATCATTAGCATCAAGCCTGGTATGAAAGTAAAGGCTCCAGCCAGAAGAGTTCCAATGTCCAAAGTCAGAGCCTCAACTCAAGCTGCTACCACTTCAGCAAGTGGTGCTGGAAAGGAAGAAGAGGCTGCTGGAGGCAAGAAGAGAAAGGAAAGGGTTAAGAAGACCATGGCTAGAGTTGTTGGAAAGCCTTCTATGATGGAGGAATCTGATGAAGATGATGAAGAGGAGGAGGCTGCTGCACCTCCACCTAAGGCACAGAAGCTCATGGGAGATGCAATCAAGTCAGGGGCTGCCCCATCCAAGCCCAAGACTGCTCCCAAGGCAGCTCCAAAGCAGACTGCACCTAAGAGAAGTACAAGAAACATTCCTGCTGCAGAGAAGAACAAGGCCCCAGTGCCTGAAGTTGAAGAAGAAGAAGAGCCCCAAGTGCTCAGAAAGCTCAAGCCCAAGATACCTGATCATGATGACAACCATCCTGTTGCTCAGAACATGAAAGAAAGGAAGGATGCAGGTCTCAGACTATGGAGGCAATCAGATCCCTATGCAACAAGGAGAAGGACTGCTGTGGATTACAGGTTCCACACTAAGGAACAGCAGGACTTCTATGAGACAGTCCTCTTGGACAAGAAGCCCATAGTCAATGATATGAGATGGGTTGATTGGGAGTTCATTGACAACAATGAAGATCACTTTCCTGGAGTTCATGAGAGCTTCAGAATGAATGGAGTTGACAAGTTTGTGGGTCAGAAATTGACCAAATGGAATGATGAGATGGTGATGCAGTTCTATTCCACAACCCATTTCTACCCAGATGGCAAGATTGTCTGGATGACAGAGGGTGCAAGGTACCAGTCTACCATTGCTGAGTGGGCCAAGCTGATCCATGCTCCTGAAGAGGCTGAGGATGAAACTGATGTCTATGCCAAGCCTAGGAAAGGCCACAACTCCATGGCACACATGTACAAGGAGATACCAAATGAAGCCTTGGATACACACAAGTTTGGCTCTGTTTATTATCTGCTGTCAGGGCTGCTAACAATCAACACTATCCTGAGGCACACTTTGTTGCCCAAGTCTGGAGATCACAGGATGATCAGAGGGCACTCCATCAACTTGCTACACATGTTTGATGTGCCAGAGAAATTCAAGGTGATGTCCTTGATAGTTGAAACCATCAAGAGAACTGCAGTTGACCAGAAGAGATCATGTGGCTATGCCCCACACATTCAGATGCTCATCAACTCCAAGGTGGGCACAGGCACATATCTTCTAGATAGAGAGCACCTTCCCCTGATGCCAGATTTTGAGGATAACACAGTTGTCATGGATGCTTCACATCCTACTTCTGTTGAGTCACAGGAGAAGAGAGAGAAGGCAAAGGCTGAAAAAGCTTCAAAGATTCCAGATGCCTCAGTTGCAAATCTCAAGACCAAGCAGGACCAGCTCAGCTATCTTCTTGAAGCCATAGTGAGGATTGAGAAAGGATTAACCACCCTGACTCAAAACCAAGAAAGTCTTGAGAGAATCATTGAAACTAAGTTTTATGATCTAGACTTGAAGGTCACAGAGATTCAGACTGCAGTTGAGCAACTACAGGAAGAAGCAGAGGAGAGGAGAGGAAGATCTACCACAGATGCTTATCAGAGGGTGCCTAGAGCACAAAGGTCTGCAGCTGTGCCAGTCACTGACACCAGGGCCACAACTTCTGCACCTGCAGCCACAGCCTCAGTTGCCCCTCCAGTGGCAACCCCTCCAGTTCCTCAGACATCAGCTGAAGTCTTTGCAGATGCTGTTCTCTCCACGCCATCTTCACACTCCGGAGCTCCTAGAGATCATGCTTAGAGTGCCGTATAGCACTATGCATTTTCAAGCTTTTTGGTAACTTGTTGCCAAAGGGGGAGAAAGTGTATAGATCATAGGCTTCGAGAGAGAGTGTGTTTTACTTTATTTGTCTCTCTTGCTACTTATTTGGTCGTTTGTTTGCTACTTATTAGTGCTTGTGTGTGAGATACCTCTTATGATCATGTGATTGATCATATTTTGCTTAAATATGTGTGCTTGAATGATGTTATCTTATCATTTGTGTATGATCAATCATATTTGTCTTGTTGATAAGTGCATGCTATCTATACTTTATCATTTTGAGCGCTCCACCAAGATGTATGTGACATGGAAGAGTAACCCATGATCCTAATCGATTGTGCATTTGCATTCAAAAGCAAATCATAAATAATGCACAAATTTAGGGGGAGCTCTTGCTTATCACATACTTCTCAAAGCGACGATATATTTCATTCTTATTATCATTTGTCGAAGCTTTGATCTATATGTTGTCATCAATTACCAAAAAGGGGGAGATTGAAAGTGCAACTAATCTCTGGGTGGTTTTGGTAATTCATAACAACATATAGCTCATTGAACTAATAACTTTTCAAGTTGATTATTTCAGATAGTTCAATGATTGGCATGGCATGGACTAGAGATGTGGACCCCTCAAAATGCTAAGGACAAATATTGGCAAAAGCTCAAGACTCTACATTTCTATTTTAGTGATCTAAGATCACATTGAGTCCATAGGAAAAGCCAATACTATTAAAAGGGGATGAGGTGTTGCTTAATGGTCTACTTGCTCAAAATGCTTAGTGATATGCTCCACAGCCCTCAACCATCTTCTCATATCCAAATATGTCCTAAACCTAAAGTCAAACTTGGCCCCACCGATTTGATCTATCCGGCGCCACCGAGTTCACTTGACATAGCCATAGCCAGAAACCCTAATCAGTTCGGTCTAACTGATAGGGATCTCGGTCTCACCGAGATAGGATTGCAAACTCTCTGTTTCCCTTCGTAACATTTCGGTCTCACCGAGATGAGCGATCGGTCCCACCGAGTTTGCCTGACCAACTCTCTGTTTGCTTATTACTGAAATCAGTCTCACTGAGTTGAAGTAATCGGTCAAACCGAGATCAAGTTTTGCCCTAACCCTAGCTCATCGATCCCACCGAAAAGCCTAACGTTCACATTTTTGACTGGATCGGTCTCACCGAGTTTACCTATTCGGTCTGACCGAGTTGGCTCATTTGTGTGTAACGGTTAGATTTTGTGTGGAGGCTATATATACCCCTCCACCCCCCTATCCATTAGAGAGAGAGCCATCAGAACGTGCCTACACTTCCACTACTCATTTTTTGAGAGAGAACCACCTACTCATGTGTTGAGACCAAGACATTCCAATCCAACCACAAGAATCTTGATCTCTAGCCTTCCCCAAGTTGCTTTCCACTCAAATCATCTTTCCACCATAGCCAAATCTGTGAGAGAGAGTTGAGTGTTGGGGAGACTATCATTTGAAGCACAAGAGCAAGGAGTTCATCATCAACACACCATCTATTACCTTTTGGAGAGTGGTGTCTCCTAGATTGGTTAGGTGTCACTTGGGAGCCTCCGTCAAGATTGTGGAGTTGAACCAAGGAGTTTGTAAGGGCAAGGAGATCGCCTACTTCGTGAAGATCTACCCGAGTAAGGCAAGTCCTTCGTGGGCGATGGCCATGGTGGGATAGACAAGGTTGCTTCTTCGTGGACCCTTCGTGGGTGGAGCCCTCCGTGGACTCACGCAACCGTTACCCTTCGTGGGTTGAAGTCTCCATCAACGTGGATGTACGATAGCACCACCTATCGGAACCACGCCAAAAATCTCCGTGTCTACATTGCGTTTGCCTTCTCCAAACCCTTCCCTTTACCTTCATATGCAATGTTTTACTTTCTGCTACTACACTCTTAGAATTGCATGTGTAGGTTGATTGCTTGACTTGTGCTAAGTTGTTAAAATCTGCCAAGACTTAAAATTGGGAAAAGGCTAGATTTTTATTTGGTCAAGTAGTCTAATCACCCCCCCTATAGACCTACTTTCGATCCTACACATGCATAACTAGCTCTTCCTATTCAGTCTAAAGCTGAGACCTCTTTTGTTTTCAGTCACACTGCTATTTTGCTGTGCTTGATAAACTCGAGACCACTTTCTATTCTTCTTCTTCTTCTTCTTCTTCAGGTCACACTGCTGTTTTGCTGTGCTTGATAAACCTGAAACTTCTTTCTATTGTAATATTGAAGTTGTTTGGTTCTGGCCTCAGCAGTAGTACACTAATATTGAAGTTGTTCACTCTTTTATAGGAGCTCCAGGCCTAATTTTTTTCGAGTGTGAAGCCGTGAAGCCAAGTGCGAATCAGTGAAGCCCTACTTAGCAAAGAGTTTTTTGGTTCTGTAGTAGATTGTAAAACACTAATGTGGTGTTATTTGATGAATTACATTTGTTCTGTCTTGTTTGAAATAGTGATTATGTATGTTGAAAAGATGTGAAATGGAAACATGATCAGTGGGACCCACTTATATGAATATAATCTGAGCAATTATGAAATTTCTGACATGTGGGACTGATGTATGGCATTATGACTAGTGGGACCCATCTGACTAGTGGGACCAGCTCCAAAATATAATGACTGAAAATAGAAAATCAATTAATTGTAAGAAGGCCAAGGCCCAACAATAAAGAAGCTGAAATATTGGGCTTGGCCCATTGTCGGTGTCAAAACCGACAGATCTCGGGTAGGGGGGCCCAAGCTGTGAGTCTAAGGATCAATGGTAATAGGGGACAATGGGGACATGATGTTTACCTAGGTTCGGGCCCTCTTAATGGAGGTAAAACCCTACGTCCTGCTTGATTGTATTCGATGAGTATAGGGGATACAAGAGTTGATCTACCTCGAGATTGTAATGGCTAAACCCTAGCTGTCTAGCCTATGATTATTCTGATGGCCTCTACGGACTAAACCCTCCGGTTTATATACACACCGGAGGGGCCCAGGGTCATACAAAGTCGGTTTACAAAGGAAGGAAAGAGTACATCCGGACACCAAACTTGCCGTCCACGCATACATGAGTCCCACCCGGACACGGGGGATAGTCTTCTGCTTTATCTTCATGGCCCATCAGTCTGGCCCATATCGAATAGACTGGACACCCGAGGACCCCCTAATCCAGGACTCCTTCAGTAGCCCCCGAACTTGCCTTCAATGACGATGTAGTATCTGGCTTATGTCTTCGGCTTTGCAAGGCGGGTTCTTCATCATACTTCGGATTGATGACAATTCGGTTTTGACCTCCATGTTCTGCCTTTATGATTCCTCCCTGTCGTCGCCTCGATTTCCATGTGTCGGGCGAATGTGAACAGTCCATAATTTTTTACAAATAAGCCCCTTATCATGCAAGGGCGGTATCTATATAAGGAGGTTAGATCTCCTAATGCCATCCCATATCGCGCAAAGAGCATCAAAGCAAACCACAAAAAATCAAAACATGGCGAGCGCTCCTGGCTCTTCCTCGCACCCTCATGGCCCTCAAACGGGTGATTGGCGAAGTTGCTCAGTGTCTCACTTTCAGCTGAATCGACTTCAGACACAGGGATATCTCCCTCCCATAGATCTAGTCTCCGTGCGGGCGGGATTGGCCTCGATTGGCAATGATGTGCTAGCAGAGAACTTCCCCAATCCCAACAAGGAGGAGAGGGTGTGCTTCGTCTCGTTTTTTCTGAGGGGCTTAGGATTCCCAATCCACCCCTTCCTCAGAGGTCTATTGGAATTCTACGGGATCCAGCTGCACAACTGTAACACCCCCGGTGATTAGCAACAGTAATCACTTTTGATAATGACATGTTAGCATGATTAACAGTGCATAATCATCATTTGCATCATATTGCATTTCAACTCCTAACTCAAATTCAAATTTAAATGAAAGTGAAATATGAAAGTTGACCAACATAAAAACTAAAATGTTCAGTAAATAACAAATATTGCAGAGACCATTCTAAAATTGTAACCAACATTTAATAAATTAATTAGGTGACCCAAACCTCTTTTAACAGTGGCTGAAAATAATATCTACAAGCCTTTTAATTAATCTAGATCGAATATGAAATGATGTTTTGCCCAAACTAGTTTTTGGTGTTAGGGTATAGTGCACTAGTATTTAAGGACTAGCTCACACTTTTTACAAAATCCATTTGGGGCCTAAACAATTAACAGAACAGAAAAGAAAAAGAAACAGAAAAGAGAAAAAGGAAAAGGCCTAAACGCGCTACTGTGCACTTAGGCCTGCTTGCTACAGTGCCGGCCCAGCCCGTCCTCGCACCGTCCCCCACCTCCCGCACTGCTCCTCGCCTCCCTGTCGAACACCCCGCGCGCGCCGCACGCACGCACGCACCCGCCCCTCCCCTCTCCCCCTGCTCGACAACGTGCCGCGCCCGCCGCGAGGATAAGGGCAAGCCCCGCAGCCTCTGGTGCCTCCCTCGCCCCACTCTTTCCCCTCCCTCGCTCGCTTGCCGCCATGGCCGACGCGGCCATCGCCATTGCTCCATCGCCCGCGTAGCCACCGCCTCTGCCTCGCCACTGCGACGTGCCCACGAGCTCCGCCGTGCTCCTCTACGCCTCCTGCGCCGACGAACCGAAGCCGAACGCCTCTGCATCGCCGGCCTGCGTCGTCTTCTTCCTCGGATCCCCGCCACCGTTCACCGTCGATTCTGGCTGCACCACGCCTTCCCCGCGCCCGCCCTGAACGGCTACGCCCCACTGTGAGCTCCTGCTCCTCCTCCCCCTCTCCATCAGCTCGCTAGCGTACCGTAGCCACCGCTCCGCGTTAGGCCGCACCCACCGCCGCGGACGTCGTCACCGGCGATCGTCCGGCGACCATTTGGTCATGTGCTATTGCCCATTTGCTTCGCCGCGTCGCATGGACCCCGCCTAGCTCCTCACAACGCTTGAACGCGCGCCGTTTTGTCGATCCCGTAGCTCGCCCGAGAACCTCGCCGCCGACGAGCTCCTGGCGCTCAGCTCCGGCCTCCCCAGCACCCCGCACCGCCGCCATTCGACGCGCGACAACGAACCGCGTCGAACGCGACCTACCCCAGCCCCTGAGACCCACCGTAGGCGAAACCCGAGCCAGGCCCGACTCGCGCCGCCGCGTTTCGGCTCACCGGAGCTACTCGGGCGCGTCGCCGGCCACCGCCGACGTGGCACCAGTGGGTCCCGCCCTGTGCCACTGACTGTGGGGCCCCGCGGGCCCCTTTGACCCCGTTGACCGGGGTCAACGCTGACGTGGCCGCCCTGTCTCACTGACATGTGGGGCCCGGTCGCTTAATTGAATTTAAATAAATAGAAAATATGTTAATTAGTTAATTAAATACTAATCAGTCACTGACTGCTGGGCCCCACCTGTTAATTAACTCAAATAATTAAATTAACCTCTCTGATTAAGCCACAGTGTATGACATGTGGGTCCCACCTGTCAGGTTTGACTCTGGTCAGCCAGAGTTGACCTGCTGACATCATGCTTAGGTCATGCTGATGTCATCACAGCACTGTTTCGGATAATGTTGATTTAAATAATTAGATAAATTCCAGAAATTAATAAAAACTTTAGAAAATCATATTAAATAAACCGTAACTCCGATGAAAATAATTTATATATGAAACTTGCTCAGAATTTCGATACGAACCCGAATACGTCCTCCGTATTCCCGTCAGACGCCCGCAGCTATAAGAACATTGAACTTTTAGACCGTTTTCAGTAAATGAATAGTGCCCAACTTTAATTAAATAAATCCAAATAAATTCCTAAATTAACTAAATCATTTAGTTAGGCAGTAGAACACCCGGCATATCATTTAGGCATCTCATGCATATTGTTTGCATTATTGCCGTGAATTTATTGTTTCTCTCCCCCTCCTTCTCTCTCTCGATAGACGCTGAGACCGACGGCGCTGCACCTGGATACGACTACTCTACCGACGAGCAGCCCGTTGACGACCTTCCCCTCTTGCCAGAGCAACCAGGCAAGCCCCCCCCCCTTGAGCATTCCAGATATCGCCCATTCTATTCTCCTGCTTGCATTAGATTTTGCTACTGTTAATGTATGCTCCTATTCTGATGCATAGCCTGCTGTTGTAACATGTTCATTGCTACCTTACCTGCCTATGATAAACTGTTTAGTATAGGTTGGTGATGAACCATCAGTGACCCCACCACCTTTCCTTTGTAGCCCCTGCTTGATCATCGACGACTCGATCAACGTGATCGTCGACCAGAGACCGACACCTCACTTCACACCCCCTTAGTTGTACGACTCTGCATAGTTACTATCGAGTGCCGAGGGTGATACCTCGTAACGCACTCTCGATGAATACTCTGCAGTGTAGCTGTTCGGTCGTGGTCATCGAGGGTGATTCCTCCTTCTCCACTTCCGATACGACTCTGTCGTGCAACCCTCAGTGTGAACCTCGAGGGTGATACCTCATACGTTCACCCTGATGATTTCGTCGAATGGAATCCGCCGAGGGTGATTCCTCGGGTTTCCCCCTTGATGTCATGACCACACGATTACTTGACCTCTGTTACAGGCGGGTCCACCCTGGTGGGTACCCGCTGGGGATCTATGATTTTCGGGTGTGCCGGAAGGGCACTCGAGTGTGACATTGTGGCGGAGCATCAGAGACTCTGATTGTCTCCGCTTGATACTAATTGAGCCTATTGGATTTGGGTGTGTGATCTGAGTGGGTCGACGTGCCCTATACGCACTACCACCACGCGGGATAATGGTTATGGGACCCTCTGCGAAGTACGTTTCTCCGAAAGCTCGTCTGACATCACGATTCACCGTGCGGGCTGATTGTCGGGATTGGGCTGGATACTTCACTGACGAGTTCAGTGTCGCGCCTGCACCCCGGCCAGTCTCGCAACGCGCAGGGTGCCCAGGGCAATGGCCCAAGACCTCTGGGTGCATAGGTTAGTCCGGCGTGCTGACCTCTCTGCCGAGCCTAGGTAGGACGCTGCTTTGTGTTAATCTTCCGAGGACGGGCATTACCCAGCAAGTGTGTCCGGCCAGAGTTGATCGAGCGTGTTGGGTAACAGTAGTGCACCCCTGCAGGGATGAATCTTCTATCGATAGCCGGTCCTACGGTAAAGGACGCTCAGTTTGTGTATCCCGATCTACTACTTAAACTGGATACTTGTTACTTAATTGAAGCTTCGGGATCGCTTTCTCGCTTGGGAGTCGAGGAAGGATCTTTAAGCTGTACTTCAACATGTTTGCTAAATAAAATGCTATTCTACTCTCTTCTACTGCTGCAAGATGATGGCCTTGTGAAGATGTTTGAAGATGCTAGTCTTCGATAGGACTAGGCCTTCTCTCTATTCTGGCATTTCTGCAGCCCAGTCCACATATACAGCCTTTCTCCATTGATAATGTTGCATATGTAGTATAGATCCTTGCTTGCTGAGTACTTCGGATGAGTACTCACGGTTGCTTTACTTTCTCTTTTCCCCATATACCCCACCTTGATGATACAACAGACGATGGAGTCCTGGAGCCAGATGCCACCACCGGAGCTTACTACCAGGAGGGTCCAGAGGGTACTTACTACTGGATCGAGCCAGATGACCAGGAGTAGGATCGGAGGCTCCCAGGCAGGAGGCCAACGCCTTTCGATCTAGTGTCGCTGTTTGTGCTAGCCTTCTTAAGGCAAAACTTGTCTAACTATGTCTGTACTCAGATAATATTTGTATGACTGACTTATGTATTCGGATCTTCGGATCCCTGGTTTGTAATATTGTGGACCTCCGTTTAAATTGTGTTAGAGTTGTGTTGTGATATCTTCCCGTGAGTCCCTGTGCTTGATCGTACACGTTTGCGTGTATGATTAGTGTACGATTGAGTCGGGGGCGCCACAACAACCTCACACCAGGTTCTATTCTGCACATTTCTGGTTTTGTCGCTTTCTGCGAACTATTCTTAGGCTGCGAGGCTCATTTCGAACTATGGAGAAAGTTCTTTTGCCTCGTCCCTCGTCATCAAGGGGGTTCTATATTTGAAGTGGGCGGCGCCGAAGTGTGGCGCATAGCCGGATCAGGTTACCTCGTCGGAACTCCCAAGAAGGCATCCGAAGAATGGGCTTCGGAATGGTTTTATATCGAGGATGTTCCCCTTCCGGACCCAGTTCGATAAGGACTTCCTGAATTCTCCAGTGCTCCTTTGAAGAAATGCATCAACTGGCGCCCCCGGAGCCCCAAAGAAGAAGACAGTGCGGAAGTAAGGAGGTTGGTCAGCAAGGTCAGGTTACTTGCCCATTCCGAACTCTCGATAATCGAAGTCATGGCCATCGCGATAAAGCGATGCATCCAGCCCCTCCAGTCCAGAGTGACCCCTTTATGGTGTTACAACGGAGAGGACGACGCATCTCGCTATAGGCGCGAGGGCCCGGATACCCCCGCCGCTCTGGCCGCCATTCTGGCAGATCTTTATAAGGGGGAGAAAGAAGAATTCCTCCGTTTAAATTGTCGGGAAGGTTTCTCCATGTATAACCCCATTGAATGGGTGAGTTTTTTTGATTATCAGCATTGCCCTACCTCATTATCGAGGCATACTAATTGAATTGTTCTGGTCGTCTTTAAAACAGACATGGAGGAAGGTCGTCGAAAATGTGCATTGCCCCTCCCCACAACCAGAGGACTATGCTCGCCACGAAGATGTCGGCCTCTGCGAGGATCCAAATATATTTATAGAGTTTGATGATGGAGTCTTTTATCAAGCAAGCCTTAACAGTTCGGAAGTGGCCATTACGGCCGACTACCCAGGCCTTCTCCCTTTCTCTAAGGTAACTATTCGGAAATCATACTCAGAAAGAGGAGTCCCCACTTGCATCTCACCCATCACACTGAATCGTGCTTTATAGGATCGGCGCTCGGCGAGCCGTACTCCATCAAGGGCGGCCCCTAGGAAGGTAGCATCTGTGCAGGGTGAGCCTTCAAAACGAAAGGAAACCGGGAGCGCCGTCGAACCCCCTCCTTCATCAAAGAGGTATAACCTTTAATATATGCCTAGGCATAAAACCAGATTGTCATATTTCTCCTCCCATCTTATTCCAGGAGGAGCACACGGCGAACCGTATCCAAAATCCCTGTTAGCCGATCATCAGCTAATCCGGCGCCGGGCTCATCAACTAGGACAAGAGCCAATACGGATGCAGCGCCAACTCATCTGCCTCATGAAGATTCGGATGATGTATCCGTCACAAATTCTGAAGTAGAGAGCGTGATGAATCATCGACGACTGAAAGAGACCATGCGCACTCCAGTTTTTACGGAGCAAGAATTTACTGCCCTCAGCACCGTGGATGCATATATCCGAGCCGCCCGGGACGGACTTGCTGGAGTTGCCCACCTGTTTTCAAAAGATATGCAGGTAATGGTTTGTGTAAATTTAATAGATATATGCCAGTAGCCCCTAGACTTGAAGCGGTTTAGGCCAACCGATTTAAGGATCATTATGACCGCATGTCCTCAAAGAGAAGAACAACGCACTGTCCCAGGAGCTTGAAACGAGCCGGACAAAGCTAAACGCCGCCACCACAGAGCTAGAAGAACTGAAGAAGGTCACGATGACCGTTGATCAAATGAACAAACTGGAGGAGGAAAATGATAAGCAAGCCGAAGAGATAAAGAGCTTAAAGGCTCAATTATCGGACGCTCAAAAAGATAATAAAAAGTTAAAAGGCGGCATATTCAGTATGACCTTTGAACCAACCAAGTTACTCATATTATCCCGTAATTCAGAGTGTTATAATGCTGCTCTTGCAGGTCTGTTAACCGGGCGTCATGAAGAAGAAGTATCCGGATTCCGAGGCGACGTTTTAAAAGAGCTGTCCGTAGTGCATGAGCAGGCCCGGAAAGCCATGAGAAGTATGGCCAAGGCCTTACAGCCATCCGATGCCCCTCCAGAAAGTATGGAGGGGTTGGCAAACATGTTCAAAGGTGCCCGGCGCCGTTTTGAGCAGTGGAAGACGTCAGCATGCCGGGAAGGTGCACGAGAGGCATGGGCAATGGTGAAGACGCGCTACACCGGGCTTGATCCGAAACGTATGGCCCGAGTTGGACCGCAGGGACCGGACGGAAAAGAGATTCCCATGAACTTGGTATATGACCAAGTGATGATAGCTGCGAAATATTCGCAAGAAGACTGTAGCTTAAGCAGTCTTATAGATGACATAGATAAAGAGTAGGCGTTCGAATCAATGTATCAATGAACTTTATCATCAAACTTATCTCCAACCGAACTTGTCAAAATTTGTCATCGCAGGCCTTCGGCTTCAACCTCCAAACCAAGCAGTTGGAGTGTTTCCGGATACCATGTTAGAATGTAATAAACATTCATTATGTCCGAAAACCTGGCAATCCGGTCATGTTGCTCGAACAGACAAAATTTGTTTGAGGAGTTATGTTATATTACTTTTTAACGTAAGAAACATCTTCCAGGGAAAATAGTTACGTTAAGGGTTCCTTTCCTTGGGTCGGCACGCTTAAGTATGCATGCCTAGGCTTTGATCCGAGTTACGGGCAGCCTATCCTGTATTTGTTAGAAGAATTACACAAACGTAAATAATTTGTTGTTGCTTGCCGACCAATTATTCCCTTAAGAACTCTAGCTTTTGGCTTCACCCGTCTGAGGTACAGATCCGGAGTACCCGGTTGTAACAATCGCAGAGGTGCTCCGCCTTTACACCCTAGCCGAACAATCGGGAACATAGGGTATAAACATAGGAGCGAGGCAACTCAGCTTGGCAAAAACTTAAGTCATAGTGGTGCATATAATGGCAAAAGATGTATAGAACAAACGACGTAAACAATGTAAGCAACAAGCTTTCAGTAATAAGCTTCGTCAAAGAAGCCCCCAGTTATAGTGGGGTGTATACATTTAAAGATGTGTACCCCTAACAGTTCGGTAGATCCGAACATACCCTGGGATAAAAGAAGGAAAAAATAAAAAAGAAGAGGAGAAAAAAGGAACCTAATAAAAAAAGAAAAAAGGATGCGACCGAACTATCCGTAGAATCGTCGGAGCCGAGCAGCGTTCCATGGATTTGGCTCAAGGCGATTATCCGATGCGTTACGAAGGCGATAGGCTCCTCCTGTGAGAACTTCATCTATGATGAAGGGGCCCTCCCATCTCGGTTTGAGCTTATCCTTCTTCTTCTCCGGGAGACGCAAGACGAGTTCACCAACGTTATAAGTCTTGGCCCGCACTTCTCTGCTTTGGTATCGCCTGGCCTGTTGTTGATAAAGTGTGGAACGGGCTTGTGCAATATCACGCTCCTCTTCGAGACCGTCTAGGTCATCCTGCCGATCGAGCTTGGCTTCTCGCTCTTCGTACATGCGCACTCGAGGTGAGTCATGAATAATGTCGCAGGGAGCTCACCATGAAGAAAGGTGTATATCCAATTGTCCGGTTAGGTGTAGTCCGCAACCCCCAGAGCACGGAATCGAGTTCCTCAACCTAGTGTTTATCTGACTCCCGTAGGGAGCTCACCAATCGGGGTTTGATGCCGCTCATTATCAGGCCATTGGCCCGTTCAACCTGACCGTTTTTTTGAGGGTGGTAGACGAATGCATAGTCGAGTTTAATGCCCAATTTAGCACAGCAGTTTTTCACCTCATCAGCTGTGAAATTGGAGCCATTGTCAGTGATGATACTATGCGGGACACCATAGCGGTGTACCACGCCGGATATAAAGTCAATCACTGGTACTGCTTCAGCCGTTTTTACTGGTTTGGCCTCTATCCACTTTGTGAATTTATCCACCATAACCAGTAAATATTTCTTTTTATGGCTTCCCCCTTTAAAGGGTCCAACCATATCGAGCCCCCAGACCACGAAGGGCCAAGTAATGGGGATTGTTCTTAAGGCGGTGGGAGGCATATGACTTTGATTGGCGAAAAGCTGACATCCCACACAACGCTGGACAAGGGCTTGTGCGTCTGCTCGGGCCGTTGGCCAGAAAAAATCTGTTCGGAAAGCTTTGCTTATGAGGGCCCGAGTTGTGGCGTGATGGCCGCCCAGACCAGCATGTATTTCAGCCAAGAGTTGCCATCCCTCCTCTTTGGAGATACACCTTTGGAGAACTCCGGTAGTGCTTTTCTTGTACAGTTCACCTTCGTGAACTTTGTAGGCTTTAGAACGCCGAACTATGCGACGGGCCTCATTTTGATCATCTGGAAGCTCCTGCCTATTAAGGTAGGCTAGGAAGGGTTCAGTCCATGGAGCAATAACGGCCATGATCTCATGAGCAAAGGGTGTTATTTCGGTATCCGAACCCCCGATGATACCTGTATCATGTTCGGCTGATGGGGGTATGATCAGGTCCGTACTTGCATCTCCGCTCTCGTCCTACCATACCACGGATGGCTTGAAGAGCCTTTCCACGAAGGTATTAGGCGGGACGGGGTCGCGCTTGGCGCCCATGCGAGCGAGTATATCCACTGCCTGGTTACTGTCTCTAGCGACGTGATGATATGCCGCCATTTTTGGATCTTTTGCATCAAACTCTCCATTTACCTGAGATATTGCGAGGTTCGAATCGCCGCGCACCTCTAGGTGTTGTATGCCCATGGAGACAGCCATGCGGAGACCATGTATAAGTGCCTCGTATTCGGCTGCGTTATTGGAGTCCGTATACATGATTTGCAACACGTAGCGGACTGTGTCCCCCATAGGGGATGTCAAGATGACGCCAGCCCCCAGTCCGGCTAGAATTTTAGAGCCGTCGAAGTACATGATCCAGTTGGAGTAGGAACTGTACTCTTTGGGGAGTTCGGCTTCCGTCCACTCTGCGATGAAGTCGGCCAGCACCTGAGATTTAATAGCTCGGCGTGGCTTGTATGTTATTTCAAACAGTAAGAGCTCAATGGCCCATTTAGCTATGCGGCCGGTGGCGTCCCTGTTATTTATAATGTCGTTAAGTGGTACTTCGGATGCCACCGTGATCAAACACTCTTGAAAATAGTGTCGGAGTTTTCGGGATAACATAAAGACCGCGTAAGCTATCTTTTGGTAGTGAGGCTATCGGGATTTGCAGGGTGTAAGGACCTCCGATACGTAATACACTGGCTTTTGGATGGGGAATTTATGTCCCTCTTCCCCTCGCTCAACGACGAGTACGACGCTCACTACGTGGTGAGTTGCGGAGATATAAAGCAGCATAGGCTCGCCAACACTTGGGGCGGCTAGGATTGGATTGCCTGCGAATATGATTTTTATTTCTTCCAATCCGGCTGTGGCCGCTTCCGTCCATTCAAAGTTGTCGGTGCGTCTGAGCAGTCTATAAAGTGATAATGCTTTTTCTCCTAATATGGAGATAAAGTGGCTCAAGGCCGCTACGCACCCTGCTAGCTTTTGGACCTGTTTTAGGTCTGTTGGCATAGCCAATTGCGACAAGGCTCGGATTTAGCTGGGTTTGCTTCAATTCCTCTATGGGAGACAATGAACCCTAATAGCTTTCCGGCTGGAATGCCGAAGACGCATTTTTCCGGATTGAGCCGTATGTCGTATGTTCGTAGGTTGTCAAATGTGAGGCGGAGATCGTCCACCAATGATTCGACGTGTTTGGTCTTGATGACCACGTCGTCCACATATGCTTCTACTGTCTTGCCGATTTGTTTTTCCCAGCATGTTTGAATCATGCGTTGGTAAGTGGCACCAGCATTTTTAAGCCCAAAAGGCATAGTGTTGAAATAGAAAGGCCCATACAGGGTGATGAATGCCGTTGCAGCCTGGTCGGATTCCTTCATTTTAATCTGATGGTATCCGGAGTAAGAGTTGAGGAAACACAATGAGTCGTGTCCCACGGTCGCATCAATAATCTGGTCAATGTGGGGCAATGGGAAAGGGTCTTTAGGGCAAGCCTTATTGAGGTCTTTGAAATCGACACAAAGGCGCCAAGATTTATCCTTCTTCGGCACCATGACCAAGTTGGCTAGCCAATTCGGGTGTTTGATTTCTCTGATGAACCCGGCCTCGAGTAGTTTGGCTAGCTCCTCCCCCATAGCTTGTCATTTGGGTTCGGAAAATCACCGTAGCCTTTGCTTGACTGGTTTGAACCCCTTAATTATGTTGAGGCTGTGTTCGGCTAGTCTACGTGGGATACCGGGCATGTCCGAAGGGTGCCAGGCGAAGATATCCCAATTTTCACGTAGGAACGCGCGTAAGGCGGCATCTACCGTCGGATCCAGCTGTGCTCCGATGGACGCTGTTTTGTTAGGATCTGTCGGGTGCACTTGAAATTTAACTATTTCATCTACTGGCTTGAAAGAGGGGGATTTAGGTCTCTTATCGAGAATCACATCATCCTTGTCCACCGTGGATCGTACGGTGGTTAATTCTTCAGCCGCAAGGGCTTCGGAGAGTGCCTCAAGGGCCAAGGATGCGGTTTTGTTTTCGGCGCGGAGTATTGTATCCAGATCATTTGTAACTGTGATTATTCCATTGGGCCCCGGCATTTTAAGCTTCATGTACCCATAATGGGGTACGGCTTGGAAGCGTAAAATAGCGCCCCGCCCTAGAAGGGCGTGGTAGCCACTATTGAAGGGAGCGATGTGAAAGAGCAGCTCCTCCGACCTGTAATTTTCAGGCGTGCCGAATACTACGTCAAGTTTAATTCTCCCCAAACATCGTGCTCCTCGACTGGGGATGATACCTCGAAAGGTGGTACTGCTTTGCTCGATGCGTGTTCTATCGATCTGCATTTTGTCGAGCGTGTCCTTGTAGATGAGGTTAAGCCCGCTGCCGCCGTCCATGAGCACTTTGGTAAGTCGAAAGCCGTCGACAATTGGGTTTAGAACTAAAGCGGCGGGTGCTCGGACTGATCGGGCCCTTGGTTCGTCGTCAGCAGTGAAGGTTATTGCCGCGTTGTTCCATGGGCTTACTGCAGTTACTTGGTGGACTTCGGCGAGGTCGCGGAGTGCCCTCTTACGCTGATTATTTGAGGAGAAAGTCTCGAAGACCGTAAGGACGTTAAAATCGTCATCCTTCGGAGAATGCTTCTCTGGAGTGGCGGTGGTGAGGATGGCCTCGCCACTTTTAGCTACCTGCCGGAGTACCCAACATGCTCGAAGGCTGTGAGTTGAGTCAGTGCTCGGCGTCATATGTACCGGACAGGGATTGTCGAGGAGTTCATCAAGAACGGACCTGTATCCCGTAGAGGGTTTGTTTTTCTTGCCGACGGGCTTATGGTCGGATGCCTCGTAGGGGTGTATCCGTTTTGCCCGGGCAGTGCACTGCTTAAAGGCTGCAGGTTCCAATTGGGTTTTCTGTGCCTTCCAAGTGCTTTCCATCGCGCAATACTTCCGTACTACGTGCGATAGCTCCGTGAAACTCTGTATGTGACGGCGGTTGAGGGCATTCCGAATTCCCTTGTCGGTACAATTGCGATGAAAGACCGAGACTGCGTCGTCGTCGCAGCAATCTTTAATCTTGTTTTTGACAAGTAGGAATCTGGCCCAGAAGTGATGGACCGTTTCTCGAGGTTGCTACCGTACATACATTAGGTCACATATGTCTGGAGGGCCTAAATTACTTGGAGAGTATTGATTGTGGTGGGTGGGTGGGCAAAAACTAGAATCCCGACCCAAGATTGCATCCGGAGCCTGTAAAATCTCCGAAGTTACCAGTTCGGGTCCAGGGAGATCCAAGTGCTCCCCGGACCCAATGTCCGACCCTGAGTTCGGGGGACATGGAGTCTCATCCAAAGGGAGGGTGTCCGACCCAAGAGGTTCAGAGACCCGAACATAGCTGGTCTTTAGTTTAGGGAAGAAGTGTTTTCGGCTCGTTCCTCGACGACCGCTACCAGGTGGGTGATCGGCGGGGAATTAATTTCCCTCTGGTCGGGTTTGAGCCCGATCCGATCATAATCCGTTGAAAGCCCCAGGGCGGCGATGTGATCTAGCAGCTCGTTTAAGGACGAGACGTCCGCCGGATCCATCTTTTCGGAGTGTTCGAGACCGATGCGGGGGTGATGTTTGGCGATCACGGGGGCGCTGTTAGCTTGATGGCCATGTCGGGACCCACGGTGAAACTGCCGAGCTGGAGGACCTGTCTTGAAGTTAGGCTCCTTCCAGAGGTGATATCGTCGTTGATGACAAGGCGAGCCATAGATCACTTCTCGCGACTACACAACGGAGCTCTCAATGAAAGCACCAATGTCGGTGTCAAAACCGGCAGATCTCGGGTAGGGGGGCCCAAGCTGTGTGTCTAAGGATCAATGGTAACAGGGGACAATGGGGACACAATGTTTACCCAGGTTCGGGCCCTCTTAATGGAGGTAAAACCCTACGTCCTGCTTGATTGTATTCGATGAGTATAGAGGATACAAGAGTTGATCTACCTCGAGATCGTAATGGCTAAACCCTAGCTGTCTAGCCTATGATTATTCTGATGGCCTCTACGGACTAAACCCTCCGGTTTATATACACACCGGAGGGGTCCAGGGTCATACAAAGTCGGTTTACAAAGGAAGGAAAGAGTACATCCGGACACCAAGCTTGACGTCCACGCATACAGGAGTCCCACCCGGACACGGGGGATAGTCTTCTGCTTTATCTTCATGGCCCATCAGTCTGGCCCATATCGAATAGACCGGACACCCGAGGACCCCCTAATCCAGGTATTCCTCACCCATGTAGCCCACAAGAATTGACTTTAAAAAAAGGTCGAATTGTTGGGCTAGGCCCTTGTAGAACACCGAATTGGACCGGGCTGATTCTAATCAATGACCAATTCAATTGGTCGCAATTTTGCCACGTCATATTACCAAGTCTTTTTTTTTGCGAGTATATTACCAAGTCGAATCCGACGTGGCCTGGTCAGACAACCAGCGACCAAAACAATTGGTCGTAGGATCAACGACCTTTCGTTTTGGCCGTTGCCTTCAACAACCTTATCACAAAGAAAGTCGTTAAGTTTCATTAAAGACGGTCAGCTTTTGACCAATTGTTTTTTGTCACAAAAAGGTCGCAAATGAAAAACAATGACCATTCAGCGACCAATAGTGATGGTCGCAAGTTGACATATTTCTTGTAGTGATACTTATCTTTCAATGAGCATAGCCAAGTAGCTTTTTCTTCTTTAGCCTTTTCATTATTAGCTATTGGTTCAAAGTAGGTAAGATTTTTGAAAAAAAAATCAGAAGTTATCATTTATTTTGTTTATGTGTCAATAAAGTTGCTATGACTAGGTAAAAGAAAACTAGCACGCTCAACTTCCATTTTTTTAGTTTTCTCAAAAAGCAAAATAAGGAAAAAAAACTAACTAAAAAAAGGAAAATAACGACGACACAAAGTATGTGAATGTAGAACCTATGACACCAGTGAAAGGCTTGCTTCCACTCAGTTAGGAAGTTGTTGGCACTCGAGTGCAGAGATTTGTACAAAGAAACAATTTTCTCTCAAGTGGCTGACCTTAATTAAGGTTTATCCAACTAATAGGAGCCATAGAACTGCAGCCAATGATCAAACCTACACATAATTACAAAACTTGTCTTGGTCCCCAACGAAACCAATGATGTTGTCAATCTCACTAGCCTCGCTAACTACAAGGACTAGTAGAACGCCCGTGCGTTGCCACGGGCCTTTTTCCCAATTGCTCTTCTAATTGCAAGGCATATCAACTTTCACATGTATATATGTTTCTAATTGCCCGCGCGTTGCCACGTGTTTTTTAATTTGTTTTCCTGATTGCACATATGAATGCAATGCATATCTGTGTCTCACTCCCCCACTCTGTCTAACACCCTCCATCTCTCTCCCATCCTCTCTCTGTCTGAAAATCATGAGGCATTAATCACAACCTAAGCATGGCACACAAATGCTCCAATCCCTCTTAGGCATGGCAAATAGAAGACTTTTTACAAAGAACATATGAAGTTCATTTTAGTATGATACCCAAATCATGAGGCACGAATGCTTGTTCTCCTTAAAATTTTCCGATATAAACAAAATTTATGTTGGAACATCATTATGCGAAATTTGGGAGCCATTCCACCTTTTTGTGAACAGAAAAAGGAAAGGAACGGACTTATTTGCCTCCTATACATGCCTCATGGACATTAAAACATAATAAGAAAGTATGTAATATGTTGTCATTTCATATGATACGCTACACATCATATAGATTGGTCAAATAAACCATCTTCTTGTAAATGTCAAGACAAGAGATTATATGGTTAATAATTAATAGATTGGAAATAAATAGAAAAGTTATACAAAACTAACCTCACATCATATAGATGTATTCCTTTTGTGAGAAAGTACGTGGATGAAATTCAACACCACATTGGCGACTATTGTGCGGTCAGGAATATAATGCTCATCACATAATAAGATGTCCTCGACGGTGGTGGTTGTGGCTTCCCCTCTGAGAAGGGTGGCCCAATTAGTTGCTGGTGAGCGATGACACCGCACGGTTACAAGACTCTCTCCATGATCCTCAACAAATTCCAACACCCACTGTAAAATATTACTCTTGGTTCATGTTGCTCGACAAAAACAGGGGACAACACAATTAGTTTCCTCATTTACACAGAAGCTCACTTCATGACAATATATCATGTTTACTACCCAAGGAAATTTATACTATGTTTTGAATAAAGGGAATAACCAAATGTGGAGATGAACAAGATATCTAGCTCCTACCAAGAACTCAAAGATTTATTGTTCAGGGAGAGGCCTTTGACAAAGAATATTTTTCATAGAAAGATGGCATATATTTAGAAATGGTTTAATATTGTAGATGGAATAGTAAAATTTCAATGCCATGATGGGATAAATTTTAGGTCTCAATTCGGGAGGAAGAGCCGACGATAAGCACAAAGATGGATATGCATGACAAATAGTATCTTTCTCGAAGTATTTGTACACATGAAAAAAATATTTCTGCCAAATGTTGATTGCAATTTTAGGAAAGCTATTACAAGTGTATTGCAGTGTTGACATCAAGAATTTTTGTGCCCACATGCTTATTGGACGTCTGAATAATTTACATAGAAAAATTATAGAAGCTTCTATAGCATTTTTAGAGACATAATTTGAATCCCATGGAACTCCATTACTGGCTAAGTTGACCAAATCCTAATCTAATACAGGCAAAATCAGTGACCAGAGAACTATATCTTTCTGATGCTTAACCTACAGAACTCTATTACTACTTAACTTGATCAACTAAATCCTTTTGTGTTGTCCGTTTGATCATTAGTATTTATTTTTGATGGACCATATGTTCCCGATGCTAATGCCTCCTTTTGTGTTGTTCTTTTGATCATTAGTATTTATTTTCACCATAAAGCTAGATGTCAGGTTCTATTATTGCCAAATACAGTACTGCTCTGCTTACATCATGATATACTATGTCTTGGTTGTAAAGTTCAAAGAACCTTAAAATATTTTCTATAAAATATTACATACCAATTTTTACTTCTAAGAGTCTCGTAACTTGCATGGAGCATATGAAACTATATGTAGGAATGTACACACAAAAATGGCATTGTCTTTTTGATATTCTTGATCATGCAGCTGTCAAGGAATGCTTCTGCATGACTTGCACCAAAATATACATGTGACCTAATCCCCGATTCTATGTGAATTCAACAAAGTGCATATTTCCAATATCTAAAAGACTATCAAAATAACATACGAATAGTTATTTTGCATCTCTGAAGCTGCTAATGTTTTCTATTAAGTAATCAAATCTCCACTCAATAATTCAACTCACAAAAACTTTATTTACCGTCTGATTAGTTGAGACTTGAGAGAGCCACATGCTCCTTACCATGGAAGAGCACAATCAGAGACGCCGAAACGTTCGTAGATGTAGGAGAGAGGCACCTTGTCGTTGGAGGCTGTAGATGGCAGGGAGTAGGAATCCGGGCGTGGTTGGTGGCCCCGAGGGCTTGGTCGGTGGAGAGCATCGTGGTCGAGACGGCCAACTTGAGGTAAAAATATGATCCAAGAGACATGTACAGGAACTGCCAATAAGATAATTGATGGCTATATGAAACATCTGAAATTTTAAGAACAAAATATGATCTAAGAAAGTGACACACTTCTGCATGTATCTAATAAAAAAATCCACAGGAAAGATAACCTCTATTAACTGAACATTGCCAGTTCCACTCCAGATGTGTTATCAATAGGCACTCAGTCCAGCACATCTCTATTGTCACAGATCAATAGAAAGCAAACATGCAGCCACATTTATGTGGGCTTACTCCTATCATACTTTGCATAGTAAAAACTGAGACTACACATGGCTAGATAATGAGATTCCTTTGCATCATCGCATTCTTACTTTGAAATATGGTAGCAGCAATTATAAAGATAATAATATGTTATTTTTGGCACAACTAAAAATTCAGTGCATATATACCTGTACTCAACACCTGCTATCATGGTCTCACTCCATCTTGATAGAGTACCGATCAGGCAGCACCAAGTTGAGCAAAACCAACAAACTTCAGTCCTTATCTGCTGGATATCTTTTAGCATCAACAGTAAGGAAAGCATCTAAACAAATCTCAGCATTTCTAACTTCAAATTAACAGATGTACAACATGCATGTTGTATATAACGAACCTCGAACAATTTTGGAATCATCTCTGCTAGAAATGTATCCATCGCACAGTTAGGAATATTTAATCTATGGAAGTGTAGTCAACACAAAGGAATCCACATTTAGTTTGAATCATCCCTCAACTTTTTAGCTTGAACACCCCGAGGCATATAATTGTAGCCTGATGAAGACGACATTGCTCCACCCATACACAGTTGAGTCAGTGATGAAGTGGGTTGTCAAAAAGAACACAGGGAAACAGTCATATCCATGTGTGGCATACTCAGATCCACCCTTTCTCATCACTATCTTTGTTCATGTTCTTTGCTGGTTAGTTTTCTCAGAATCGCCCGGGGCAGAGGAAGCTCTGTTCTAGAAAAAAAAACCTTTGTAAGGCCAGATAACCAAAAATTATTGTTTTTACAAGAATAAAAATGATGAACTATGCAATAATTTCTTACTGATCTTGCAACAAGCTGACCCTTCCTAAACTTTCATAAGGTTGTGACAGATTCATCTGACACGAAACATACATAAAACAATATGTATTTAATGATTTTTACCTCATAATGGATATTTTTAGAAACTCAAAAGTATATATTTTGATAGCTCTACTCCAAAAGTATGAAATTCTCATGTTGCAAACCTAAAACAAAAGGTGAAATCAGGATCTCTTTTGGACATATCAAGAAAAAGAGGAAATGTTATATGGCAGCGACAAATCGGAATCATCTAAAGTTCAGCACACCAGTCTTTCAGCAAATGTACATGCAAAGCAATTTTCTCTCAGAGTGAACTCTGAACTCTTCTGTGCCACATGAAAATAAAACATCAAATTACAGTAGAGAAAACATGGTGTATACATGTATGATTGGTGGCCCTATAAGAATCAGCAGAAAGAGATTGAGTTATTAGAATTTGTTTTGTAAGGGCCTTAGAGGTTATATAATGAATAGAAGATTCAGGGAAAGTCATGGAGGAGAGCGCGATCAGATTGACACCTTCATCCCAAACAATGAGCCCGAGCGTGATAAAGGCTATTATGGAGCTGCGCGTCCCAACCTCCTGCCTGCAACCACCTCCTTGCTACAACACCAAATCAGGGGAGCATCGAGAGGGTCTATGCAGGTACTGCCGCTGCTGCCCTACCACAAAAGCTTCTCTCCGAGTCGCGTGTTGTCGCACCCAACCTCAAGGACCTGCAGCACAACAACACGCAACATATCAGACTCCCTCACTTTGTTGGAAAGAGGTAGGGGAATACGAACTGAGTGAGAGAAGGAAAGGATTAGGGTGTGGCCGGCGGCCGGATCAGCACCATCTTGACCCCTATGGTTGCAATCCCGAAAGGCCATGATCTCTTGCCCATGCCCTTCTTTACATCGTGGGCGAAGTAGCTCCGGACAGCAGCGTCGAATCCCTCGGTTGCCTAACCTCGAAGACGATCTGGTGGAGGCGCGAGGTGCAGCGATGTTCCTATGGCGAGTGGCGGCGTGCGAGTCGGATGGGGACGGGCGGGCGGCGGCGGCGTGCGAGTAGGAGACCCAGCTCTTGCTCAGGAGTTTGAAAAGCAATGGGGCGTTGATTTTTTCTTTGAGGGGGCTCTATCACTGATATGGTGGAGAGAAAATCGGAAATCAGAGGAGATAACTCAGGAGAGAGCCGAGCAAATAAAAGAGGTGGGACCGAACGAACGAGGGAGCCGAGCAAAACGAACGAACGACTACAAAACCGACTATCACGATAAGATCTTTTTTTGTCAATGGTTTACTTATGAATTTCTTTAAATCCATTATTTGTTTCCTGAAAATCTATTATTTGTTTCCTAAAGCAAATTGCATTAATGAGAGAGATCCGTTGATTTGGCTAAGGTAGGAAAGAATCTATTATTTGTTTCCTAAAGCAAATTGCATTAATGGGAGAGATCCGTTGATTTGGCTAAGGTAGGAAAGAATATATTATTTGTTTCCTAAAGCAAATTGCATTAATGAGAGAGATTCGTTGATTTGGCTAAGGTAGGAAAGTTAGATCCATGATCTTTTGTCATTAGGAAAGTGTTGATTTTTTAAACAAAAGAGTGGAGAGAAAAATAAACCAATGGATAAGAAACCAGTGGGCGGGGGTGGTGGGAGGTGGGACGAAAATAAACCGGATGAAAATAAATCGTACCGTAGGTCTTTTTTCGTTGGTTAACCTTCGTAGGTCTATTTTTTTGTTACGTGGATGGGTGCGGGTTGGGGCCTCAGGAGGAGGTTTCTTCGGTTTCTGGTGGATAAGTCAGAGGTGGGAGGAGGTACCAAAAAAAACCAGGGGAGGTGGGACTAAAAAAAACCTGGAAGCGAGACTACCAACTGCTCCATTAGGAGTAGAGATTAACGTATAGTGTGGGTGGAATTGATCATTGCAGGCAAGTTAAAGAAATAGTTCAGATTATAAGAAATAAATCAAGAGATTAACGTATAGTGTGGGTCGTACAAAGTCGGTTTACAAAGGAAGGAAAGAGTACATCCGGACACCAAGCTTGACGTCCACGCATACAGGAGTCCCACCCGGACACGGGGGATAGTCTTCTGCTTTATCTTCATGGCCCATCAGTCCGGCCCATATCGAATAGACCGGACACACGAGGACCCCCTAATCCAGGACTTCCTCACCCATGTAGCCCACAAGAATTGACTTTAAAAAAAGGTCGAATTGTTGGGCTAGACCCTTGTAGAACACCGAATTGGACCGGGCTGATTCTAATCAATGACCAATTCAATTGGTCGCAATTTTGCCACGTCATATTACCAAGTCTTTTTTTTGCGGGTATATTACCAAGTCGAATCCGACGTGGCCTGGGCAGACAACCAGCGACCAAAACAATTGGTCGTAGGATCAACGACCTTTCGTTTTGGTCGTTGCCTTCAACAACCTTATCACAAAGAAAGTCGTTAAGTTTCATTAAAGACGGTCAGCTTTTGACCAATTATTTTTTGTCACAAAAAGGTCGCAAATGAAAAACAACGACCATTCAGCGATCAATAGTGATGGTCGCAAGTTGACATATTTCTTGTAGTGATACTTATCTTTCAATGAGCATAGCCAAGTAGCTTTTTCTTCTTTAGCCTTTTCATTATTAGCTATTGGTTCAAAGTAGGTAAGATTTTTGAAAAAAAAATCAGAAGTTATCATTTATTTTGTTTATGTGTCAATATAGTTGCTATGAGTAGGTAAAAGAAAACTAGCACGCTCAACTTCCATTTTTTTAGTTTTCTCAAAAAGCAAAATAAGGAAAAAAAAAACTAACTAAAAAAAGGAAAATAACAACGACACAAAGTATGTGAATGTAGAACCTATGACACCAGTGAAAGGCTTGCTTCCACTCAGTTAGGAAGTTGTTGGCACTCGAGTGCAGAGATTTGTACAAAGAAACAATTTTCTCTCAAGTGGCTGACCTTAATTAAGGTTTATCCAACTAGTAGGAGCCATTGAACTGCAGCCAATGATCAAACCTACACATAATTACAAAACTTGTCTTGGTCCCCAACGAAACCAATGAGATTGTCAATCTCACTTGCCTCGCTAACTACAAGGATTAACGTATAGTGTGGATGGAATTGATCATTGCAGGCAAGTTAAAGAAATAGTTCAGATTATAAGAAATAAATCAAGAGATTTAACGAGGGTGAAAGCAATAAATATGAATGGACCTAGACCCATAACTTCACTAGTGGTATATCTCCATTAAGCATAACATAGGTATGATGAACAAATTACAGTTGCATTAAATCATTATTACTCTTATAAAGAATGATGGGTACCCGCCTCATGGGGCTTGTTGACGGCTGAGAGTGCCTCCAAGTCGTCCGTCCCGCACTGTCGGGCCGTGGCAGACTCTCGGGGGCGCTCCGAGCCGTCCGATCTGCCTGGACGGCTCGGACCCCGGCGACCCACTTGGGCGGTCGATGACAGGTGGACCGCGGATGCGTGCCCGGGGCCACTGTCATGGGGCGACGTCGGGCGCACCCTCGAGCGAAGCTCCGCGCGCTGTACGTTGTGCGGTGGGGAGGTCGAGCCTGTCTGTCGGTGTGTACGCCCCGGGTGGGTGCGGCGCTTGCGCCAGCCGGGTCGTGTGCGTCTACCTGCTCGATCCGGCTCATGCCAGGGGCACCTTGTCAGGTTGGTTTGCTCGCCCGAGCCTCTGCGTCGTCCGTTTCGCGGGGGTTCATCGAGATGTATGGTCTGCCCGGACGGCTCGGACCCCGGGCGACCCGGCTGGGCGGTCCACGACGAGTGGAGCGTGCCCGGGGCCACCGTCATCGGGCGGCGTCGAGCGCGTCTGCCAGTGACCCCCTGCGCGCTACCCTTCGCATGATGGGGAGGTCGGACCCTGCCTGTCGGTGTGTATGCTCTTGGTGAGTGTGTCGCTTGTAGCTAGCTGGGTCATGAGTGCCTACCATCGCTGGCTCACACGAGGGTCCCTCTGTCGGGCTAGTTTACTCGCCCGAGCCGTCTGCCTCCGTGCCGTTTCACCGGGCTAGTTCGGTCGCGCCAAGTAGGGTGTGTGCCACCAGCAACGCCGAGTTGCACGCGATGCGCCTCTGCCCGAGTCATTCGCTTTCCTGAGCCAGGTGCCTGAGTTGCGTTCTCAACGCCGGCTCACACGTGGGGCCGGCTGACAGCATCGTTTGCCCCCTGAAGGGTTATTTTGGGTTGCTTTGTTGTCCCCGTCCGGGTACATGCTGGCAGGCCGGGTAGTGCATGTTGCGAGCCGGTATCTCTAGGCGTTTCGGTCTACTACTGAAGTCGGTTGCGCCCGGCTCTAGTTGGCATGTGCCTGGGCGTTTAGGTCTTTTCCCTAGATTGGTTACATTTTGCTATAAGTTTGTTGTTTTTTGCCGCACATCGGACCGTAGTGCACACATTGTAGGTGTGGCATCCATCCTGGGCGCCCCGTACATTGCATGCGTTTAGTGTCGGTGAGGCAATCGGGAAGCTGGCCCGATCGTTGCTTCTTTCTGGTTTTGTTTGGGGAGTTCTGGGAGGAGCTTGCCGTCGCAGCGACGTCCCTGGGAGTGCACTGACTCTTCCGCGTTTGCACTGCACTCACTCATTTCCCTCTAGGTATTGTACTTTTTCTTGCCGTTGTTAGTTCTTGATCTTCTATTCTTCGACGTAGCCGGCCGTGTAGAGACAAACGAATGTTTGGGTATTCGCGTTTTTTTATAAATTGTTGCTTTGTTTGGATGTTGTTCTTTGCGCGTTTGGATTACGGCGGATGCTTACTGCCTTTTTTTGCTTCGCTTAGTCTTGCAGTTATGGATGTTGTGTGCATTCTTGATCTTCTATTCTTCGACGTAGCCGGCCGTGTAGAGACAAACGAATGTTTGGGTATTCGCGTTTTTTTATAAATTGTTGCTTTGTTTGGATGTTGTTCTTTGCGCGTTTGGATTACGGCGGATGCTTACTGCCTTTTTTTGTTTCGCTTAGTCTTGCAGTTATGGATGTTGTGTGCATGCGAGCCTTCGTGCTTGTCTTTTCGACAAGCGTGGGTTTTGCCCAACGTGGCACGAGTGAAGAAAAAGCTGAGCTGGGAGGCCATGGAGAGAAAATTGATTGGGTAGGGAGAAAAATGCCCTTTTGAGGTTGTCGATTGTTCTGCAATGATGTGAGCTGTCGCTATTCAACGATATGTTGTGGCTGGATGTTGCCTTTGTTATGTGTGTTGTTGGTTGTTGTAGCCTGCTCTAATCTTGGATAAACGTTGTAGTTGAATGTTGGCTTTTTATGCGTCTTCTTGCTCGTTCAACCTTATATGTTGTATGTGTTGTGTTTTAGGACTGGCTGTCAGGTTGGCATTTGTTCTGCTGCTTGATGCGCGGCTGACAGGTGTTGAATGAGGTAGTTGATGAGAGCATATGGACTATGTTGTTCGTCCTCCTAGGAATGCTGATGATTCCAAATTATGTGATGATTTTGATCTTTATTTTGTGCCTCCACCGTAGGCTATATAGAGTTTTATTGCGCTCGAGCACTGCTTTTTGTCGGTTTTCTCCAAGATGTGTCTTTGGAAATAAAAAGGATGTTGAGGAAAGAATTCTAGGAAATAATGATGAAATAACGTCAAATGATGTGATTATTATTTACCATGAAAACAATGAAGCAATGGGAGAAAACAGGAGGCTGCACAACGCTTCCAGAGCGCAAGACGACGTCTGGTACGAGCGAATGCGCTCGTACCAGCCGCCATCACCTTCTCATGGTCGACTACTTCCACCCTATGGAATCGGATCGAAGGTCAGACGCATATGCGCACCAGAAACCCATCCAGAAGAGAGAACACTAGCCTCTGGATGCCCTTGAGGAATTGGCAAGGAGGAGATCGCCATCTTCACCACCACGTGCAAGGGGACGCCGACATCTTTGTTGGAAATATGAGCAATTTACCATATGATTTAATTGAAATAAATAGTAGATAAAACATGACCACAATAACAGAGACAAGGCAAGTCATGCAATCTAACAGAGAGTAGGCAATAGAATCTGAATTTGTGAACTTGAACAGAACATATCTAGAACAGATGCTAGAACAAGAAACTCTAGCATGAACTCGAACAGAAAAGACATGAACACATACTAAGCAGCGGCGGTAGCATCGGCGTTGGCGTTGATGTTGTTGTCGCCCATGTCATCAAAGTGGTTGTCGATGTCGGGGAAGAAGTCATTGTAGGGGAAGTGATCGTCGGCGTCCTTGGCATCCGTGATGAAGAGTTCAGTAGTCGCGCAAAAGCGCTCCCCAAAAAACTTATCACCCTTCTCCCGTACATGACTCGAAGTGGCGGGACACTAGAGGCCTACTGTCCCGACATGCGGTGCTGTGACGCCCCCGGCTTAATCGTGCACTAATCATACACGCAAACATGCACGATCAAGCACAGGGACACACGAGAAGATATCACAACACAACTCTAACACAAATAAACGAAGATCCACGAATATTACAGACCAGGGATCACGAGGATCCAAATACATAAGTCAGTCATACAAATAATATCTGGGTACAGACATAGTTAGTCAAGGTTTGCCTTGAGAAGGCTAGCACAAACAACGACTCTAGATCGAAAGGCGAAGGCCTCCTGCCTAGGGCCTCTGATCCTACTCCTGGTCGGCTGGCTCGATCCAGTAGTACGTGCCGCCTGGACCCTCCTGGTAGTAAGCTCCTGCGGTGTCATCTGGCTCCTGAGCTCCATCATCTGAGGTAATATCAAAAGGGGTATGGGGGAAAAAGAGGTAGCAAAGCAACCGTGAGTACTCATCCAAAGTACTCAGCAAGTAAGGATCTACACTACATATGCAACATTATCAAAGAAAGACTGTATATGTGGACTGGGCTGCAGAAATGCCAGAATAGAGAGAAGACCTAATCCTATCGAAGACTAGCATCTTCATGAAGCCACCATCTTGCAGCAATTAGAAGAGTACAGAAAAACATTTTATTAAGCAAGCATGTTGAGGCAAAGCCTAGAGATCCTTACTCGACTCCCTGCGAGAAAGCGATCCCGGAGCTTCAATTAATTAAACAAGTATCCAGTTCAAGTAATAGATCGGGATACCAAACTGAGTGTCCTGTTACCGTGGACACGACTATTCGAATAGATCACTTCCCTGCAGGGGTGCACTACTGTTACCCAACACGCTCGAACACCTCTGGCCGGACACACTTGCTGGGTAATGCCTGGCCTCGGGAGATCGACACGAAGCAGTGCCCTGCCTAGGCTCATTAGATAGGTCAACACGCCGGACTAACAATGCACCCAGGGGTCTTAGGCCATCGTCCCGGTCGCTCCTGCGCGTTGCGAGACTGGCCGGGGAGCAGGTGCGACACTGAACTCGTCAGTGAAGTATCCAGCCCAACCCCAATAATCAGCCCGCACGGTGAACTGTGACGTTTGATGAGCTTTTGGGAGAAACGTACTACGTAGAGGGGCCCATAAACCATTATCCCGCGTGGTGGTAGTGCGTATAGGCCATTGGCCAACTCAGATCAATTACCCAAATCCGTTAGGCGTATTTAATAACTCGCGGAGACTATCAGAGTTTCTGATGCTCCGCCACAATATCTCTCTCGGGTGCCCTCCTGGCAAACCCGACTGCATAATTTCCCCGCGGGTACCCCTTAGGGTCGACCCGCCTGCGACAAAGGTCAAAGTAACCGTGTGGTCATAACATCAAGGGGAAAACCCCGAGGAATCACCCTCGGTAGATTTCACTCGATGAAATCAGCAAGGTGAACGTAGGAGGAATCACCCTCGAGGTTCACACTTGAGGGGTTGCACGACAGAGTCGTATCGGGAGTGGTTAAGGAGGAATCACCCTTGATGACCACGATCGAACAGCTTCACTATAGAGTTATCATCAGGAGTGCGTTACGAGGTATCACCCTCGGCACTCGATAGTAACTATGCAGAGTCGTACAACAAAAGGGGGTGAAGTGAGGTGTCGGTCTCTGGTCGTCGATCTCGTTGATCGAGTCGTCGATGATGAAGCAGAGGCAACAAGGACAAAGTGGGGGTCACTGATGGATCACTAATCAATCTATACTAAGCAGCTTAGGTTAAGCAGGTAGGTATCAATAAGCAGGTTACAAAAAGCAGGCTATGCATCAGAATAGGAGCAATCAATTACAGTAGCAAAATCTAATGCAAGCATGAGAGAATGGAATGGACGATATCGGAGTGATCAAGGGGGGGGGGGGGGGGGGCTTGCCTGGAAGCTCTGCTGAGAGGGGCTGGTTGTCAGAAGGCTACTCGTCCGGAGCATAGTCGTACTCTGCTGCATCGGCGTCGGTCTCGGCGTCTATCGAGAGAGAAGGAGGGGGAAAGAAACAATAAATTCACGGCAAAAATACAAACAATATGCATGACATGCCTAAATGATATGCAGAGGTGTTCTACTGCCTAACTAGATGATTTAGTTAATTTAGGAATTTATTTGGATTTGTTTTATTAAAGTTGAGCACTATTAATTTATCGAAATCAGTCTAAAAGTTCCACGTTCAGGTAGTTAGTGGCATCTGACAGCAATATGAAGGGCGTATTCGGATTCGTCTCCTCGTTCTGAGCAATTTTCATGTACAAAGTATTTTCATCCGAGCTACGGTTTATTTTATATGATTTCCTAAAGTTTTAATCATTTTCTGGATTTTATCTAATTATTTTAAATCAAGATTATCCAAAATAGTATGGGATGACATCATCATGACGTAGAGGTGATGTCAGCGGTCAACAGTCCGCTGACCAGAGTCAAACCTGACCTGTGGGTCCAGTGGGACCCACATGTCAGTGACTGTGGCACTAACAGAGGGGTTAGTTTAAACTTGTTAGGTTAATTAGCCGGTGGGCCCCAGTAGTCATTGAGTGATTAGTGTTTTAATTAATTAATTAAATTAATTAACCAATTTCTATTTATTTAAAATCATTTAAATGGGCGGGACCCACATGTCAGTGACACGGGGCCAGTCCAGTCAGCAGTTGACCCAGTCAACAGGTCAACTGGAGCCCGTGGGGCCCGCGGTCAGTCTCACAGGAGGCTGCCACGTCGGCGCCAGGTCGTACGCCGGCCGGAGACGCGCCGGATTTGGCTCCGGCGAGCCAAACGCGGCGGCGCGCGTCGGGAGGGGCTCGGGTTTCGGGTATAGGGGGTTTCCGGGGCCGTAGCTTGGTGCGTTCGACGCGGCTCGGTGTCGCGCGTCGAATGGAGGTGGCCGGAGCGGCTGGGGCGGTCGGAGGCGAGCACTACGACGACGCCGGCGGCGAGGTTCTCGAGCGAGCTACGGGAAACGGCGTTCCGGCGTGCAAACGAACGAAAGAAGAGGCTAGGCGGGATCTACTCGGTGCGGTGAGCGCGATGGTGGCACGCACGGGACCATTTGGTCACCGTGGCTACGCCGGCGACGAGGTCAGGCGGCGGTGCGTTCGAGCACCTCCAATGCGACCACTACGGCGACGATATCGAGCAGAAATGAGAGGGGGAAGGCGGCGAGTGCTCACCGGGTCCTGTAGGTGTGCAATAGCGGGCTCGGAGAGGGCTCGAGGCGGCGAATCGGCGGCGGCGATGCAGGTGGCCGAAGGTGGAAGACGACGGCGTAGGGGACGTTGCAGAGGCGCTCCTGCTCGGGTGACTCGTCGGGGAGGAAGAGGAGGTCGCGGCGATCCTTCTTGGCGCGGAGGCGAGGCGAAACAGTGGCGGTGGCCGCGCGCGTCACGGCGGTGGAGCCATGGTTGCGCTCGGGAGGGGGGAAATAGAGAGGGAGAGCGGGGAAAATGGCGAGGGAGACGCCAGGGGGTGCGCAGGGCCTCGCCCTTATCCTCCACGCGGGCGCGGCGACGCGCTATCGAGCAAGCGAGCAGGGGGGGCCAGGCGCGGGTGTGTGGCAGAGGACGACAGCGAGCGGGGAGGAGCAGTGGGAGGTGGGAGATGCTGCGGGATGGGCTGGGCCTCCCTGTGCACTCGAGGCCCATCACAGTGGGCCTTTTTCTTTTTCTTTCCTTTCTGTTTTCTGTTTTCTTTTCTTTTTCTGTTTTTGCAAAAATGTGTGGCCCCAATTATAGTTTTGTAAAAATATGTAAACTAGCCACAATATTTCAGTGCAACCTTTACTACTGCCATAAAAAGGTTTTTAGTGCATATAATTTCATTTGGATTTTATTTAATTATAAATGGATTAAATACTTTTGGTTTGTTGTTGTTTATTGCTGTTATATTTACTTAACTAATTTAGTTAATGTTTCTGTTATTTTTCCAGATGCTTTGGGAATATTTGTAACATTATGAACATTTTAGTTCCTGGATTTGAACAACTTTTATTTATACTCTATATTAATTTGAAGTTTGAATTAGTAGTTTGAAATGCAATATGATGCAAATGATAACTAGGCTCTTTTAATCTTGCTGACATGGCATTAACTAAGGGTGATCACTGTGGTTAATTACATGGGGTGTTACAAGTGCACGCCGCTAGCCGGGATGGGGAAGAACTCGGTGGCATGAGACAGATGCTGGTGTGGTGTGTCACTCTTGAGAGAAGCGATCTCTCTTTTATAGGCACGGAAGGAGGAGGCGAACTGGCATCGACAGGAGGTGAAACAAAAAGATGGGAGGCAAAACGAACAGGCAGCAGCCGAAGGGTGTGGTGCTCGTATTCAATATGCACTACTGCAAAAACGTTTCAGCTCTCGTGCGACCTTTCATATACCAGTCATGTGTGGCAAAAATTTAGACAATGGCTCGGCTCATTCCCGCAACCCGTGGCGCGCGCGTCCTAACGAGGGGAGGCGTGCGCGTGTACATCTCTCTTCTTCTCATGCTAGCTCATACATGTGGGGAAACAACCTCCATTATATGGAGGTCCAACTCATACTAAACTAGCAATATGGGACTAAACTTTAGTCCACCTCTTGCCTTGCATGAATGGGCTAAGTGGGCCTCTAGGATTTATTAGGAATTCTGAAAACTGTTATTGGGCTGGCCCAAAATAAACTAAATTCCAGCAATCCCTCACCAGATCCCAGAGGCACACAAAATATGCCTTTGGTTCCAAAACACTGTTTATATACCGGTATTGCAATGGAGACTGTTAAGTTGAACTTCCACCTAGAATTCTATGCTACACTAGTAAGCAACTTGAATAGTGGATAAGGCCTTGAACTGCAGGTTTTCTACGAATCTAGCTTCACACAAAGCCTTGACCGATACTAGGCTACCGTGGGACTTCCCCGCGGGTGGAGCAAAGATGTTCTACAGGATAATATATCTGCTTAAATAAGCAACTTAGAACACATTAAGATAAACATCAACCTACCATGCAGATTAGGAGAGTATTGCAACTTCGTGGAGTGGTATTATTAATAGTAAGGATACTCTCCTCTCAATTGAACAACAACGTGTCTTCCCATGTAGGGGTGGCGCCCCCAATTCCCTTGTAGGGAGGCTGAACTGGACTTGGGGGAGGAATCCTCCTCCTGCTAGGGCCGACGCAAGGAGGGAGGATTCCTCCCCCTTGTGTGGCGCCCCCTCCTCCCCTCTCGACCTATATATACTAGAGGTTCTAGGCACTTTTGAACACACAAGTTTTGGAGCATCTTCTAGTTCTCTAGTTCTAGTTCTAGTTGGTCCTAATTAATCAATTAGAGCTTGAATTATATCATCTAATCCTCATAATTAGAAGCCCAATGTGGTTCTAATATCCTCCCTCTAATTCTCCGGCGACGATTAGCTCTGAACGGCGAAGCACTGCTGGATCGTGAAGACCGTACGCTTGCAACCAAGTAGAGAGGTCGTGCTTTCGGTCTTCCGTTCGAGGGATCGTTCGTGGCCGGTTCGCGGGATCGTTCATCTACAGTTCGAGGGACTCCAAGTACGATCTACACCGACTCCTGTACTTCTGCTGCTACTCGAAGTCGGTAACGATCGTGATCCAAACTGTTTATGCATCTTCATACTGTTCTTGGGTAATCGTAGGGCGATTTTTTCTACTACGTTTCCAACATTAGCACCCGTGTCAATCAACCAATCAGAAGAATGGCATATTGAAAGGATAGGGGGAAATATACCGTACCTAGCATCCTTCATCTCAGTGTCACCAATGACAACATTGGCGGTCTTGCTGCCTTTCCCATGTTGACGCTTGTCCTTGCGGTTAGGACAACTATGGGCACAATGATCAGGATATTCGCACACATGAAAAATGTCTTTCTTCTTGAAGTTGGTATGCTATAAAGCCTTGTTCTTCCCGTCAAACTTTTCTTTACCATCAAACTTGCCCTTGTTCTTGAACTTGTGGGGATGGAAGTTGTTCTTTTGTACCAGATTGGCATTAAAACCTCCCTCAATACCTCGAGCACGTGTGTCTTTTGCTCTCGCCTTTTCTTCCACATCAAATGTACCAATGAGATCCGGAACGAAAAACTCCTGCCTCTTATGTTTCAGAGAGGTAGCAAAGTTCCTCCACAAGAGAGGAAGCTTGATGATGATGCCTCCGGCAACAAACTTGTCTGGTAGCATACAACTGAAGTGCACAAGTTCTCTAGCAAATGATTGTTTCTAGTGAGCTTCCCATGGACTATATTCATTGGTTGGATCAGCTGCAATTTTTTTCATTTGACCATCAGCTTTTGGAACTATGAGCAGAATAGAAGACAAAGCAAGAGAAATCGATTTGTATAAGAATTGTGGCGTTTTAATGTGGGTGTATTTATGGATTCGTATACACTCTTCTTCATAATCTGCAGTACTACCTTCTATTCTTATCTATCTATGCCTTCAGGTCGATCACACATAATTTCATAAGGAGACTTTTCTTTAACCACATGTATTCTGCCAGCTTTGGAGCAATAAACCATTTTGATCCAAATATGTTGGGCTGAATCCCAAACACACCTAGTTTACTGCCTATCAAGCTATTATTGTTTTGACAGAATCACAGTTCACTTGGAAAAAAATACTTAGCATTGTTACTGACAAGTCATTCTCTTTCTACATTACAACATCTGGGGCAGGGGATGCCACCCTTTTTCTTCCTTCCTCGCTGTAATCAGGAACTACAACACAATGTAACCAACCAATATTCTCAAAACAAACAAACGAAAAAGGGGCAGTAATGTATTTATCATATCATTGGTCCACTGTAAAAATGAATATGCTCCCCAGAACACAAATCTGGGAAGTTACAAAGCACGGAGGCAGGCGGCCGTGGCTGCTATGACGGCGTAGGAGAGGGGAAAGCTCTTAGTCTTCCGCAGAGTGAGCTGGGGCTTCGGCGTCAGCCGCATGGTCCGCGGCCATCCTTTCCTCAAGAACCCTCTCGCCACGCTCCCTGCAATGGTGAGAATTGAGTTGGTGAGTTTTGGAAAAATAAAATGTTTTCTGAGAATCCATGATTTCGAGTTTTCAGCTTCACAGTACCACCATTTTGTGGATTCATGTATACCGAGTTTTGCATGTGAACTAACCTTCTTCTCGATGCCTTGGTAGGGTCAGTAACTGGGAGGGCAATTTCCGAAGGCTTAGACCTCGCACACAACATCCGGTCGAACAGATTAGCAACTGGGTCTGTGACTGGCCTGCAATGATCACACACAATAAAGATTAGTTCAGAAGCTGAGTCAATTGGACAGCCATTGTCAAGTAGTATAATGGAATTCATAATTACCGCATGGCATCTGGGAACAAGCTGGGGAAGGAGAAGTCATCACTTGGGTCGCCCTTAAGTCCTGTCAGCGGGTTCTTCTGGAAGTATCTCAGGTAAAGCCAGCTGACGTACATCCCAGACAACAAAGTCGGCAGGAAGTTGATGGAATCCGGCACAATGAAGGCCATGATAGTTGAGAAGCACATGACAAAGAATGGCATCCACTGCAGCAGCAAGGAAGATAAAGAGACAGGGAACTCAACATCAACAAACTTATAACTTGTCGTGGAAGAAGTATGCAGCAATACAATTACAGCCATAGAAATTGTACTGTACTAGTAATCTATCAATGTACCTTAGCCTTAATTTTCCAGAAAAAGCACATGGGGAGCTCGAGGTTTGGCAAGAGCTGCTTCAGGCCAACCAGAAAGCCAGCAAGGGCGCCATGGAAGCCAGAAAGTGGCGTTACACTGCACAGCATGAGATAGCAAGGTTAGCTAGCTGGTGGTTATAATGTGCAATATTTCTGCCAGCAGCGTCACGTCATTTTCAGGGACAATAGTATGTAAGCCCAAACAATCATAGTACCACAGTGACCTAATTACATATATGCAAGATTATCCAACAGAAGGGTAATAAGTACACAAATGGAGCTGCTATGCGGAAAGTATCCTTTTGAGCTCGAGCTCATTTGAGCCCGGATGAACAGTAAATTCGTAACTTTGGCAAATGTTCTAACTGTTTGTAAATTTTCAGCTTGAGATCACATTCATGGAAGGCGTAGCAAAAAAAAACAAAATCAGTGTTTCAAAATGCTTTTGAAAGTAGCATTTTCAGAACATCGTTTTTGTTTTTTTCGTCACGCCTTCCTCGAATGTGATCTCGTGATGAAAATTTGCAAGCACTTAGAAAAATTGTCAAAGTTTATCACAAAAAAAATTCAGAATTTTTTGAATTTGGTTACATTTTTTTTCGATTTTACTGTTCATGCGGGCTCATTTGAGCCCGAGCTCAAATACTCCACGTCCCTGCTATGCCTATGTGTGCTAAATGGAAATAAGTAGCATGTACTCCCCCTGTAAAGAAATATATAAGATCGTTTAGGTCACTAATATAGTGATCTAAACGATCTTACTACCTCCATCCGGGATTACTGGGCCGGAGAGCCACGATGCCAAGTCCGGATTTACTAGGCCGCTGCCTCGATTCTCTACTGTTTTGTTTAGACTTCCGATAAAATTAACTGCGAGCCAAACGATGCGCCTCAAATAACGGGAAAGCGGGCTCCTTCATTGGCCATGCACGGGCGCTGCATGCGCGTGTGAAGCCTCGAGCGTGGGGCGAGGCACACCGGTTGGCTAGCTTCCTTCCGATTTTACCGGCCGGGTTTTATTACAGGTAATTACTGATAGCGCATTCAGTGACGCCTAAATCCTGCCAATCCTGCCGCCCGGCCCTTTAAACCCGGACGGAGGTAGTATATTTCTTTGCAGAGGGAGTACTACATAATAACAGATTGTTGGCTTAAAACTTACAGGAAGCTCTCTTTCCCGGTGACATAGTACAGTGCGACAGCAATGCAGAACGCAAGGATGCCGCAGATGGAGTTGATCAAGATAATGAACTTCAAGAACTCCTTGCGACCCCAGACTGGTTCGATGTCCTTCCCACAGAAGAGAAGACCAAGGGAACTGCCAATAGCCTATACAAAACCAAAATAAAAAAGGGTTAACATAACGCATAGAACACACAAAGGTGCCTAACTTTTGAGATACTGGTATCTGATTCTGAATTGTGCTATTCGAAAGTGATGACTGACTGACGGATGCTTTCAATACAATGGTTCTTTATTTGGAATGTAGTCGCACAGCTAGCCAAGTTGTCATAAGTTTCGGTTTCATGGCCATGATGGAGTAACTGAATATAATTGGAGAGAGATCTAGCTACTGAACTCACCCCTGGAAGGACTTGCTCAATGTAACCGGCTGTGAAGACGGTCCATACAAAGGGAATTGTCCTGCAAGACACAGAAGAAACTTTCAGAGACGAAATTCAGCTGACACTTTGAAGACAATCAAAATTCAGAGATGCAATTCAGGTTGACGGACTTGGCGGGGATGATGGCGAGGTAGTTGAGGGAGGATGGGAGGAGCTGCAGCAGCACGTAGCCGCCGATGAGAACCACGACGAGGCCCTTGCAGGTCCGCGTGAACTCCTTCCCAGGGACCTGCACGCGCGCCAAGAAAATACACCACCAGTAAGCATCAGCAAGAATTGACCAACAGACGCAGATCTGAGACGCAATGAGCTGCCCCGCTCGGCCGGCGAGGCGCCAGATCGAGGTCCCCGTCGGTCAACGCCGGGAGATCCCAGGACTACCCCCTCAGATCTCGCAAGAAACCAACTTGCCGGAAATGGCGGAGCGGACCGCCAGATCTCTCGCTGGCACGGCGAGATCCAGTCACCACCAACCGCCAGGATCCAGCCATCCGGACACGGCCAAGCTCAATTCTTCTACCCACAGGCCGAGCAGGCAAGCAAGAATTGGCAGCAGAGGGGAAAGAAGAGAGCTTACGACGGCGGGGGGAGCTCCGGCTCCGGCCTGGTCGTCCGCGGCTCCGGCGCCGTGGGACTCGGCCGTCGCGGCCTGCAGCGGCTGGCTCTCCATCATCCCTGGCTCGTCAGTCAGATCTCCCCTGCTGCTGCCTGCCCCGCGCCCCTCCTTGCCGACTCCTTGGTTTAGTAGAGGCGCACGAGGGAGGGGGGAGGTTGTTGGGGGTCAAAGCCTCAGCTCGGGTAAGCGGAGGGGGCTGCTGCCTCACTGCCTACCTCGCCGGTTGCCCGTCGCCTTCCGACCACCGAACGCTCAGTAATTACTGAGCACACACACGCTTCTTAATTAATTGTGGCATTCAATCGCGTTAACCTCGCCTACCTTTCCCTTCTGGCTCCAGAAGGGAAAGGTAGGCGAGGTTAACGCGATTGCCCACATGTCAGTGACCAACGTCAGAACTGACGTACGTCAGAGGAGCCGCTTCCTTCCCTTCTCTGCCACCAAAAGTCAACCGGTGAACCACATTGTCTATGTCAAATTGTATTTGGGTGATGGAATTTGAATTGATGTGTGGATGAGAGTTTTGGTTTGAAGGAGGCTCGGAAACATTGTTTAACTGCCCAATAAAAGAAAATATGTACGGTTCAACCGTATGAAATGTTGCGTTTCGATGGGCACCCCCCACATGTGACGGTCATGGTGGGATCATCTATCGGGGGTGAATGATACAAGAGGTGACTGTCATGGAGGATAAAGCCCCTCCGCCGTATTTGGATCCATGTGCGAAGCGGGGAAGACGGTGCGGTAACCGGTAATGGCGAGCATATTAGAGAAACTATCGTTCTGCCGATAGGCAGTCGAGTCACACTGAAGCCATGGATGTTGTAGGTCTAGGGAGAGACGTCCATGCGTAGGTAGTCATCGACGAAAACACATATGGAATCATTATTGTTGATGGTGGTAGTTATCGGCTTGTCATGGATGACGTGAAAGACTCATAATATAGTTCAACAAGAGGCGTCGACTGCGTAGTTCACCCTCGAGGTTGGAAGCTCATCGGTTACATCATGATCATTGTTACAGTTATTCTCGGGGATGTCAGAGATCGGGGAGTTGCATAGTGAGGGGCCATCTAGTCATAGTCGTCCTTATCGTAGCTGGTGAAGACAAGTTAGAAGCATTAGTAGAAAACGGCCCATTTGTCCCGGTTCCAGAGGCCCATTAGCCCCGGTTCTGGAACCGAGACTAAAGGGTCGGGACTAAAGCCCAAAACCTTTAGTCCCGGTTCGCTTACGAACCGGGACAGAAGGGGCTCCACGTGGCCGCTGCGGGGAGCCCAGGCAGGAGGACCTTTAGTCCCGGTTGGTAACACCAACCGGGACCAAAAGGCCTCCACGCGTCAGCATTTGGCAGGAGCTGGGGTTTTTGTTTTTGTTTTTGAAGAAGGGGGGGGGGTAGGGGGTTTGGAGTTTTAATTTAGGGGTTTCATATTGTGTTAACTAGCTAATAGAGAGAAGTGTTCTCTCTTTCTCCGTGCTTGGTCGACGCTAGCTATTATACGTATAGAGAGAACTCGATACGCTAGCTAGTAAGCAAATGAAGGAACCACTAATTACACAAGATCGTCATGAACATATACAGAGAGAAGTGATCGACCTCTTTTTCTCCGAGAGATTGGTCGAACAACAAGTTTTCGTATATCTATCCGACGCTACTAGCTACATATATACAATATAAGATCTCTTAAGTACAATCCCTAACATCTAATGTCAAATTCCACATGGTATTCTCCGGCTTTACTTATGACGTGGTCAAGAAAGAATCCCGCCAATTCCTCTTGAATTGCTCGTATGCGATCATGTGGTAGGAGTTCATCCCGCATCTGCCACAACTAATTTGAAGAAGGGGGTCAATACATATATATGAATGAAACTCAACACAAATGATGGTAATAAAATAAAATTGTGAATATTATTGCTTACGCACTTCATATTGTTTTTCAGAGTAGCCCCGCTTAGAGGTCGTCGCGTTGTAGATGAACTCGCAAACGTAGTATCCACAAAAATCATTCCCGGCTTCCTGTCACAAGCACTTTACGAGAAATAGAGTTCAATCAAACTGATAATCAAGCATTATAAATGGTATTGATGAAACTAGAATCAATGGGAGATGCGCGGAACTAGCTAGTAGTACTTACTTTTGGGTGTGTAAATCGCAGCTCCCTCGGCAGTGCCGGAACAATTCCGGTGAACTTTTTCCAAACCCTGCCAGACAAAGAAAATAATTACTTGATATCAGGAAATGAACAAAGTTGCCGATATGGTGCAATAATGATCGATTGAACTTAATTCTGGAGCATTTCAGTCATGTCCGCATACTCCTGGAGATCTTTTCGTCTCGAGTCTAAGACGGTTACTACTCCCCGCTCAAGCTTAATCTCTAGCAGAATAAAGTGGAACCTGCGCACGCATGCATAACTCATCAATTACATTACTATAACCTCGAGTAATAAGAGAAACCGAATATGCACAAGACAGTAACACTCACTTGAAGTTGTAAGGAAAGAGTATTTTCTCTTTGTTTTGATTTTTAAGCAACGATTGTAGCAAGTTGTCCTCGATTTCTGTGACATTCTTTTGAACCGTCCATTCATGTATGATATTTGGGTTAATGAACCCAATGTCATAGATTTGTGCATTTCTGCATTCGACGATCTTCAATCTACATAATATAGTGAGGATAATTATATATACATGCAATGAAAGAGCTGAGATATATATAGAGACTTAATTACAGAAGTAGTACTTACAGACAGTAGCAAGTCACGAGTGTTTTGTCGAGGGCCTTTTGATTGTATAATTGGAATAACTCGTCAAATTCAACAGACAACTGATCCATTCCAACGAGGCTGTGCTCCTCTTTAATTCTCAGCGTCAAAGTATCCTTCCCAGACTCGCTGCAGGTTTTCATGTACCATTCATGGAATCTTCGTATCATCGTTGTTAGAGGAGGATGATCAGGTTTGACGAGAGGCTGCCCGTACTGGTATCTGAATTCTTCCACATCCATTATTTCAAACTCTACATCATCGCTCAGGTAATCAGCAGGATTGGTACCGGGCACCATCCCCGGCTGATTAGCAACGATATCGCTAGACACCTTGAGCGGGGGGCACGATTGGTTCGCCTGTTCACCGAGCTGGGGAATTTTTTTCCCACTTCTTCGTTCTGCTAACCTTGCATGACTGCAAGTACTTCCCGACCGCTCCGCTTCCTTATATGTCCTTTCAATAATGCGCTCATAGTTGGATTGCGGCGGAGACGGTGGTGGTCGCTTCAGGGCATCGATAGTGCGCTTCAGTTTCACCGGATCTATCGTCTCCTTTGGAGGTGGAGGTTTCCGTGCAAAATGTTCATGCACTTCGGCAGCACTGATTTTCGCGGTTTCCTCGTCGGTCCTCTCATATGGTATCTTTTCCAGAGGCTTGAGAGATGGACTGTATCTGAATTGCTTCCCGCCTCTGCTTGTACTGCTAGCCGCCGGAGCGGCGGCGGCTCTCTTCCGTCGTTGCTGACGAGGCGGAGGAGGAGGCGGAGTGCTCCGACGCGCCGGAGGAGGTGGAGTGCCCTCACGCGCCGGAGGAGGCGAAGAAGGAGGCGGAGTGCCCTAATCACTCGCCGGAGGAGGAGGAGGAGGAGTGGCCTGACTCGCCGGAGGAGGAGGAGGAGGCGGAGGCGTCCAGTTCGGAAGCTTGATGTACTCCTTCCGCCATAGACATGTAGTCCTCAAAGCATAAACCAGCTGAGTCTCCCCTTCACCTGTAGGGTGGTCAAGCTCGAGCTCGTCAAATCCCTTCATTACTTCATCCACCGTCACAACAGCTTAGCCATGTGGAATCAGACAGCAGTGAAAAGTTCCGTTAGGTTGAGGAGGTGCAACAGAGCCGACAGCCGCCTTCAAGGTGAGGTTCTGACATTTCATCATAAGCTGGCAATGTTGAGCCTCCGTGATAGCATCCACGGGGTAGCTAGGAGCCGTGAAGTCAGGCTGTTGAACGAGCTCCGTGGAAGCCACGCTGCTTCTCCGCTGAGATGGCGGGGTAGCTTCTGGGGTAGCTTCGTGCCGCTGAGATGGTTGGTCGGCAGCTCGCTGGCTCTCAACTTGTTCCTCTAGCTTTAGTACTCTTGCATTGAGCTTCTGCATTTCGCTCCGCTCCTGTTTCCTCTTCCTCTCCCGGGTTTTGTAACCACCTACGCCGGGAAACCCAACCTTCCACGCAACGGAGCCTGGCGTGCCTCGTGTTCGTCCAGGGTGCTCAGGATTCCCGAGGGCCTCAGTCAGCTCGTCCTTCTCTCTGTCGGGAATGAACGTCCCTGCCTGCGCTGCGGCGATATACTTCTGAAGCTTCTTGACGGGTATTGCAAGTTGCTCGTCCGTCCAATGGCACTTCCCTGTTTCAGGGTCCAAAATTCCCCCAACCCCGAAGAACCAAGTCCTTGAACGGTCTGGCCAGTTCAATGTCTCTGGTTCGACCCCTTTAGCAATCAGGTCATTCTCAGCTTTGTCCCACAACGGCCGGGCTTTGAGGTAGCCGCCTGACCCCGTGCGATGGTGATACAGCTTCTTTGCAGCATTTATCTTGTTTATCTCTGACATTTTCTTACTCTTGTCCGATGTCTTGTAGGCCACAAATGCGGGCCAGTGATCTCTTATCTTCTCAAATCGGCCGGTGAATTCTGGAGTCTTCCCTTTGTCGACAAACATTGATTGCAACTCATTCTTCCACCTCCTGAATAGATCTGCTGTGACGACCCCGGCTTAATCGCGCACTAACCATACACGCAAATGCACACGATCAAGCCTAAGGACTCACTTGAAGATATCACAACACAACTCTAAAACATAAATAAAGTCATACAAGCTTTATATTACAAGCCAGGGCCTCGAGGGCTCGAATACATAGCTCGATGGCATACAAGTGTCAGCGGAAGCATTAGATATCTGGGTACAGATATATTACAGAGAGAGAGATAAGCCTTCACAGAGGCGGGGCAAAATAAAATACTACGATCGAAAAGGCGTGGGCCTCCTGCCCTGGACCCTCCGAATCCTACTCCTGGTCGTCGGTCGGCTCCTCGTAGTAGTAGTAGTACTCTCCGGGCTGGTAGTAGTAGTGGTCATCGAACGGGACAACTGGCTCCGGGGCTTCGTCGTCTGGATGCGATAAAGGGAAAAAGGGGGGAAAAGGAAAATAAAGCAAACGTGAGTACTCATCCGAAGTACTCAGCAAGCAAGGATCTACACTACATATGCAACATTTTCAAAGGATGGCTGTATATGTGGACTGGGCTGCAGAAATGCCAGAGTAGAGGGGAAAAGCCTAGTCCTATCGAAGACTAGCATCTTCAGCATCTCCATCAGTCTTACAGCATTAGAAGAGAGCAGAATAACATAATGTAAAGTATAGCAGTGTTATCAACCTCGGCCAGAGATTCTTCCTCGACTCCCTGCGAGAAAGCAATCCCAGAGCCGTACTATCCAGTTCTCATCTCAAGTCATGTTCTAGTTGTACCGATCGGGATACAACTCCGAGTGTCCGTTACCGTAGGATAGGCTATAGATAGAAGTTTCTTCCCTGTAGGGGTGCACCAACTTACCCACCACGCTCGCTTAACTCCGGCCGGACACACTTTTCTGGGTCATGCCTGGCCTCGGCTAAGCAACACGCCGCAACCCGACCAAATACTTAACAGAGAGGTCAGCACGCCGGACTAAACCTATGCCCCCAGGGGTCTTGGGCCATCGCCCCGGGAACTCCTGCACGTTGCGTCAGGCGGCCGAGAGCAGACCTAGCAACCCCTTAATACAAGCGCAGTTGCTTAACCAGTCCAACTCGGCGCGCGCCACTCAGTCGCTGACGTCCGTTAAGCTCCGGCTGAAGTATACGACGCAGAACGCCCATACTATGCCCACGTGATGGTTAGTGCTATCAGGCCAGAGGCCCCTCGGATCAAATATCCAAACCGTTAGTGGATTAGGAGCGCGCGGTAACGAGCAGAGACTCACGATCGATGTGACCCCGTCGCCCCGTCTCGAGGACTTGCGGCAAGTGCTAAGAATGCCCGACCACGCCTTGTAGTTATCTCGCGGGCACCTCTCAGGTCAACCCGACTCCACATCACTTCGCATCCATGCTCGCGCGGGTACCCCTCAGGGCCGACCCGTCTTTAGTATCATGTTATCATGGTTCAGTGTTCGGTCATAGTAACCAAGTCTCCGTGTGTCTGACACCAAAGGGGAACCTTGAGGAATCACCCTCGATGGAATTCCCGCTCGAATGCTATCGTCAAGGTGAACGAATGAGGAATCACCCTCGAGGTCCACACTTGAGAAGTTGCACGACGACGTCGTTATCGGGGGTGGTGTAGGAGGAATCACCCTCGCTTACCACAACCGAATAACTAACCTACAAGGTTATCATCAGAAGTGCTGACGAGGTATCACCCTCGGCACTCGATAGTAACCCAGTAGAGTCGAGCATCTTAGGGGAAGTGACGTGCGGTGCCAGGGTCTGATCTTCGATCCCGTTGCTCGGGTCTTCTGAGAGTCCAGCGGGGCAGTCGGGACAAGTGGGTCTCTGATAAGGCTCTACCCATCCTATACTAAACAGTTTAGGATAGCAGGAAAGTATCAACTGTAAGTGCATTTAGTGCCCCTTAGTGATTTTGGTGTATTGAAGACTTATAGGTTAAGGGACTAATGCGTTTGTGAGTGTACACAGGTCTATAAGTCTATGAGGAGTTTGTTATTTACGATGAATGTCGACCCCTAAAAATGAATGTCTTCAATTGAAGACTTGTGTTTTCTTGAAGACTTTGAAAGTGAAGAAATTGGTGTGACCCTGAAGACTTGATATTCATGCGAGGATTATGAAGCGTGAAGACTTTTGTTTTCGTAGTTTCATTTTCTTCTTCTTGAGTCATAGGAAACACCGTACTGTTGAAGGGGGTCGAGGTAAAACTAAGGAAAAGTTTCCAAGTGATGCTCAACTCAAAATCCTACACCTACCCAATCCTTTCGAGTGAAGCCATTGGAAATCTCATACAGTTTAGTCAAGTTCTTCAGTGGCAGAGACGAAGTTCTTTTATTCTCTAAGGAATTTGTTCTGACTGAGGAGTTAGGAATTCGCCAGTGCGGATTGCCTACAAGTGAGGAACATGATAGCCCTGAGGAATTTGATACTCAAATATCCGACCGTTGCTGTGCTGCGCGCCAGCTGTCCAAATATCCTACCCACCTAACGGTCATATCATTGAAGGGCATTTATGTCTTATCATGTCGGGCTGCTCCCTAGGCTATAAATAGCCGCCCCCTACAACCACTAGCTGGTTGGCTGCTCCGAGAGATAGATTGACACTTGTCAGTTAAAGCATCCCATCCTCCGAGGACTTTGAGCGAAAATCATCAAGTGAGGAAAAACCCAAAAACCCAAACACCTACAAACCCAAAGTGATTGAGCATCACTGAAGAGATTGTTCCTGTGTGGAACCGACGCTTGTTACCTTTGAGGACTGTGCATCCTCCAGACGGTTAGGCGTCATGGTCTAGAGCATCCAAGAGGAAATTGTGGATTGCCGAGTGACCGAGTATGTGAAGGTTTGGAAGTCACCTGAAGACTTACCACGAGTGATTGGGCGAGGTCTGTGTGACCTTAGCTCAAGGAGAATACGGTGAGGACTGTGTGTCCTCAGGTTTAAATACCTAGCCGCTCTAACCAGACGTACAACTGTCACAACAGTTGGAACTGGTCTACCAAATCATTGTCTTCACCGAGCTACTGGTTCTATTTCCTCAACCCTTTCATTTCCTCGCATACTTGCTATGTATTTGATCATTACTGTTTGAAGACTTTGACTGAAGACTTTCTCAATTTCCTCAGTTCAATTTCTTCAGTCAGTTTGTCTTCAGCCTGCTTATCCTGTGTTTACGCTACTCGTACTCTGTGCTTGTTTTCATTTCATCATGATGACTGTGCTACTGCTCTGTTATGCTTGCATCTGAGTACTTATTCCGCTGCTAAGTAGTTCGTCGCTTAGGAATTTCCTCACCTTGAAATTCCTTAGTGACGAATTTGTAAAAATCGCCTATTCACCCCCCCTCTAGTCGATAGAACGCACTTTCAATTGGTATCAGAGCAAGGTACTCCCTTGTTCTGTGTGATTTTGGTTTAACCACCTGGAGTTTTAGTTATGTCGACTGCAGGCATGATCAAGGTCTCGGCTGGGTGTCCTACCTTCGATGGGATGGACTACCCCAACTGGAAGAACAAGATGCGCATGCATCTTGAGGCAATTGACAACGATCTCTGGTATGTTGTGGAAAATGGCGTTCCCTTTGTCACTCCTTCCGTAAACGCTGCTGATGTGAAGAGATTCAAGCAACTCGACTCTCAAGCGAAGAATATCATATGTGGCCATCTGAGCAAAGGGCAGTATGGCAGAGTGAGTGCTTTGGAGACAGCTAAGCTTATCTGGGATAGGCTGTCCAAGGTCAACGAAGGAGTCTCAACTCAACGTGACTCTCGAGTTGACGTTCTTCGCAATCTCTTCAACCGCTTCAAAAGACCCGACAACGAAAATGTTCAGCAAACCTTTGATCGCCTCACTGACATTTCAAATGAGCTTCAAGCACTGGGTGCCACTGACATCACCGACCATGAAGTGGTGAAGAAATTGCTGAGGTCACTCGATTCTTCATTCAATACACTGGCACTGAGGATTCAAGAACATGGAGACTACAAGTCACTTGATCCTGCTGATATTCTTGAGAGGCTGAACAGTCATGAATTCCAACTAGCTGAGAAGAGAGATCTCTACGGACCGAGCTATGGTAGATCTCGTGCACTGAAAGCCAATGCAGTCTCTGAATCTGAAGATGAAGATTCTGGTAGCAGCCTTGGTGATCCTGAAGAACTGAGTCGGGAGCTAGCAATGCTCGTGAGGAAATTCCAGAAGTTCTCTAGACGTGGCCGATTTGGAAAATCCTCAAGAGGTGATGACATGAAATCAGACTCCTCATCCCGTGACTACAAGAAGAGAACTTGCCATAAATGCAAGAAACCTGGTCACTACATTACTGATTGTCCTCAGTGGGAGAAGGAATCAAAGAAGAAGAAATACAAGGATGATAGTTCAGATGACTCTAAGAAGAAGAAGAAATCTTCAAAGTCCTCATCGTCAAAATCTTCAAAGTCCTCATCTCACAAGAAGAGCAGCTCCAAGAAAGCTCGGGCATTCATTGGCAAGGAAATGGACTCTGAAGCTGAATCTGAGGAACATGAGGAAGAGGAGGCATCTGAGGAGTTAGACTCTGGTGTGGCGAGCCTAGCCCTCGCTACTGCTTACGTCAGCAAGTCCATCTTCAACACTGAGGAAAATGGCTTCCCCAACATTGCTGATGACGGCAACGATGACTATGCCCCCACCTATTGCTTCATGGCAAAAGGTGCCAAGGTATTCAAATATCCCTCCTCTGAATCAAGTGAGGATGAATATGATGATAACCTCAAACCCAGCTATTCCAAACTTGCTAATATTGCTGTTAAATTACAAAAGGCTTTGGAAAAGGTTCAAATATGCTAGACAAAAGCGATGACCTGTTAGGTGAGGAAATGGATCGAACTCAAACACTGACTGATAATCTTCAGCAACTACAGTCTAAGTTTGACACCCTTCAAGGTCGTCATGAAACTCTCTTAGCCGATCATGAGAAGCTTTCTTATGAATTTCTTCAAAGAAAGCAAGATCTTGAGAAGCTAAGGGTGAGTCATGAAGATCTTCAGAAGGAAAATGATTCTTTGCTTGCTCAACAGATCAGTTCCGCTCAGGAAGAATTTATTCCACCATGCTTGAAATGCATTGAACGTGAAACTGCTAATTCTTCACCTGAATGTTCAAATGCTTCTATTGCTGCAAATTCTTCAACTATCTCTGTGGTCACAAATTCCTCATCTGAGGATACCACTAGTATCACTGACGAAAATGCAGGGTTGAAGGAATTGTATGTGACAGGCATGTACAAAAGCCTCAAAGGGCATCAGACTCTTTGTGATGTGCTCAAAAAGCAGATCTTGAACAGGAACCCTAGGAAAGAGGGTATTGCCTTTGAGAGGAAACTCAATGCTGATGGAACCTACTGGAAACCTGAGCAGTATCCCAAAACCTCATGGGTTGCTGCGAAGGGACCTCCCGTAGATCCATCCACCTTATCTGCCTTTACTTGTGAATCCTCATATTCATCTGATGAGTCATTTGACTCCAACTATAAACTGTTCAAAAATCAGAATGGTGAGGTATTTGCTAGATATGTTGGATCTAACTGCAGGAATGGTCCCCCTATGAAGAAAATCTGGGTTCCCAAAAGGTGCCTTAAAAGTCTTCAGGTGAATGTCCTCATGACACCACCTGTGAAGAATAAGAACCCCAGATCAAATTCTTCATATGGACCAAAGTCTTCATATGGATCCAAGTCCTCTTATGGATCAAATTCCTCACATGGATTCAAGTCTTCACATGATCATCATCAAGCTAACGCTTCTGTTTCGCAGGGAAAATCTAAGAGTTCTGATTATGTGCATTATTCTTAAAATCATTATATTCATAAGTCCTCGAAGAATTTCTCTGCTTACTCATATGTCTATGCTAATCCCTCTCCTGTGAAACGAAGCACTCTGGCTTCAATGCCACCTTTTTCTTATGGAGCTCACAGAATGATGAACTCTTTGCCACCTCTCCAGATGTGGGTGGTGAAGAAAAAGAACTAATCTCTTATGCAGGGTCAGGTCTCCAGACGAACTAAATCGTCTGAAGAATTTGCTGGAGACCTGAAATGCTTGAAAGGACGCAAGCTAATCATGAAGAAATGATTTATTCATTTCTCACGTCCTCACATTGCTATATATACATATGTTGCTTTAATTGATGAAATATGTCTGATGAATTTGATGTCATATTCTTCACTCTAAAGTATATGAGTTCGTAAGATGCACTAATTCATTTGCAGGATGATTTACCCAAAGCTACTGAGTGGGTCCTCGACAGTGGATGTACTAATCACATTACTGGTGACAAGAGCTTACTGATGAACACTCCTTTATCTCCATCACATTTGAAGCATATCACCTACATAGACGAAGGCAAAAGCAAGGTATTGGGTCTAGGTAGGGTTGCAATCTCAAAGGATCGACACATGGACAAAGTCATGCTTGTCGAGTCCCTTCGGATTCAACCTCATGTCTGTCTCAATGCTTTGTGATCTTGATATGGTTGTTGTCTTTGGCAAATATCGTTGCTTAGTGCTCAAGGAATCTGACAATTCCAAAGTCTTCGAAGGCTTTAGGAGAGGAGACTTGTATATTGTTGATTTCTCTGCAGGACCACAGCCTGCCACTTGTCTACTTGCTAAAGCTTCAGAAGGCTGGCTATGGCATCGACGACTGGGTCATGCTGGCATGAGGAACTTACACACGCTCGTGAAGAAAAAGCACGTCATTGGCATCGAGGGTGTCAAATTCCTCAAAGATCATCTTTGTGGGACTTGTGAGGCTGGAAAAATGACCAGAGCCAAGCACCCCTCGAAGACTATCATGACTACTTCTCGTCCTTTTGAATTGCTCCATATGGATCTTTTTGGCCCTACTCATTATGCCACACTAACAAATGCAGCATCTCTATATGGCTTTGTCATTGTTGATGACTATTCTCGTTACACATGGGTGCATGTCATTACTTACAAAACTGAAGTGCAGGAAGTCTTCAGACGATTTTCCTCAAGGGCTTCGATGAATTTCGGTGTGAAGATCAAGCATATACGTAGTGACAATGGGACCGAGTTCAAGAATACTGGTCTTGATGACTATCTCGATGAACTTGGTATTACTCATGAGCTATCTGCCCCATACACTCCTCAGCAGAATGGCGTTGTGGAGCGCAAGAACAGGACTCTTGTTGAGATGGCTCGCACCATGCTTGATGAATACAAGACACCTCGTCACTTCTGGCCTGAGGCAATTGATACTGCATGCCACATCATCAACAGGGTATATCTTCACAAATTCTTCAAGAAGACCTCATATGAACTCCTCACTGACAAGAAACCCAATGTGAGTTATTTCAAAATCTTCGATGCTAAATGCTGGATTAGAGATCCTCATCACAATTCTAAATTTGCACCGAAAGCACATGAAGGTTTTATGCTTGGTTACGGAAAGGACTCGCACACCTACAGGGTCTTCAACACCTATCACAACAAGGTTGTTGAAACTGTAGATGTGCAGTTCGATGAAACTAACGGCTCGCAAAGAGAGCACCTACCTCCTGTGCTAGATGAAAAGACGCCTGAGGAAACCATCAAGTTCAAAGCTACTGAGGATGTCATTCCTACTGAAGAATCTGCTGAAGAAATCATTCCAGAACATGAAGAACAGCATGCTGGTGCATCTGAAGAAAATGGCTCTGAAGAAAATGCTGAGCCAAATCAAAGTCGTCAACCTGCTCATCCCTGCGTTGCAAATGAAGTACAGATTGAGAGAATCATCAAGGACATCAACGCACCAGGTCCTCTCACTCGCTCAAAAGCTTCACATTTGTCTAACTTTTGTGGGCATTTTGCTTTCGTCTCTATCGCAGAGCCCACCAAAGTAGATGAGGCATTTCTGGAGCCTGAATGGATTCAAGCGATGCAAGAGGAATTACATCAATTTGAGCTGAACAATGTGTGGGAGCTTGTCAAGCGACCGGACCCATGCAAGCACAATATCATCGGTACCAAATGGATCTACCGCAACAAGCAAGATGAAAATGGCCTAGTGGTGAGGAACAAGGCTCGTCTTGTAGCTCAAGGCTACACACAGGTTGAAGGAATTGATTTCGATGAAACTTTTGCACCTGTTGCTAGACTTGAGGCTATTCGCATATTGCTGGCTTATGCTAACCATCATAATATCATCTTATATCAAATGGATGTGAAAAGTGCATTCCTCAATGGTAAGCTTGAGGAAGAAGTATATGTTGCTCAACCCCCAGGTTTTGAAGATCCTAAGCATCCAGACAAAGTCTTCAGACTCAATAAGGCCCTCTATGGCCTCAAGCAGGCCCCTCGGGCGTGGTATGATAATTTGAAGGAATTCCTCATGAAGAAAGGCTTCAAACCCGGTTCACTCGACCCAACTCTTTTCACCAAAACCTATGATGATGAATTATTCATGTGCCAAATATATGTTGATGATATTATCTTTGGCCGTACTAACCAACATTACAGTGACGAATTTGCTTACATGATGAGTGAGGAATATCAAATGTCCATGATGGGAGAATTGAAATTCTTCTTAGGTCTTCAAATTCGTCAACAACGCAATGGCATCTTCATTTCTCAAGAGAAATACCTCAAGGACGTTCTGAGGAAATTCGGTATGCAAGAATGCAGAGGCGTCAAAATCCCTATGCCCACAAATGGCCATCTATGCACTGATGAAAATGGAATAGACTTCGATCAAAAGGTATACCGCTCCATGATTGGCTCTTTATTGTACCTATGTGCATCTAGGCCGGATATTATGCTTAGTGTTTGCATGTGTGTCCGTTTTCAAGCTACACCGAAGGAATCACACCATAAGGCTGTGAAACATATTCTTCGATATCTAGCTCACACTCCAACACTTGGATTATGGTATCCCAAGGGCTCGGCTTTTGATCTCATTGGATATTCTGACTCTGACTATGCTGGTGACCGTGTGGACCGCAAGTCAACATCAGGCACATGCCATTTCCTCGGACGATCCTTAGTATGTTAGTCCTCGAAGAAGCAGAACTGCGTATCACTCTCTACTGCTGAAGCTGAGTATATTGCTGCTGGCTCTTGCTGTGCTCAATTGCTATGGATGAAGCAAACCCTCAAGGACTACGGCATCAATGTGAAGAATGTGCCACTCTATTGCGACAACGAGAGTGCCATCAAAATTGCTCATAACCCAGTTCAGCACTCAAAGACAAAGCACATCGAGATTCGTCATCATTTTCTTCGAGATCATGTGTTGAAGGGTGACATCTCTATTGATCCCGTGAAGTCTGAAGAATAGCTAGCGGATATCTTCACAAAGCCCTTGGATGAGAAGAGATTTAGCAAGTTGCGGTGTGAGCTAAATATCTTAGAATCTTCGAATGTCCTTTGAAAAGGACACACATCCTAACACTTATGCAAATTGATGACTTAGATGTGCAACACACGAAGAAACGTTTTTCTTCAATCAATGAAGACTAACCCTCTAAGTGTGAAGAAATTAATAAAGAATTTGATTCTCAGAGCCCTACGACATTTGTACGCGGTGTCTGAAATCATCACTCCTACACGGTGGGTCACGCCACCACAAAAAGTTGAAAATCTTCAAAATTTGAGTTTTTCATCATTGTGCAAATTCTTCAAACTTTCAAATTCTTCAACTTTGCAAAATCTTCACTCTTTCCGTCTATGTTCTTCATTGACTATATATATATATATTTGAGTTTTCTATCCTCTACAGCATTCACTTATTGCTAATTCTTCAAGTTGTTTTTCTTCTAAGTGAATGTGATCGGACCCTTTCCCCCTCTATGCTAAACTCAACCCAGTCTGTCCACAAATTCCTCATATGCTTTCTATTTGAAACCCGTTCAAAGTCTTCACTGTGTCCTTGACAGCTGAAGAATTTGCGAACGAAACATTAAAATATTCTTATCTGAATTTTCGGCTTTTGCCGCTCAAACCGTTCCATATCCCTCGATGAGATTTATCTATTCACCCGCGATCAAACACGATCTCCACTTCACAGTACGTGGGTGACACATGTCGCTAGGATGAGAAGGGTCAGGGGCATGTTCGTCCATTTTCCTCGGACAGGCGGTTTTTTCACCTCGGCTATAAATAACCCTCACCCTCCTCAGATTTCTCCTCCCGCTCGATCTCACTTCCCTCGCTCGAGCTCTCAGACCTAGCACCGCCGCTACATTCCATCGTCGCCGGTGAGGAAGAGCTTCACTGCCTCGACCTCGTCGCCGTCGTACTCACGCCGGCCGCGGAAATCTTCACTCCGCCGCCGCCGTAGCTGTTTTCCATCGCCAAGTTAGGGCGTGGAAGATCTGAACGGACGAACATCTCCACTGCTACTCTTAGTTCGTCGTGTTCTTCGTCAAGGGTAAATAAAATTTATTTTTACTGCCCTTGTTGATTCTGATGATTTCCACAAAATCTTTAAAAGGTGTTTATTCTTCAACTTTCATGTTCTTAAACACCAACTTGCTTCTGTCCTTGATCAGTTTCTCTAAGCAACGTTTTTCTTCAAGATTCCTCAATTGTGTGGATTTTCAATCTATACAACTCTGGAACCTAAGTCAAAATGCTTAGTGAAATTCCTCAAGACACCCCTGGTCTTCTTCCTCAAACTTGATACTTTTGAAAATCTTCTGAGAACGCATATGACCTCTCCAAAACTCTTCGCACCTATATTCTGTTCACAGGTACACATGTCCGCTGCTGAATCTCTAGGTTCTCATCAACTTAACTCATTTGCAGCATTCCTTGAAGAAAAATTGCATACCTCATCAGAAAATTCGATTGTTCAAAATCCTCAAGTGAAGAAAATGGCTGATGGTAAAAGACCTCAGAAGGGAGGAAAGAGGCCAGAAACAAATACTGCTTTTGAGATCCCTGATGACATCTATGATGAATATTGTACTCCTGATGAAGCAACTCATGGCAAGGAGAACAAAAATCAGCGCAAAGTGCGCATTCAGAAGATTGAGAGGAGATGGGCAAGAGAATGGAGGGAATATCGCTATGTCACTCCCAAGTACATGAAGAAATTCGCTGTTAACCCTCCATGTCCAAGACCTCCATTGGCTCCTGGCCAAGAAGCTGATCCCACTAGCATCAGAAGAGGTGAGGAATTTCCTCAGGAGTGGGCTAAGCGTCAAGCCAAGCTGGCCAAAGTGGCTAAAGAGGCAGTGAAGAAATTCAATGAAGATTCTGTTGCTGCCGCCGCTGAGGCCTCTGCTATCAAGCCTAAGAAGGCAATGCTGAAGAAATCAGCTGTCAAGACAAGTTCCTCAGCTGCAATGCCCTCACGGCCAAGCTCTTCAAAGCCCTCACGGCCTGTTCCTCAAGCAAATTCCTCAAAAGCAGCTCCAACTCCCTCGGTTGCAAAATCCTCAGCTGCTCCTGCAAAGTCCTCAGCACCTGTGCATCTTGCCACATGCCAAAGGACTACTGGAATCTCAATTGCTTCAGGAGTCTCTGCAAGTTCTTCAGCTCCACCTCAGTCTTCAACAACTCCGACCTTGCTGAAGAAAAAGGCCACTGCTGGATGAGGCACAAGGCCAAGTCCTCACAAGAAGCAAGTCGCCTTTCAGGTTCCGTCAAGCGAAGACGAAGCTGATGATGAAGAATTAGCTGAGATCATCAGAGATCGACAACAAAGGGCCTCCAGTGCCAAAGGCAGTGTTGTGCCCCTCATGCTGGATCCAAGGAAGATCCTTGATTTTATTGATCTATGGCACAAGGATCCAAATACACCTTTACCTGAATTAAACCTCACTCCTGGTCAAAGTCACATGTTGACGGCCTTCATAAATGAAGAGAAATGGAAATTTGAAAAGGCCAGGCAGGTGAAGAAGGCTCAGTACAAGAAGGAGCGTTTTCTGAAGAACAATGTTGTGAAAATGTCTCCTGAAGAACTTGCGTCTATGCAGGCTGAGATCAAAGCACTCGGTGATGAATTTCATGCATTCCATGCAGATTGGCTAGGTGCCAAAGTCAGATTCGTCAGAATGGCAAAAGGATTTACTCCAAGTGTTGCAGCTTCATCGCAACCCAAATTTCCTTAGACTGGAACATCTGTTCCGTCTGCTGAAGAAAATGAAAGCGCCAGAGCTGATGAAGAAATTCCAGTCTCTGAAGAAAATGCAAGGGCAACCTCCAATATTGCGCCTGAAGAGCAATCCAGGCCAGTTGAAGCATCTGCTACTGTGCCTGAGGAATCTGAACAAGCCAGGGCAACTGCATCAGTTGTGCCTGAAGAAATTCAACCAATTTCCTCTGCTCCTCCTGCACCGATGACAAGCATCAACCTTCCTTCTGCAACAGAAGCGAAGAAATCCAAGGCTGCGGAGCGAGCAGCTGTGAAGAAAAGGAAAGCATCTGCCTCCTCAGAGTCTTCAGCTCCCAAGAAAGTGAAGACTTTGACGAGTTCATCTGAAAACCCAATTGATGCTATTCCAATATCAAGCATGCCATCAAAGGAGATCATTCCCTTTGGTGAGGAATATGAAATTCCAAGTAAATCTGATGAAGAAGATCCTTCTGCTGCTTCGATAGAGCAGATGGATGAAGAAATTGAAGTGGATACTTTCCCTTCAACCCCACTGGTATCATCGCCCATGCCTCAGTTCACAGCTGAAGAGGCAGGCGTCGAAGGAATTGAAGAAGATGAGGATGTGGATATTGGGTCTACAACACCTATTCTAAATGATGACTTTTGGGAAAGTCATCACCCCAATTCACCTCTGACAACCCCTCTACATCATGTTCCTCAGTCCCCTGTGCCAACTGAAGAAATTCATACGGGCTCTGATGAACGTCAAGCTTCACTTCATTCTATTCCTAAAGAAGTTCCAGTCACTAGCGCTGATGTACATATGTCTGAAGAAATGGAGGCCAAGGCTGCTGCTGAAATTCCTCAGCCTGTGGCTCCAGTGGCTATACCTCAAGAGGCTGTAAATTCTTCAACTGTTAATCTTCAGCCCAAGCCACAGAACCCTCACTCCAAGAAGCAAAAGTTTAATTCTGAGGATTTCTTCAATGAGCACATATTCTTCACTGACTACAATCCCTATGACTCTGCTCGACTTCGTCGCAAGCGCTTCTGGACTGCAAGCCAGATGAACTTCTACTCCTCATTGTTGGTTGATAAGGATAAGATCTTTGAACATGAGCAAATTCCTCATGTAGATATGGAATCGCTGCCCTGCTTCACACCAGTCCTCAGTGTTCTTCATGACGCTGGGTTACTCAATTTCTGCACCGACATCTGCGATTGGAATGAAGAACTCATTCTTCAATTCTTCGCCACGCTGCACATTACTGGAAATGTTGATGATGTCAATTCATGGGTATTGGACTGGATGACCGATAATACTCATTTCAAAGTACCGGCCTCTGAATTGCTTCATGTCGTCCCAGTCAGTCCTCCCACTGAAGGTGCAAGGCTTCTCTATATTGAACCTGAACAGTCTGATCATCTGATGCAAGTGCTGATGAAGCCTTTGAAGTCAGGCCAAGCTCCAAGGACCAAATTCCTCGTCAAGGAATTGCTCTATGTGCCAAGGACAGTTTATCGCATATTAACCAAAACCCTCAGTCCAATCAAGGGCCATAACTCTGATGATGAAGAAGTTGTTGGCATTATGAAGAATCTGCTGTTCAATATCATTCACGGTATTCCTATCAACTACCACGATTTCTTCATGAGGACTTTGGCCAATGCTGCTCTGTCACCTTTTTAGTTGAAGCCTTATGCTCCCTGGATCATGAAGTTCATCAGATCAAGGTCTTCAATTCATTATAAGGCTGATTTTCAAAACCATCTCAGCTATTTGCCCCCTATTGAAGTCCTCAAATGGACTATTTCCTCAGCTGACGAGAAGGGCAAGGCTGCTATTGTTGATGAAGGTACTCGTCCATTGGATGGACAGTTTCGCAAAGCTACTTCCTATTCCACCAATGATGACTCTGCAACTCAAGATTCTGCCGCCAAAGCTTCAGAACATCATCCTCAAGCCACAGCTCCGCATGTGATGACTGATCATGAACTTCTCCTTAGTCTTCATCAGAAAGTTGATCGAAATCACAAGTGGGTCAAGCGTCAGTTTGGTGCAATTCTTCAGAACATGACAGTCACTCAAAATACTGTGAAGAAGAATCACTACTACTTGCATGAAGTCTTTGACCGCACTTGGGCGATTCTGTCTAATGTTCATAGTGCTGAAGAACTCAAGGAGATGGGCTTCCAACAGGACTTTGACTGGTCTCAGCCACCTTCGAAGAAATTCAAGAAAGTCAAAGTTCCTCAGCTTGTTGCCAGTTCATATTCTTCATCGCGTGAGACGGATGAAGCTGAAGACTTGAACGACACTGCGGCAAGCCCTACCTCAACGGACGACCCCAACAATGCTGGCGCTCCTCCATCGACATCATGATGATATTCTTCAGGGGCGTTAGTCCTCATTTTTCGTCCCTTTTGGTCATTCGATGACAAAGGGGGAGAAATTTGAGTTAGTCTTCAAGCGGGTCTTATATATGGGCTATATTTCTGTTAAGTTACAACTCTTGCTTTTCTGAGGTGTTTGCTCTGATGAGTTGTAAACTTAAGTCCTATGGTGGTCTGATACTTTTGCTCTGTTTTTCTGCATGCTATTTCCTCAAGTACCTTAATGCACGCATGCTGAATTTCGTCAGACACCATATCTCATCATGCATTTCAAATTCTTCATATCATATGTTAAATGCGTGTATGAATTTCAAGATATAGGAGGAGATCTCCATGATATTACTGAACAATGTGCATTTGCTATTTCAAAGCAAATTCCTCAAATATGCACATCTTCAGGGGGAGTTCTTCTATATCTTGCAATCAAATTCCTCAATATCAGTATTTACACTTCATATGTTTATCCCCGTTGAAAACTTAACCTATATTGTCATCAATCACCAAAAAGGGGGAGATTGTAAGTGCATCTAGTGCCCCTTAGTGATTTTGGTGTATTGAAGACTTATAGGTTAAGGGACTAATGCGTTTGTGAGTGTACACAAGTCTATAAGTCTATGAGGAGTTTGTTATTTACGATGAATGTCGACCCCTAAAAATGAATGTCTTCAACTGAAGACTTTGGTTTTCTTGAAGACTTTGAAAGTGAAGAAATTGGTGTGACCCTGAAGACTTGATATTCATGCGAGGATTATGAAGCGTGAAGACTTTTGTTTTCGTAGTTTCATTTTCTTCTTCTTGAGTCATAGGAGACACCGTACTGTTAAAGGGGGTCGAGGTAAAACTAAGGAAAAGTTTCCAAGTGATGCTCAACTCAAAATCCTACACCTACCCAATCCTTTCGAGTGAAGCCATTGGAAATCTCATACAGTTTAGTCAAGTTCTTCAGTGACAGAGACGAAGTTCTTCTGTTCTCTGAGGAATTTGTTCTGACTGAGGAGTTAGGAATTCGCTAGTGCGGATTGCCTACAAGTGAGGAACATGATAGCCCTGAGGAATTTGATACTCAAATATCCGACCGTTGTTGTGCTGTGCGCCAGTTGTCCAAATATCCTACCCACCTAACGGTCATATCATTGAAGGGCATTTATGTCTTATCATATCGGGCTGCTCCCTAGGCTATAAATAGCCGCCCCCTACAACCACTAGCTGGTTGGCTGCTCCGAGAGATAGATTGACACTTGTCATTTAGAGCATCCCATCCTCCGAGGACTTTGAGCGAAAATCATCAAGTGAGGAAAAACCCAAAAACCCAAACACCTACAAACCCAAAGTGATTGAGCATCACTGAAGAGATTGTTCCTGTGTGGAACCGACGCTTGTTACCTTTGAGGACTGTGCATCCTCCAGACGGTTAGGCGTCATGGTCTAGAGCATCCAAGAGGAAATTGTGGATTGCCGAGTGACCGAGTATGTGAAGGTTTGGAAGTCACCTGAAGACTTACCACGAGTGATTGGGCGAGGTCTGTGTGACCTTAGCTCAAGGAGAATACGGTGAGGACTATGTGTCCGGGACTGTGTGTCCTCAGGTTTAAATACCTAGCCGCTCTAACCAGACGTACAACTGTCACAGCAGTTGAAACTGGTCTACCAAATCATTGTCTTCACCGAGCTACTGGTTCTATTTCCTCAACCCTTTCATTTCCTCGCATACTTGCTATGTATTTGATCATTACTGTTTGAAGACTTTGACTGAAGACTTTCTCAATTTCCTCAGTTCAATTTCTTCAGTCAGTTTGTCTTCAGCCTGCTTATCCTGTGTTTACGCTACTCGTACTCTGTGCTTGTTTTCATTTCATCATGATGACTGTGCTACTGCTCTGTTATGCTTGCATCTGAGTACTTATTCCGCTACTAAGTAGTTCGTCGCTTAGGAATTTCCTCACCTTGAAATTCCTCAGTGACGAATTTGTAAAAATCGCCTATTCACCCCCCCTCTAGTCGATATAACGCACTTTCTAGTCGATATTACTGCTCTGTTATGCTAGCAGGAAAGTATCAACAGCAGGTTACAGGTAAACAGGCTATGCAGCAGATATAGGACAACAGTAGCAGCAGTAACTTCTAATGCAAGCATAAGAGAGATGAGAGTGGGCGATATCGGAATGCTCAAAATGGGGGTGCTTGCCTGTCTGCTCGACGGCAAGGGCAGGGTCGTCGGGGACGTAGTCGTACTCTGGAGCGGCGTCTGCCTCAGGAGCTACGGCAACGTCGGGGTCTACCGAAAGAGAAGAGGGGGAAGAAACAAGTAAATACAATGCAAGCAGATGCAACACAGTGCGTGCGTTGCTATGATACAGTGCAGGGTTGCCTAAATATGCCTCTAAGTCATTTTAGTTATTTTTAGAATTAATCTGGGATTTAATAACCGGTGTGTGTGCACTATTCATCTACTGGAATCGGGCTCGGAGTTACGAGTTCTCTTACATAGGAGGTTCCGGCATCAAAACAGACGGCACGATCAGACTCGTATCGTCGTTCTGAGCAACTTTCATGTTTTAACATATCCGATCTGAGCTACGGTTTAAAAGATATTAATTTTTAAAGTTTAAATGATTTTCTGGAATTTATTTATTTTAACAGAAAAGGGGATTATGACGTCACCATGAGGTAATGCTGAAATCAGCAAGTCAACAGTCGGCTGACCAGTCAAACCTGACATGTGGGTCCAGTGGGACCCACATGTCAGCCTCTGTTTAGACTAACAGTGGATTCGTTTAATTAGCAGGGTTAATTAGGGAGTGGGCCCCATCTATCAGTGAGACATTTAGACTAACTAATTGATTTTAATTATTAAAGCGTTTTATTTAAGCTAATTACTAGCGGGGCCCACATGTCAGTGGCTGGGCCGCGCCCAGTCAGCACGTTGTCCACGGTCAGCATGGTCAACTGGGGCCAGGGGGCCCACTGGCAGTGACTGGGAGGTGGGGCCCCATCAAGCCACGTCGGCGGCCGGCGCCGGAGACGCGCCGGCGACCGTTTTCGCGGCGGAGGATCGCCGGAGTGGCTCGGATTTGCTCCACACTTCACCAAAACGCGCGCGGTAACTTGCGTTAGAAAGCTAGCGCTCGCGCGCATCGCGTGGTGCTCAAAGCTCCGCTGGAGGTGACCTAAATCGACGGCGGCGTCCATCCTTGCGGCGGCCAGAGTTCGGGCTTGGGCAGAAACGGTGCTAGGAGGTACGGGGGAACGTGCACGCGTGCTCACAGGACCCGCACGAGCTCCAGGAGCTCGATGCTGGGCTCGGACGAGCACGACAGTGACTGCGGTCACGGCGGCGAGGTGCTCTGCGGCGGCGAGCTCATGGCATCGACGGTGGGCAGCGCAAAGCGATGGAGAGGAAGGTTGGGAGCTCACCGAGCGGCTATGAAAAGCCCTTGGTGGCTTAGGAGCAGCAGACGGCGCCGGAGACGACGAAGCTCGCCGGAGGCAGAGAGGTGCGGGCGCGGCTCGATCCGCTTGCTGCAGGGCTCCCTGGCTCCTTCTGCTCGGCGTAGTCGACGGAGTTGAGCACGGCGACGCGCCTGGACGAGGTGGTGCGGCTCGAGAACGGCGGTGGCCGCGAAGACGAGCGGGGACGGCGGCGGTGGCGTTCTGCCGCGGTGGATCTGAGGAGGAAGGAGGCGGGGCGAGTGAGGGGAGGAGCTGAAGAGGGGCTAGGGTAGAGCCAGGGGGCTCGGGGTCTTAACAGCGCACGGGCGACGGCGGATGGGCGACGCGTGCGGCGGCCGTCGCCGTGTCGGCGCGCGGGCGCGACAGCGCGAGAGGAGGGGGAACGACCGCGCTGGGCTGGGCCAGCTGGGCCGTTTGTCAGGGCACTGTGCACTAAGGCCCAGTGCACAGTGCCTCGCTTTCACTTTTCTGTTTTCTGTTACACATTTTCTTTTATTCTTTTCTGATTTGAATTAGTTAGGGCTCTTATGCACTTTTGTAAAATGCGGAACTTGGTCCAAATAATGCAAGGCAATAATACCCTTCACCGAAAACTCGTTTGGACAGAATTGGATTTCATTTGAATTTAATATGATTTTAAATGGTTTTAATAATGCTGTTTTGGTGCTGTTTCATCTTGTTTGAGTCATTTGTCTAACTCCAACTTTATTGCTGATGGTTTTTCAAATGTTCCTGGATTATTTGCCATTTAATGAACATTTTCCCAACAGTGTTTGATCAACTTCATATTTTACTTTTGAATTTGAGTTGATTTTTCAGAATGGAGTTGATTTGCTTTTGTTAACCACTATGTTTAGGCACTGTAAATGATATGACTTGGCAATATTAGCAGTTGATCACAGTGGTAGTTACACAGGGGTTTTACAAGTTCTCCTCCTCTAAAAGAAATTCTCGTCCCGAGAATTTAGGAGGTAGAAGGAAAGAGGTCGGGATATTCTTCCCAAAGATGATCCTTGCGTTCCCAAGTGGCTTCATCTTCAGTGTGATTCGACCACTGCACTTTCAGGAACTTGGTCGTCTTCTGACGAGTTCGACGTTCAGCTTCATCAAGGATGCGGATCGGATGCTCCTTATAAGATAAGTCATCTTGCAACTGAAGCATCTCGTGATCCACTGCGCGGTGCAGAGATTCCTTGAAGCATTTTCGAAGTTGCGACACGTGGAAGACGTCGTGAATATGAGAGAATTGCGGTGGCAACTCCAATTTATAAGCCACCTGTCCACGTCTGGCAACAATGCGAAAGGGACCAATATAGCGAGGAGCTAGCTTGCCCTTGATTCCAAAACGACGGGTGCCCTTCATAGGAGTGACACGCAGATAAGCTTGATCACCCGGTTGATAAGTCAGACCCCATCGCTTGCGATCATAATTGCTCTTCTGACGGTCTTGAGCTGCTTTGAGATTTTCCCGGACAATTCTGACTTGTTCTTCAGTGTGTTGAATAATGTCCGGTCCAACGAGAGGTCGTTCCCCAGTTTCTGACCAATTCAGAGGGGTTTGACACTTACGTCCATATAGCACTTCGAATGGAGCCATCTTCAAGCTGGCTTGATAGCTGTTATTATAAGAGAATTCGGCAAACGGGAGAGATTCTTCCCACTTCTTACCGAATGATACTCCCTCCGTTCCGATTTATAGTGTGCCCTCGTTTTCCGTGCGACAACTTTGACCGTAAATTTGACCAACGAGACCGACTGCGGCAGGAGCAAAAATTATACCAGTGAATTCGTATTCGAAAGAAGTTTTCAATTATATAATTTTTGCTCCCGCCGCGGTCGGTCTCGTTGGTTAAATTTATGGTCAAAATTGAACCTCGGGAAGTGTGGGCGCACTATATTTTGGAACGGAGGGAGTATAACACAAGCGCGAAGCATATCTTCAAGCACTTGATTAACGCGCTCAACTTGGCCTTGGGATTGGGGATGATAAGCTGAACTCCATGTAATGTGAGTTCCCATAGCTTCTTGAAAACTTTCCCAGAACTTGGACGTGAAAAGTCAGCCACGGTCCGAACTGATCTCCTTCGGAATGCCGTGGAGTGAAACGATTCTAGAGATATACAGCTCTGCTAGTTGGCTAGCAGTGATAGTCTCCTTGACAGGTAGGAAATGAGCAACCTTGGAGAGTTGGTCGACGACGACAAGAATAGCATCGTGACCTTTCTGAGACTTAGGAAGACCAGTAATGAAATCCATCTGCACTTTATCCCACTTCCACAAAGGAATGGGGAGTGGTTGAAGAATTCCAGCAGGCTTCTGATGTTCTGCTTTCACGCGACGACATACGTCACATTCAGCAACATATCGAGCAATGTCTTGCTTCATTTTGGACCACTAGTACCTCTGTCGAAGATCGCGATACATCTTGGTGCTACCCGGATGGATAGACAGCGGTGTATCATGAGCCTCCTTCATGACCTTGTCAGTCATAAGCTCGAAGCGAGGTACTACGATGCGGTCTCGGAAATATAATGTTCCATCTTCAGCAACTGAGAAATCCCGGTACTTATCAAGGTGAAGCTCTTTCTTCATCAAGTCAATTTCAGTATCTTTGGCTTGCGCTTCCTTAATAGCCTTTTGAAGATCTGGCTGTACCACAAGGTTATTAAGAGAACCTTGGGGAACAATTCGCAGATTCAGCTGACTCAACTCCGCATAAAGACGAGGTTGAGCTCGCCTAACCATGAGGTTGTTGCAATATGACTTGCGGCTTAAGGCATCAGCCATCACGTTAGCCTTGCCAGGGGTATATGAAATACCACAGTCATAGTCCGTAATTGTTTCTAGCCATCGTTGCTGACGGAGATTAAGATCCGGTTGGGTGAACAAGTATTTCAAACTCTGATGATCGGTATAAATCTCACACCGATTACCAAGAAGATAATGTCGCCATAACTTTAATGCATAGATCACTGCAGCAAGTTCAAGATCATGCACTGGATAATTTTCTTCATGTGGACGCAATTGACGTGAAGCATACGCAATCACTCTTCGTTCTTGCATTAGGACACAGCCTAATCCCTGACGAGAGGCGTCGCAATATATCACAAAGTCCTTGCGAGAATCAGGAGGAGCAAGCACTGGAGCAGAAGTAAGCTTGTCCTTGAGGGTCTGGAAACTCTCCTGACACTTGTCTGTCCACTCAAACTTAACGCCTTTGTGGAGCAGATTAGTCAAGGGCTTGGCGATCTTGGAGAAGTTCTCGACGAATCGACGGCAATAACTGGCTAGACCGAGGAAGCTTTGGACTTGCCTGAACACGCTCCGGGTTAATGGCAATACCGTCCTTGGAAATCACATGTCCAAGGTAGGTCACTTCAGAAAGCTAGAATTCACATTTGGAGTACTTGGCATATAACTTGTGCTCTCGAAGCCTCTCCAGAACAAGGCGAAGATGTTCGGCATGTTCTTCCTTATTCTTCGAATATACTAGGATATCATCCAGGTACACCACGACAAACTTGTCGAGGTAGTCCATGAATATGTAATTCATTAAGCGGGAGAACGTAGCTGGAGCATTCGTTAGGCCAAATGACATGACGGTGTATTCATAGGAGCCATATCGAGTAACGAATGCAGTCTTTGGAATATCCTCTTCACGGACACGGACCTGGTGATAACCCAACCTCAAGTCAAGTTTAGAGAACACCTAAGATCCAGCAAGTTGATCATATAAATCATTGATCCGGGGAAGCGGATATTTATTCTGAATGGTTGCCTGGTTGATTGGACGGTAATCTTGGACCAACCTATTCGTACCATCTTTCTTCTTGACAAAAAGAGACGGTGCTCCCCAGGCAGAGGAACTAGGACGGATGAAGCCCTTCCTGAGTGACTTATCGATTTCTTCCTTAAGCTCGATAAGGTGGTGCGGAGGCATCTTGTAGGGATGTTTCGCAATAGGAGTGGTGCCAGGCTTCAAGTCTATGACGAACTCGACAGCTCTAGCAGGGGGTATTCCTGGAAGTTCTTCTGGAAAAACATCCGGGAAGTCACAGACAACTAGGATGTTCTCGATCCCCTCAAGCGGAGAAGCATTCAACGCGTTCAAGGCATAAATCTGAGCCTCGGCATTCTGAGTGATATGAGCTCGGTAGTTCACTAACTCATCTGATGGATGAAGGAGATGTACAACTTTACTGGCACAATTAATTGAGGCGTAGTGAGCCTTCAATCAATCCATTCCTAAGATAAGATCAATCGAGGAGGACTTGAGTATAATGGGAGAAGCGCGGAACTTTAACCCTTCAATATCAATGATGACATCAGGGTTGAACATGAAGGCGCGACACTGGCCCGCGGGAGTGTTCACAGCTAATGAATGGTGTAGCGCTTCACTTTTAACATCATGCATGAGTGCAAAATGTTCTGACATGAATGAATGCGATGCTCCTGAATCAAATAAAACAGTTGCAGGAACTGAATTAACAAGAAGTGTACCCATCACAGTTGCTGGTTGTTCGGGGTCTTCATTCATGTTGACATGGAAGACCTGCCCACGACCATAAGAAGGTCTGGCATTGTTGTAGCGAGGCTGAGAATTCCCACGGCCATTACCACGGCCAGCAGAAGGAAGAGCTAGCTGATTCTGACTCTGTGAGCAGTCTCTGGCACGGTGACCCGGCTGGCCACATTTGAAGCAGAGTCCATTGTCAGGACGTGGTGCTGGAGCTTGCAGAGGCTGCCTCGGTGGTGGAGGAGGCAGACGTGGTGCAGCATAGGAAGGCCTGTGCACTGGTGCTGCTGGACGGTACATGCTCTGTGGTATCCAAATGCGGCGCTTCTGGGAGGACGAGCCCGAAGATGAGCCCGCCTCACGAGTGCGTCTGGTCGCTTCTTTATGTTTCTTCAGACCAGTCTCGACCATAATAGCCTTATTCACCAAGGTGGCGAAATCAGGATAGTCTTGGACAAGCAGAGCTAACTGAATGTCATGATGCAGCCCTTCACGGAATTTCTCCTGCCTTCGGTCATCAGTGGGAACATCCTCTTCAGCGTAGTGAGACAAATCAAGAAACTCGCGCTGATAAACTTCCACAGACTTGTTGCCCTGAACAAGACTATGGAACTCGGCCTTCTTCCGTGCTATGACAGCTTGAGGAATATAGCGGGCACGGAAAGCAATCTTGAATTCTGCCTAGGTGATAACAGTACCAGGTGGTAGGGTCTGTCGGTGGGTGGCCCACCATTGTGATGCGGGAGCCTTCAGAAGGTATGTCGCAAAGGTGACATAACTGGCCGGGGCGACATCAGCAGACTCCATCTCATGGAAGATGTCACGCAGCCAGTCATCGGCATCCAGCGGGTTAACGGTGTTGCAGAAGAACGACGGGTTGAGCCGCGTAAATTCTGGCAAGGTGATGGAAGGTGGCGGCTGGTCGGCATTGGGACGGGGGAATTGCTGCATAATCCCCATCATGAATTGGCGGTTGAGTTCAAACGGTTGCATCATTGCAGCCATATAGTCAGGCGGTGGCGGCGGAGGTGGATTGTTATCTGCCATCCTGCTAAATCGACAGGGGTAGTTTAGCAGAACCCAATGCGAGTCTGAGCGACATGCATGATGTAACACGATGGAATTTAAATAGTACAGCAGATGCTTAATAGTAGTCATTAAGTCATACATATCCATACAGAGTCGGTTACATTCGGGCAGCATAACGGCGTAATTTAAAAGCTAGACATGCTAGGCGGCACGCAGACACGCGGTAAGGAAGTACACAATGAGACATAGCAAAGGCTACATCAACGTCGGAGAAAACCACTGAAACGGGGTAGCTGCAAGTGCGGACGACGGATGTTCGTCGCAGAAGGATCCTGCGCTCCATGTGCACTCTGATGCAGAACACGGTCTCGAACTGTAAGAAGAGGTCCACGTGCAGGCGTGTGACCTCCCACAGCAGGCCAATCGATCCCTAATGGCATCTCGGTCCTGCTCGGGTAAAGAATGTGCTCCGGATGTATCCCTGCACGAACAGCTGGTAACAGCTGCGTCATAGCCTCGTAGAGTCGTGCTCGAGTGGCAAACAACTCGACGGCAAGAGCTCGAACAGTGCGATCCAGAGCCTGAGTATAGTGAATCAGAACTCGCTGATCGTAACGACGAGGCTCGTACGGGGCAGAAACAGCTGTGTAGTATCCAGTAGCATCTCCAGCAGGGGCGTACGGAATGTACCGATACTCAGAGGCATCCAAGTCAGCGCTGAGCTGTCCTTGGAGATGTGCGATAGCAGAGTAGGCGGCATCATGGACTGCCATCTCAATTGTCACGCCGATACCGTGAAAAAGGTGTAACTCAGTGTCTGAGTCATCCTGCTGATCGTAGATGCGAACATCAGCATAGTACTGCTCCTGGTTGAACTCACGATAAACCTCGTAGACCATGTACTCGGGGCACCAGCGGTATCCCAGCCTGATCAAGAGGGCGATCAGAACAGCTGGAAACCCAGGGACGTCTCGAGCACAGGTGCGAAGCACAAGCTGCGTCGTAGGGCGAGGTGGAAATAGACGGTCCATCTAAAATAAGAAGATTCAGGATTGTCATTCGATGACGAGAAACATAACAGATCTCGAATGGAAAGATTAAACAAAACAATGGAAAGGAAATGATTATCAGACTAATCAGATCAAAGACAGGGAAATCGCACTGAATCCAGCTCTCCGGGTGGATAGAATTAATGAGATCCTAAGTGTCGGTGTTAGTAAATTTCATTAAACCCGAATAGATGAGAGATTAGAATCCCGGAGTAAAGACGAGGAATAAAAGATCCTATTACCACCCAGTTGGCGACGTGGGCCCGTAAGCCACACAGCCAAGTTAGTAAAACAGTTTTCGACCACTAGACTCAACTTCGGCCAAAGAGTTGGAAAGGCGGACTCCTAGAGGCAGTCGGCTCTGATACCAACCTGTGACGACCCCGGCTTAATCGGGCACTAACCATACACGCAAATGCACACGATCAAGCCTAAGGACTCACTTGAAGATATCACAACACAACTCTAAAACATAAATAAAGTCATACAAGCTTTATATTACAAGCCAGGGCCTCGAGGGCTCGAATACATAGCTCGATGGCATACAAGTGTCAGCGGAAGCATTAGATATCTGGGTACAGATATATTACAGAGAGAGAGATAAGCCTTCACAGAGGCGGGGCAAAATAAAATACTACGATCGAAAAGGCGTGGGCCTCCTGCCCTGGACCCTCTGAATCCTACTCCTGGTCGTTGGTCGGCTCCTCGTAGTAGTAGTACTCTCCGGGCTGGTAGTAGTAGTGGTCGTCGAACGGGACAACTGGCTCCGGGGCTCCGTTGTCTGGATGCGACAAAGGGAAAAAGGGGGAAAAAGGAAAATAAAGCAAACGTGAGTACTCATCCGAAGTACTCAGCAAGCAAGGATCTACACTACATATGCAACATTTTCAAAGGATGGCTGTATATGTGGACTGGGCTGCAGAAATGCCAGAGTAGAGGGGAAAAGCCTAGTCCTATCGAAGACTAGCATCTTCAGCATCTCCATCAGTCTTACAGCATTAGAAGAGAGCAGAATAACATAATGTAAAGTATAGCAGTTTTATCAACCTCGGCCAGAGATTCTTCCTCGACTCCCTGCGAGAAAGCAATCCCAGAGCCGTACTATCCAGTTCTCATCTCAAGTCATGTTCTAGTTGTACCGATCGGGATACAACTCCGAGTGTCCGTTACCGTAGGACAGGCTATCGATAGAAGTTTCTTCCCTTTAGGGGTGCACCAACTTACCCACCACGCTCGCTTAACTCCGGCCGGACACACTTTTCTGGGTCATGCCCGGCCTCGGCTAAGCAACACGCCGCAACCCGACCAAATACTTAACAGAGAGGTCAGCACGCCGGACTAAACCTATGCCCCCAGGGGTCTTGGGCCATCGCCCCGGGAACTCCTGCACGTTGCGTCAGGCGGCCGAGAGCAGACCTAGCAACCCCTTAATACAAGCGCAATTGCTTAACCAGTCCAACTCGGCGCGCGCCACTCAGTCGCTGACGTCCGTTAAGCTCCGGCTGAAGTATACGACGCAGAACGCCCATACTATGCCCACGTGATGGTTAGTGCTATCAGGCCAGAGGCCCCTCGGATCAAATATCCAAACCGTTAGTGGATTAGGAGCGTGCGTTAATGAGCAGAGACTCATGATCGATGTGACCCCGTCGCCCCGTCTCGAGGATTTGCGGCAAGGGCTAAGAATGCCCAGCCACGCCTCGTAGTTATCTCGTGGGCACCTCTCAGGTCAACCCGACTCCACATCAGTTCGTATCCATGCTCGCGCGGGTACCCCTCAGGGCCGACCCATCTTTAGTATCATGTTATCATGGTTCAGTGTTCGGTCATAGTAACCAAGTCTCCGTGTGTCTGACACCAAAGGGGAACCCTGAGGAATCACCATCGATGGAATTCCCGCTCGAATGCTATCGTTAAGGTGAACGAATGAGGAATCACCCTCGAGGTCCACACTTGAGAAGTTGCACGACGAAGTTGTTTTCGGGGGTGGTGTAGGAGGAATCACCCTCGCTTACCACGACCGAATAACTAACCTACAAGGTTATCATCAGAAGTGCTGACGAGGTATCACCCTCGGCACTCGATAGTAACCTAGTAGAGTCGAGCATCTTAGGGGAAGTGACGTGCGGTGCCAGGGTCTGATCTTCGATCCCGTTGCTCGGGTCTTCTGAGAGTCCAGCGGGGCAGTCGGGACAAGTGGGTCTCTGATAAGGCTCTACCCATCCTATACTAAACAGTTTAGGATAGCAGGAAAGTATCAACAGCAGGTTACAGGTAAACAGGCTATGCAGCAGATATAGGACAACAGTAGCAGCAGTAACTTCTAATGCAAGTATAAGAGAGAAGAGAGTGGGCGATATCGGAATGCTCAAAATGGGGGTGCTTGCCTGTCTGCTCGACGGCAAGGGCAGGGTCGTCGGGAACGTAGTCGAACTCCGGAGCGGCGTCTGCCTCAGGAGCTACGGCAACATCGGGGTCTACCGAAAGAGAAGAGGGGGAAGAAACAAGTAAATACAATGCAAGCAGATGCAACACAGTGCGTGCGATGCTATGATGCAGTGCAGGGTTGCCTAAATATGCCTCTAAGTGTAAGTGCATCTAGTGCCCCTTAGTGATTTTGGTGTATTGAAGACTTATAGGTTAAGGGACTAATGCGTTTGTGAGTGTACACAGGTCTATAAGTCTATGAGGAGTTTGTTATTTACGATGAATGTCGACCCCTAAAAATGAATGTCTTCAACTGAAGACTTTGGTTTTCTTGAAGACTTTGAAAGTGAAGAAATTGGTGTGACCCTGAAGACTTGATATTCATGCGAGGATTATGAAGCGTGAAGACTTTTGTTTTCGTAGTTTCATTTTCTTCTTCTTGAGTCATAGGAAACACCGTACTGTTAAAGGGGGTCGAGGTAAAACTAAGGAAAAATTTCCAAGGGATGCTCAACTCAAAATCCTACACCTACCCAATCCTTTCGAGTGAAGCCATTGGAAATCTCATACAGTTTAGTCAAGTTCTTCAGTGACAGAGACGAAGTTCTTCTGTTCTCTGAGGAATTTGTTCTGACTGAGGAGTTAGAAATTCGCCAGTGCGGATTGCCTACAAGTGAGGATTATGATAGCCCTGAGGAATTTGATACTCAAATTTCCGACCGTTGCTGTGCTACGTACCAGCTGTCCCAAAATATCTACCCACCTAACGGTCATATCATTGAAGGGCATTTATGTCTTATCATGTCGGGCTGCTCCCTAGGCTATAAATAGCCGCCCTCTACAACCACTAGCTGGTTGGCTGCTCCGAGAGATAGATTGACACTTGTCATTTAGAGCATCCCATCCTCCGAGGACTTTGAGCGAAAATCATCAAGTGAGGAAAAACCCAAAAACCCAAACACCTACAAACCCAAAGTGATTGAGCATCACTGAAGAGATTGTTCCTGTGTGGAACCGACGCTTGTTACCTTTGAGGACTGTGCATCCTCCAGATGGTTAGGCGTCATGGTCTAGAGCATCCAAGAGGAAATTGTGGATTGCCGAGTGACCGAGTATGTGAAGGTTTGGAAGTCACCTGAAGACTTACCACGAGTGGTTGGGCAAGGTCTGTGTGACCTTAGCTCAAGGAGAATACGGTGAGGACTAGGTGTCCTGGACTGTGTGTTCAGGACTGGGTGTCCGGGACTGTGTGTCCTCAGGTTTAAATACCTAGCCGCTCCAACCAGACGTACAACTGTCACAGCAGTTGGAACTGGTCTACCAAATCAGTGTCTTCACCGAGCTACTGGCTCTATTTCCTCAACCCTTTCATTTCCTCGCATACTTGCTATGTATTTGATCATTACTGTTTGAAGACTTTGTCTGAAGACTTTCTCAATTTCCTCAGTTCAAATTCTTCAGTCAGTTTGTCTTCAGCCTGCTTATCCTGTGTTTACGCTACTCGTACTCTGTGCTTGTTTTCATTTCATCATGATGACTGTGCTACTGCTCTGTTATGCTTGCATCTGAGTACTCATTCCGCTGCTAAGTAGTTCGTCGCTTAGGAATTTCCTCACCTTGAAATTCCTCAGTGATGAATTTGTAAAAATCGCCTATTCACCCCCCCCTCTAGTCGATATAACGCACTTTCAATTGGTATCAGAGCAAGGTACTCCCTTGTTCTGTGTGATTTTGGTTTAACCACCTGGAGTTTTAGTTATGTCGACTGCAGGCATGATCAAGGTCTCAGCTGGGTGTCCTACCTTCGATGGGACGGACTACCCCTACTGGAAGAACAAGATGCGCATGCATCTTGAGGCAATTGACAATGACCTCTGGTATGTTGTGGAAAACGGTGTTCCCTCTGTCACTCCTTCCGTAAACGCTGCTGATGTGAAGAGATTCAAGCAACTCGACTCTCAAGCGAAGAATATCATATGTGGCCATCTGAGCAAAGGGCAGTATGGCAGAGTGAGTGCTTTGGAGACAGCTAAGCTTATCTGGGATAGGCTGTCCAAGGTCAACGAAGGAGTCTCAACTCAACGTGACTCTCGAGTTGACGTTCTTCGCAATCTCTTCAACCGCTTCAAAAGACTCGACAACGAAAATGTTCAGCAAACCTTTGATCGCCTCACTGACATTTCAAACGAGCTTCATGCACTGGGTGCCACTGACATCACCGACCATGAGGTGGTGAAGAAATTGCTGAGGTCACTCGATTCTTCATTCGATACACTGGCACTGATGATTCAAGAACGTGGTGACTACAAGTCACTTGATCCTGCTGATATCCTCGAGAGGCTAAATACTCATGAATTCCAACTAGCTGAGAAGAGAGATCTCTACGGACTGAGCTATGGTAGATCTCGTGCACTGAAAGCCAAGGCAGTCTCTGAATCTGAAGATGAAGATTCTGGTAGCAGCCTTGGTGATCCTGAAGAACTGAGTCAGGAGCTAGCAATGCTCGTGAGGAAATTCCAGAAGTTCTCTAGACGTGGCCGATTCGGAAAATCCTCAAGAGGTGATGACATGAAATCAGATTCCTCATCCCGTGATTACAAGAAGAGAACTTGCCATAAATGCAAGAAACCTGGTCACTACATTACTGATTGTCCTCAGTGGGAGAAGGAATCAAAGAAGAAGAAATACAAGGATGATAGTTCAGATGACTCTAAGAGGAAGAAGAAATCTTCAATGTCCTCATCGTCAAGATCTTCAAAGTCTTCATCTCACAAGAAGAGCAGCTCCAAGAAAGCTCGGGCATTCATTGGCAAGGAAATGGACTCTGAAGCTGAATCTGAGGAGCATGAGGAAGAGGAGGCATCTGAGGAGTCAGACTCTGGTGTGGCGAGCCTAGCCCTCGCTACTGCTTACGTTAGCAAGTCCATCTTCAACACTGAGGAAAATGGCTTCCCCAACACTGCTGATGACGGCAACGATGACTATGCTCCCACCTATTGCTTCATGGCAAAAGGTGCCAAGGTACTCAAATATCCCTCCTCTGAATCAAGTGAGGATGAATCTGATGATAACCTCAAACCCAGCTATTCCAAACTTGCTAATATTGCTGTTAAACAACAAAAGGCTTTGGAAAAGGTTCAAAATATGCTAGACAAAAGCGATGATCTGTTAGGTGAGGAAATGGATCGAACTCAAACACTGACTGATAATCTTCAGCAACTACAGTCTAAGTTTGACAACCTTCAAGGTCGTCATGACACTCTCCTAGCCGATCATGAGAAGCTTTCTTATGAATTTCTTCAAAGAAAGCAAGATCTTGAGAAGCTAAGGGTGAGTCATGAAGATCTTCAGAAGGAAAATGATTCCTTGCTTGCTCAACAGATCAGTTCCGCTTAGGAAGAATTTATTCCACCATGCTTGAAATGCATTCAACGTGAAACTGCTAATTCTTCACCTGAATGTTCAAATGCTTCTATTGCTGCAAATTCTTCAACTATCTCTGTGGTCACAAATTCCTCATCTGAGGATACCACTAGTATCACTGACGAAAATGCAGGGTTGAAGGAATTGTATGTGACAGGCATGTACAAAAGCCTCAAAGGGCATCAGACTCTTTGTGATGTGCTCAAAAAGCAGATCTTGAACAGGAACCCTAGGAAAGAGGGTATTGCCTTTGAGAGGAAACTCAATGCTGATGGAACCTACTGGAAACCGGAGCAGTATCCCAAAACCTCATGGGTTGCTGCGAAGGGACCTCCCGTAGATCCATCCACTTTATCTGGCTTTACTTGTGAATCCTCATATTCATCTGATGAGTCATTTGACTCCAACTATAAATTGTTCAAAAATCAGAATGGTGAGGTATTTGCTAGATATGTTGGATCTAACTGCAGGAATGGTCCCCCTATGAAGAAAATCTGGGTTCCCAAAAAGTGCCTTGAAAGTCTTCAGGTGAATGTCCTCATGACACCACCTGTGAAGAATAAGAACCCCAGATCAAATTCTTCATATGAATCAAATTCCTCACATGGATCAAAGTCCTCACATGAACATCATCGTGCTAACACTTCTGTTTCGCAGGGAAAACCTAAGGGCTATGAATATATGCATTATTCTTCAAATCATTATGTTCATAAGTCCTCGAAGAATTTCTCTGCTTATTCATATGCTTACCCTAACCCCTCTTATGTGAAACGAAGTGGTCTGGCTTCTATGCCACCTTTCTCTTATGGAGCTCGCAGAATGATGAACTCTTTGCCACCCCTCCAGATGTGGGTGGTGAAGAAAAGGAACTAATCTCTTATGCAGGGTCAGGTCTCCAGACGAACTAAATCGTCTGAAGAATTTGCTGGAGACCTGAAATGCTTGAAAGGACGGAAGCTAATCATGAAGAAATGATTTATTCATTTCTCACGTCCTCACATTGCTATATATACATATGTTGCTTTAATTGATGAAATATGTCTGATGAATTTGATGTCATATTCTTCACTCTGAAGTATATGAGTTCGTAAGATGCACTAATTCATCTGCAGGATGATTTACCCAAAGCTACTGAGTGGGTCCTCGATAGTGGATGTACAAATCACATGACCGGTGACAAGAGCTTACTGATGAATACTCCTTTATCTCCATCACACTTGAAGCATATCACCTACGCTGACAAAGGCAAAAGCAAGGTATTGGGTCTAGGTAGGGTTGCAATCTCAAAGGATCGACACATGGATAAAGTCATGCTTGTCGAGTCCCTCGGATTCAACCTCATGTCTGTCTCAATGCTTTGTGATCTTGATATGGTTGTTGTCTTTGGCAAATATCGTTGCTTAGTGCTCATGGAATCTGACAATTCCAAAGTCTTTGAAGGCTTTAGGAGAGGAGACTTGTATATTGTTGATTTCTCTGCAGGACCACAGCCTGCCACTTGTCTACTTGCTAAAGCGTCAGAAGGCTGGCTATGGCATCGACGACTGGGTCATGCTGGCATGAGGAACTTACACACGCTCGTGAAGAAAAAGCACGTCATTGGAATCGAGGGTGTCAAATTCCTCAAAGATCATCTTTGTGGGGCTTGTGAGGCTGGAAAGATGACCAGAGCCAAGCACCCCTCGAAGACTATCATGACTACTTCTCGTCCTTTTGAATTGCTTCATATGGATCTCTTTGGCCCTACTCATTATGCCACACTAACAAATGCAACATCTCTATATGTCTTTGTCATTGTTGATGACTATTCTCGTTACACATGGGTGCATGTCATTACTTACAAGACTGAAGTGCAGGAAGTCTTCAGACGATTTTCCTCAAGGGCTTCGACGAATTTCGGCGTGAAGATCAAGCATATACGTAGTGACAATGGGACTGAGTTCAAGAATACTGGTCTTGATGACTATCTCGATGAACTTGGTATTACTCATGAGCTATCTGCCCCATACACTCCTCAGCAGAATGGCGTTGTGGAGCGCAAGAACAGGACTCTTGTTGAGATGGCTCGCACCATGCTTGATGAATACAAGACACCTCGTCACTTCTGGCCTGAGGCAATTGATACTGCATGCCACATCATCAACAGGGTATATCTTCACAAATTCTTCAAGAAGACCTCATATGAACTCCTCACTGACAAGAAACCCAATGTGAGTTATTTCAAAGTCTTCGGTGCTAAATGCTGGATTAGAGATCCACATCACAATTCTAAATTTGCACCGAAAGCACATGAAGGTTTTATGCTTGGTTACGGAAAGGACTCGCACACCTACAGGGTCTTCAATGCCTATCACAACAAGGATGTTGAAACTATAGATGTGCGGTTCGATGAAACTAACGGCTCGCAAAGAGAGCACCTACCTCCTGTGCTAGATGAAAAGACGCCTGAGGAAACCATCAAGTTCAAAGCTACTGAGGATGTCATTCCTACCAAAGAATCTGCTGAAGAAATCATTCCAGAACATGAAGAACAGCATGCTGGCGCATCTGAAGAAAATGGCTCTGAAGAAAATGCTGAGCCAAATCAAAGTCGTCAACCTGCTCATCCCCGCGTTGCAAATGAAGTACAGATTGAGAGAATCATCAACGACATCAACGCACCAGGTCCTCTGACTCGCTCAAAAGCTTCACATTTATCTAACTTTTGTGGGCATTTTGCTTTCGTCTCTATCACAGAGCCCACCAAAGTTGATGAGGCATTTCTGGAGCCTGAATGGATTCAAGCAATGCAAGAGGAATTACATCAATTCAAGCTGAACAATGTGTGGGAGCTTGTCAAGCGACCGAACCCATGCAAGCACAATATCATCGGTACCAAATGGATCTACCGCAACAAGCAAGATGAAAATGGCCTAGTGGTGAGGAACAAGGCTCGTCTTGTAGCTCAAGGCTACACACAGGTTGAAGGAATTGATTTCGATGAGACTTTTGCACCTGTTGCTAGACTTGAGGCTATTCGCATATTGCTTGCTTATGCTACCCATCATAATATCATCTTATATCAAATGGATGTGAAAAGTGCATTCCTCAATGGTAAGCTTGAGGAAGAAGTATATGTTGCTCAACCCCCAGGTTTTGAAGACCCTAAACATCCTGACAAAGTCTTCAGACTCAATAAGGCCCTCTATGGCCTCAAGCAGGCCCCTCGGGCGTGGTATGATACTCTGAAGGAATTCCTCATGAAGAAAGGCTTCAAACCCGGTTCACTCGACCCAACTCTTTTCACCAAAACCTATGATGATGAATTATTCGTGTGCCAAATATATGTTGATGATATTATCTTTGGTTGTACTAACCAACATTACAGTGACGAATTTGCTTACATGATGAGTGAGGAATATCAATTGTCCATGATGGGAGAATTGAAATTCTTCTTAGGTCTTCAAATTCGTCAACAACATAATGGCATTTTCATTTCTCAAGAGAAATACCTCAAGGACGTTCTGAGAAAATTCGGTATGCAAGAATGCAGAGGCGTCAAAATCCCTATGCCCACAAATGGCCATCTATGCACTGATGAAAATGGAATAGACTTCGATCAAAAGGTATACCGCTCCATGATTGGTTCTTTATTGTACCTATGTGCATCTAGGCCGGATATTATGCTTAGTGTTTGCATGTGTGCCCGTTTTCAAGCTACACCGAAGGAATCACACTATAAGGCTGTGAAACATATTCTTCGATATCTAGCTCACACTCCAACACTTGGATTATGGTATCCCAAGGGCTCGGTTTTTGATCTCATTGGATATTCTGACTCTGACTATGCCGGTGATCGTGTGGACCGCAAGTCAACTTCAGGCACATGCCATTTCCTCGGACGATCCTTAGTATGTTGGTCCTTGAAGAAGCAGAACTGCGTATCACTCTCTACTGCTGAAGCTGAGTATATTTCTGCTGGTTCTTGCTGTGCTCAATTGCTATGGATGAAGCAAACCCTCAAGGACTACGGCATCAATGTGAAGAATGTGCCACTCTACTGCGACAACGAGAGTGCCATCAAAATTGCTCATAACCCAGTTCAGCACTCGAAGACAAAGCACATCGAGATTCGTCATCATTTTCTTCGAGATCATGTGTTGAAGGGTGACATCTCTATTGATCCCGTGAAGTCTGAAGAACAGCTAGCGGATATCTTCACAAAGCCCTTGGATGAGAAGAGATTTAGCAAGTTGCGGTGTGAGCTAAATATCTTAGAATCTTCGAATGTCCTTTGAAAAGGACACACATCCTAACACTTATGCAAATTGATGACTTAGATGTGCAACACACGAAGAAACGTTTTTCTTCAATCAATGAAGACTAACCCTCTAAGTGTGAAGAAATTAATAAAGAATTTGATTCTCAGAGCCCTACGACAATTGTACGCGGTGTCTGAAATCATCATTCTTACACGGTGGGTCACGCCACCACAAAAAGTTGAAAATCTTCAAAATTTGAGTTTTTCATCATTGTGCAAATTCTTCAAATTTTCAAATTCTTCAACTTTGCAAAATCTTCACTCTTTCCGTCTATGTTGTTCATTGACTATATATATATATTTGAGTTTTCTGTCCTCTACAACATTCACTTATTGCTAATTCTTCAAGTTGTGTTTCTTCTAAGTGAATGTGATCGGACCCGTTCCCCCTCAATGCTAAACTCAATCCAGTCCGTTCACAAATTCTTCATGTGCGTTCTATTTGAAACCCGTTCAAAGTCTTCACTGTGTCCTTGACAGCTGAAGATTTTGCGAATGAAACATTAAAATATTCTTATCTGAATTTTCGGCTTTTGCCGTTCAAACCGTTCCTTATCCCTCGATAAGATTTATCTATTCACCCTCGATCTAACACGATCTCCACTTCACAGTTCGTGGGTGACACATGTCGCTAGGATGAGAAGGGTCAGGGGCACGTTTGTCCATTTTCTTCGAACGAGCGGTTTTTTCACCTCTGCTATAAATACCCCTCACCCTCCGCAGAGCTCATTTACCCCGCTCGATCTTACTCACTCGCTCGAGCTCTCAGACCTAGCGCCGCCGCTACACTCCATCGTCGCCGGTGAGGAAGAGCTTCACTGCCTCGACCTCGTCGCCGTCGTACTCACGCCGGCCGCGGAAATCCTCACTCCGCCGCCGCCGTAGCTGTTTTCCATCGCCAAGTTAGGGCGTGGAAGATCTGAACGGACGAACATCTCCACTGCCACTCTCAGTTCGTCGTGTTCTTCGTCAAGGGTAAATAAAATTTATTTTTACTGCCCTTGTTGATTCTGATGATTTCCACAAAATCTTCAAAAGGTGTTTATTCTTCAACTTTCATGTTCTTAAACACCAACTTGCTTCTGTCCTTGATCAGTTTCTCTAAGCAACGTTTTTCTTCAAGATTCCTCAATTGTGTGGATTTTTAATCTACACAACTCTGGAACCTAAGTCAAAAATGCTTAGTGAAATTCCTCAAGACACCCCTGGTCATCTTCCTCAAACTTGATACTTTTGAAAATCTTCTGAGAACGCATATGACCTCTCCAAAACTCTTCGCACCTATATTCTGTTCACAGGTACACATGTCCGCTGCTGAATCTCTAGGTTCTCATCAACTTAACTCATTTGCAGCGTTCCTTGAAGAAAAATTGCACACCTCATCAGAAAATTCGATTGTTCAAAACCCTCAAGTGAAGAAAATGGCTGATGGTAAAAGACCTCAGAAGGGAGGAAAGAGGCCAGAAACAAATACTGCTTTTGAGATCCCTGATGACATCTATGATGAATATTGTACTCCTGATGAAGCAACTCATGGCAAGGAGAACAAAAATCAGCGCAAAGTGCGCATTCAGAAGATTGAGAGGAGATGGGCAAGAGAATGGAGGGAATATCGCTATGTCACTCCCAAGTACATGAAGAAATTTGCTGTTAACCCTCCATGTCCAAGACCTCCATTGGCTCCTGGCCAAGAAGCTGAGCCCACTAGCATCATAAGAGGTGAGGAATTTCCTCAAGAGTGGGCTAAGCGTCAAGCCAAGCTGGCCAAAGTGGCTAAAGAGGCAGTAAAGAAATTCAATGAAGATTCTGTTGCTGCCGCCGCTGAGGCCTCTGCTATCAAGCCTAAGAAGGCTATGCTGAAGAAATCAGCTGTTAAGACAAGTTCCTCAGCTGCAATGCCCTCACGGCCTGTTCCTCAAGCAAATTCCTCAAAAGCAGCTCCAACTCCCTCGGTTGCAAAATCCTCAGCTGCTCCTGCAAAGTCCTCAGCACCTGTGCATCTTGCCACATGCCAAAGGACTACTGGAATCTCAATTGCTTCAGGAGTCTCTGCAAGTTCTTCAGCTCCACCTCAGTCTTCAACAACTCCGACCTTGTTGAAGAAAAAGGCCACTGCTGGACGAGGCACAAGGCCAAGTCCTCACAAGAAGCAAGTCGCCTTTCAGGTTCCGTCAAGCGAAGACGAAGCTGATGATGAAGAATTAGCTGAGCTCATCAGAGATCGACAACAAAGGGCCGCTAGAGCCAAAGGCAGTGCTGTGCCCCTCATGCTGGATCCAAGGAAGATCCTTGATTTTATTGATCTATGGCACAAGAACCCTAACACACCTTTGCCTGAATTAAACCTCACTTCTGGTCAAAGTCACATGTTGACGGCCTTCATAAATGAAGAAAAATGGAAATTTGAAAAGGCCAGGCAGGTGAAGAAGGCTCAGTACAAGAAGGAGCGTTTTCTGAAGAACAATGTTGTGAAAATATCTCCTGAAGAACTTGTGACTATGCAGGCTGAGATCAAAGCACTCAGTGATGAATTTCATGCATTCCATGCAGATTGGCTAGGTGCCAAAGTCAGATTTGTCAGAATGGCAAAAGGTTTTACTCCAAGTGTTGCAGCTTCATCGCAACCCAAATTTCCTCAGACTGGAACATCTGTTCAGTCTGCTGAAGAAAATGAAAGCGCCAGAGCTGATGAAGAAATTCCAGTCTCTCAAGAAAATGCCAGGGCAACCTCCAATATTGCGCCTGAAGAGCAATCCAGGCCAGTTGAAGCATCTGCTACTGTGCCTGAGGAATCTGAACAAGCCAGGGCAACTGCATCTGTTGTGCCTGAAGAAATTCAACCAATTTCCTCTGCTCCTCCTGCACCGATGACAAGCATCAACCTTCCTTCTGCATCAGAAGCGAAGAAAACCACGGCTGCGGAGCGAGCAGCTGTGAAGAAAAGGAAAGCATCTGCATCTTCAGAGTCTTCAGTCCCCAAGAAATTGAAGACTTTGAGGAGTTCATCTGAAAACCCAATTGATGCTATTCCAATATCAAGCATGCCATCAAAGGAGATCATTCCCTTTGGTGAGGAATATGAAATTCCAAGTAAATCTGATGAAGAAATTCCTTCTGCTGCTTCGACAGAGCAGATGGATGAAGAAATTGAAGTGGATACTTTCCCTTCAACCCCACTGGTATCATCGCCCATGCCTCAGTTCACAGCTGAAGAGGCAGGCGTCGAAGGAACTGAAGAAGATGAGGATGTGGATATTGGGTCTACAACACCTATTCTGAATGATGACTTTTGGGAAAGTCATCACCCCAATTCACCTCTGACAACCCCTCTACATCATGTTCCTCAGTCTCCTATGCAAACTGAAGAAATTCATACGGGCTCTGATGAACGTCAAGCTTCACTTCACTCTATACCTGAAGAAGTTCCAGTCACTAGCGCTGATGTACATATGTCTGAAGAAATGAAGGCCAAGGCTGCTGCTGAAATTCCTCAGCCAGTGGCTCCAGTGGCTACACCTCAAGAGGCTGTAAATTCTTCAACTGTTAATCTTCAGCCCAAGCCACAGAACCCTCACTCCAAGAAGCAGAAGTTTAATTCTGAGGATTTCTTCAATGAGCACATATTCTTCACTGACTACAATCCCTATGACTCTGCTCGACTTCGTCGCAAGCGCTTCTGGACTGCAAGCCAGATGAACTTCTACTCCTCATTGTTGGTTGATAAGGATAAGATCTTTGAACATGAGCAAATTCCTCATGTAGATATGGAATCGCTGCCCTGCTTCACACCAGTCCTCAGTGTTCTTCATGACGCTGGGTTACTCAATTTCTGCACCGACATCTGCGATTGGAATGAAGAACTCATTCTTCAATTCTTCGCCACGCTGCACATTACTGGAAATGTTGATGATGTCAATTCATGGGTATTGGACTGGATGACCGATAATACTCATTTCAAAGCACCGGCCTCTGAATTGCTTCATGCCGTCCCAGTCAGTCCTCCCACTGAAGGTGCTAGGCTACTCTATGTTGAACCTGAACTGTCTGATCATCTGATGCAAGTGCTGATGAAGCTTTTGAAGCCAGGCCAAGCTCCAAGGACCAAATTCCTCGTCAAGGAATTGCTCTATGTGCCAAGGACAGTCTATCGCATATTGACCAAAACCCTCAGTCCAATCAAGGGCCACAACTCTGATGATGAAGAAGTTGTTGGCATTATGAAGAATCTGCTGTTCAATATCATTCACGGTATTCCTATCAACTACCACGATTTCTTCATGAGGACTTTGGCCAATGCTGCACTGTCACCTTTTGAGTTGAAGCCTTATGCTCCCTGGATCATGAGATTCATCAGATCAAGGTCTTCAATTCATTACATGGCTGACTTTCAAAATCATCTCAGCTATTTGCCCCCTATTGAAGTCCTCAAACAGACTATTTCCTCAGCTGACGAGAAGGGCAAAGCTGCTGTTATTGATGAAGGTACTCGTCCATTGGATGGACAGTTTCGCAAAGCTACTTCCTATTCCACCAATGATGACTCTGCAACTCAAGATTCTGCCGCCAAAGCTTCAGAACATCATCCTCAAGCCACAGCTCCGCGTGTGATGACTGATCATGAACTTCTCCTTAGTCTTCATCAGAAAGTTGATCGAAATCACAAGTGGGTCAAGCGTCAGTTTGGTGCAATTCTTCAGAACATGACAGTCACTCAAAATACTGTGAAGAAGAATCACTACTACTTGCATGAAGTCTTTGACCGCACTTGGGCGATTCTGTCTAATCTTCATAGTGCTGAAGAACTCAAGGAGATGGGCTTCCAACAGGACTTTGACAGGTCCCAGCCACCTTCGAAGAAATTCAAGAAAGTCAAAGTTCCTCAGCTTGTTGCCAGTTCATATTCTTCATCGCGCGAGACGGATGAAGCTGAAGACTTGAACGACACTGCGGCAGGCCCTACCTCAACAGTCGACCCCAACAATGCTGGCGCTCCTCCATCGACATGATGATGATATTCTTCAGGGGCGTTAGTCCTCATTTTTTGTCCCTTTTGGTCATTCGATGACAAAGGGGGAGAAATTTGAGTTTAGTCTTCAAGCGGGTCTTATATATGGGCTATATTTCTGTTAAGTTTCAACTCTTGCTCTTCTGAGGTGTTTGCTCTGATGAGTTGTAAACTTAAGTCCTATGGTGGTCTGATACTTTTGAACTGCTTTCTGCATGCTTATTTCCTCAAGTACCTTAATGCACGCATGCTGAATTCCGTCAGACACCATATTTCATCATGCATTTCAAATTCTTCATATCATATGATAAATGCGTGTATGAATTTCAAGATATAGGAGGAGATCTCCATGATATTACTCAACAATGTGCATTTGCTATTTCAAAGCAAATTCCTCAAATATGCACATCTTCAGGGGGAGTTCTTCTATATCTTGCAGTCAAATTCCTCAATATCAGTATTTACACTTCATATGTTTATCCCCGTTGAAAACTTAACCAATATTGTCATCAATCACCAAAAAGGGGGAGATTGTAAGTGCATCTAGTGCCCCTTAGTGATTTTGGTGTATTGAAGACTGATAGGTTAAGGGACTAATGCGTTTGTGAGTGTACACAGGTCTATAAGTCTATGAGGAGTTTGTTATTTATGATGAATGTCGACCCCTAAAAATGAATGTCTTCAACTGAAGACTTTGGTTTTCTTGAAGACTTTGAAAGTGAAGAAATTGGTGTGACCCTGAAGACTTGATATTCATGCGAGGATTATGAAGCGTGAAGACTTTTGTTTTCGTAGTTTCATTTTCTTCTTCTTGAGTCATAGAAAACACCGTACTGTTAAAGGGGGTCGAGGTAAAACTAAGGAAAAATTTCCAAGGGATGCTCAACTCAAAATCCTACACCTACCCAATCCTTTCGAGTGAAGCCATTGGAAATCTCATACAGTTTAGTCAAGTTCTTCAGTGACAGAGACGAAGTTCTTCTGTTCTCTGAGGAATTTGTTCTGACTAAGGAGTTAGAAATTCGCCAGTGCGGATTGCCTACAAGTGAGGATTATGATAGCCCTGAGGAATTTGATACTCAAATTTCCGACCGTTGCTGTGCTACGTACCAGCTGTCCCAAAATATCTACCCACCTAACGGTCATATCATTGAAGGGCATTTATGTCTTATCATGTCGGGCTGCTCCCTAGGCTATAAATAGCCGCCCTCTACAACCACTAGCTGGTTGGCTGCTCCGAGAGATAGATTGACACTTGTCATTTAGAGCATCCCATCCTCCGAGGACTTTGAGCGAAAATCATCAAGTGAGGAAAAACCCAAAAACCCAAACACCTACAAACCCAAAGTGATTGAGCATCACTGAAGAGATTGTTCCTGTGTGGAACCGACGCTTGTTACCTTTGAGGACTGTGCATCCTCCAGACGGTTAGGCGTCATGGTCTAGAGCATCCAAGAAGAAATTGTGGATTGCCGAGTGACCAAGTATGTGAAGGTTTGGAAGTCACCTGAAGACTTACCACGAGTGGTTGGGCAAGGTCTGTGTGACCTTAGCTCAAGGAGAATACGGTGAGGACTAGGTGTCCTGGACTGTGTGTTCAGGACTGGGTGTCCGGGACTGTGTGTCCTCAGGTTTAAATACCTAGCCGCTCCAACCAGGCGTACAACTGTCACAGCAGTTGGAACTGGTCTACCAAATCAGTGTCTTCACCGAGCTACTGGTTCTATTTCCTCAACCCTTTCATTTCCTCGCATACTTGCTATGTATTTGATCATTACTATTTGAAGACTTTGTCTGAAGACTTTCTCAATTTCCTCAGTTCAAATTCTTCAGTCAGTTTGTCTTCAGCCTGCTTATCCTGTGTTTACGCTACTCGTACTCTGTGCTTGTTTTCATTTCATCATGATGACTGTGCTACTGCTTTGTTATGCTTGCATCTGAGTACTCATTCCGCTGCTAAGTAGTTCGTCGCTTAGGAATTTCCTCACCTTGAAATTCCTCAGTGACGAATTTGTAAAAATCGCCTATTCACCCCCCCTCTAGTCGATATAACGCACTTTCACTAAGTCATTTTAGTTATTTTTAGAATTAATCTGGGATTTAATAACTGGTGTGTGTGCACTATTCATCTACCGGAATCGGGCTCGGAGTTACGAGTTCTCTTGCATAGGAGGTTCCGGCATCGAAACAGACGGCACGATCAGACTTGTATCGTCGTTCTGAGCAACTTTCATGTTTTAACTTATCCGATCTGAGCTACGGTTTAAAAGACATTAATTTTTAAAGTTTAAATGATTTTCTGGAATTTATTTATTTTAACAGAAAAGGGGATTATGACGTCAGCATGAGGTAATGCTGAAATCAGCAAGTCAACAGTCGGCTGACCAGTCAAACCTGGGACCCACATGTCAGTCTCTGTTTAGACTAACAGTGGATTAGTTTAATTAGCAGGGTTAATTAGGGAGTGGGCCCCATCTGTCAGTGAGACATTTAGACTAACTAATTGATTTTAATTATTAAAGCATTTTATTTAAGCGAATTACTAGCGGGGCCCATATGTCAGTGGCTGGGCCGCGCCCAGTCAGCACGTTGACCACGGTCAGCGTGGTCAACTGGGGCCAGGGGGCCCACTGGCAGTGACTGGGAGGTGGGGCCCCATCGAGCCACGTCGGCGGCCGGCGCCGGAGACGCGCCGGCGACCGTTTTCACGGCGGAGGATCGCCGGAGTGGCTCGGATTTGCTCCACACTTCACCATATCACGCGCGGTAACTTGCGTTAGAAAGCTAGCGCTCGCGCGCATCGCGTGGTGCTCAAAGCTCCGCCGGAGGTGACATAAATCGACGGCGGCGTCCATCCTTGTGGCGGCCAGAGTTCGGGCTCGGGCAGAAACGGTGCTAGGAGGTACGGGGGAACGTGCACGCGTGCTCACAGGACCCGCACAAGTTCCAGGAGCTCGATGCTGGGCTCGGACGAGCACGACAGTGCCTGCGGTCACGGCGGCGAGGTGCTCTGCGGTGGCGAGCTCACGGCATCGACGACAGCTAGCTACGGGCGACGGTGGGCAGCGCAAAGCGATGGAGAGGAAGGTTGGGAGCTCACCGAGCGGCTATGAAAAGCCCTTGGTGGCTTAGGAGCAGCAGACGGCGCCGGAGACGACGAAGCTCGCCGGAGGCAGAGAGGTGCGGGCGCGGCTCGATCCGCTTGCTGCAGGGCTCCCTGGCTCCTTCTGCTCGGCGTAGTCGACGGAGTTGAGCACGACGACGCGCCTGGACGAGGTGGTGCGGCTCGAGAACGGCGGTGGCCGCGAAGACGAGCGGGGACGGCGGCGGTGGCGTTCTTCCGCGGTGGATCTGAGGAGGAAGGAGGCGGGGCGAGTGAGGGGAGGAGCTGAAGAGGGGCTAGGGTTGAGCCAGGGGGCTCGGGGTCTTAACAGCGCGCGGGCGACGGCGGATGGGCGACGCGTGCGGCGGCCGTCGCCGTGTTGGCGCGCGGGCGCGACAGCGTGAGAGGAGGGGGAACGACCGCGCTGGGCTGGGCCAGCTGGGCCGTTGGTCGGGGCACTGTGCACTAAGGCCTAGTTTACAGTGCCTCGCTTTCACTTTTCAGTTTTCTGTTACACATTTTCTTTTATTCTTTTCTAATTTGAATTAGTTAGGGCTCTTATGCACTTTTGTAAAATGTGGAACTTGGTCCAAATAATGCAAGGCAATAATACCCTTCACCGAAAACTGGTTTGGACAGAATTGGATTTCATTTGAATTTAATATGATTTTAAATGGTTTTAATAATGCTGTTTTGGTGTTGTTTCATCTTGTTTGAGTCATTTGTCTAACTCCAACTTTATTGCTGATGGTTTTTCAAATGTTCCTGGATTATTTGCCATTTAATGAACATTTTCCCAACAGTGTTTGATCAACTTCATATTTTACTTTTGAATTTGAGTTGATTTTTCAGGATGGAGTTGATTTGCTTTGGTTAACCACTATGTTTAGGCACTGTAAATGATATGACTTGGCAATATTAGCAGTTGATCACAGTGGTAGTTACACAGGGGTGTTACATCTGCCATCTTCTTAAGAGCACACGCCTTGACCAGTGGCTCTATAACTGGCTTATTCGGATCCTCCTCTGGCGGTAGGGTGAAATTTGCCTTCAGTGAGGTCCAAAGATCATCTTTCTGTCTATCAGTGACATAAGAAACTTGAGGGTCTTCGTTCTTAGGCTTATTCCATAGCTGGATGCTGATCGGGATGCTGTCCCTAACAATAGCTTCGCACTGAGCAGAAAATGCTTCCTTGGTTCGTCTGGGTTCAATCGGTTGGCCATCGTCCGTGATTGCTGTGATCACGAACCTTTCATCCTGGTGCAACCTTTTCTTCGGGCCTCGTCTCGTTACCGAAGTTTGGCTCGATCCGGAGGGCTATAAAAGAAGAAAGAAGAGTTAATATATGTACATACTAAAACAATTAATGCATCAATTAGCTAGTCATCACAGGCTTAATTAATATATATACCTCGCCGGACTTTGCAACAGCTTCCTCCTCCGTTCGGTCACCGGAGCCGTCATCACGGTCTCCTTCTTCCACCGGCATTCGGTCACCGGAGACATCATGATCATGTCTTTCCTCCTCCATTGTTCGATCACCGGAGCCTTCATCCTCTCCTTCCAGACCATCGGTGTCGTTGAGAAACGACAAGACATCACGTCCGTCGCGGATTATGTCCCCCAACAACTCTTCTTGTTCTAAGTCTCTTTGATCCATAGTTTCTGCAAATATTACAACATGGCAATTAATATACAAACATGAGAGATGGATATATTAGTGGCAAACATAGACCTAGCTAGCTAATCACAACAAGGAATATTAATTAGTGGCCTCGACGCTTCTACGGTTTGGGGTGGCCTTGACAACGCTTCTAGGGTTTGGGGTGGCCTCGACAACGCTCTTTTAACTTGGTAAATTTGGGTGGCCTCGACGCTTCTATGGTTTGGGGTGGCCTCGGCAACGCTTCTAGGGTTTGGGGTGGCCTCGACGCTTCTAGGGTTTGGTCGGGCGAGAGGGGGTTGATCGACGTCCCCCCTCATGTTGAAGAGTTACCGGAGTTCTCTCATGAATGTCCGACGTCCGGACCGCCTCTCTCATGAATGTCAAACAAGGGATTTAACAAAATGGCGCCATTCTGGATGTGCAGAAAATGGTCCATATTTTTCCTGATCTCATCTACCCTTCTATATGTCACGTTGTAAGTGTCAAAGGATTCAAGAAAATCATGGCTTCATCATTAGCCGGAAGTAACAGGCGCATAATGGTACGAAGCTCTCCAAAATTGTTTTGGAACGGAGTCCCGGATAGGATAATTAGTTTTTGGTACGAAGTTCAGCAAGAGCCTTCTGAATATCGCTATTTGGAAGGCCTTTGCTGAAATTCGTACCAAAAAGCGAATTATTCTATCCGGAACTCCGTTCCAAAACAACTTTGAAGAGCTTCGTAGCATCATACGCCTGTTACTTCCGGCTAATGATGAAGCCATGGATTTCTTCAATACTTTGACAGACAACGTGACATATAGAAGAATATATATATAGATGAGATCAGAAAAAAAATTGGATCAACTTGTGCACATCCATAATGGGGGCATTTTTGATAAACCTATGTCAAAAGTCAAACTTTGACATATGATCAAATATTGTTGCATATGTCAAAATTCAAACTTTGACATATGATCAAACTTTGATATATGATCAAATGTTGCATATGTCAAAATTCAAACTTTGACATATGATCAAAATTATTGCAAACTTTTAATATGACAAACTTTTAATACATTCAAACTTTCTTCAATTTGTTTTATCAAGATCATCATGATGAAGTAACCACTCATCATATGCAAATTTTAACATTTGTTTCTCTATCTAAAAACCCTAAAAAAGATTCTCTTCTTACTCGAGTCATGTAGGAGTTTTCTATTATATATGTATGCATGCATATGTTATTTGGTTCTCGGCCTCACTTTGTTGTTGTGAACTCCACCATTTCTCTAAAAAAAATCTCTATGCAAATTTCTCTAAAAAAATGTCTTTGGTCAACTTTGATAATAACCTATATATGCAAATATCTCTAACTTTGATTAATGACCTATGCAAATTTCTCTAAAAAAATGACTTTGATCATGAATATCTCTAACTGTGCAAATATCTCTAACTATGTAAATATTTTTCTTATATTTAATAAATTCTAAAGTTGGAATTTCAATTATTCATATTTTCTTTGATTTGCAAAGGAGCTATATTCTCCCCAATTCTTTTGCACCCACAAAAATTACTCCATCTATTTGACAGTACCCACAACCCATTCCGACGATTTTTTTCTAAAAATGCACATATGAACATATACAGAGAACATACATAGATAAAACTTTTCTAAAAATGTAACTTTTGCATATATAAACATATACAGAGAACATACATACATACATTTTTCTAAAAATGTAAAAAAAATCATCATATGAACAAAAAAAAATATGAACAAAAAAAGCATACATCATCTATCATCAACATCATCATATCTATCATCAACATCATCTAACAATCATATGAAAATAAAATTTATATGAACAAGCAAGCTAGGGGAGGAGGACAGGGAGGAAAAGGGGGCCGGCCGGACCGTAGCGCGGGGCGGCGCGGACCGTCGGCGAGGGCTCTGGGCAGGGGCTGCGGTTACGGCATCGGGGGAAGGGGCGCAGCGACGGCGTCGGGCGCGTCGGCGAGGGCTCGGGGCAGGGGCGCGGTGACGGCGTCGGGGGCAGGGGCGCGGCGACGGCGTCGGGGGCGGCGACGGCGACGCCAACGATGGGGCAGGGGCGACGACGACGTCAGGGGCGTCGGGGGCAGCGACGGCGACGGCGGGGCAGGGGCAGCCTGGCGGCGTCATCGGAGAGATCGAAGAACTGAATGGAAATTTTCACAAGTGCTGCTTATATAGACGAAGCATTGGTCCCGGTTCGTGGCACCAACTGGGACCAATGCACCCCTTTAGTCCCGGTTGGTGCCACCAACCGGGACCAAAGGTCAGTTTTCAGCAGCCCAAAGGGCGGGAAACAGAGACCTAGGGCGGGAAACAGAGACCTTTGGTCCCGGTTGGTGGCACCAACCGGGACTAAAGGTGGGCATTGGTCCCGGTTGGTGCCACGAACCGGGACCAAAGGGCGGCATTGGTCCCGGTTCATGCCACCAACCGGGACCAATAGCCTTGCACAACGGCGTGGTGGTGGGAGTTTAGTCCCACCTCGCTAGTTGGGAGCGCCCCGCACCCGTTTATAAGCTCCGCTGCCTCTTCCATCTCGAACTCCTCTGAACTGCAGGCCTACGGGCCTAATATAACACTGCTATGCCTGTGGGCCTATTGGGCCCGCCGCGGGCCTGCTGTGACGCCCCCGACCCGATCGTGCACTAATCATACACGCAAATGGACACGATCAAGCCTAAGGACTCACGGGAAGATATCACAACACAACTCTAAAACATAAATAAAGTCATACAAGCTTTATATTACAAGCCAGGGGCCTCGAGGGCTCGAATACATAAGCTTGCGAACAAGCGTCAGCGGAAGCATCAGATATCTGAGTATAGATATGAAATAGAAACAGAAAGGCCTTTAGAAAGGCGGGGCAAAATAAAACACTACGATTGAAAGGCGAAGGCCTCCTGCCTGGGACCCTCCGATCCTACTCCTGGTCGTCAGTCAACTCGTAGTAGTATCCATCCTCTGGGTAGTAGTAGTAGCGATCGCCGGGGCATCTGTCTCAGGGGGCTCCGTCCTCTGACAAGCGTTGCGAATTCTGTGCAATCATGGACAGCAAGTGCAAGTTTTATATCCGTACGCAGTCCTTCACGAAATTTTTCCTGCTTGCGAGTGTCAGTGTCGACGTCATCCGCAGCATAGCGGGATAATTCAAGGAATTTCCTCTGATATTCATCCACAGTCATTGTGCCCTGTGAGAGTTTACGGAACTCCTGCTTCTTCTGGTCCATCAGACCTTGAGGAATGTAACGTGCATGAAAAGCTGACTGAAATTCCTGCCAAGTGGTTACAGTCTCTGCAGGCAACATAGCCTTGTGGCTTTCCCACCATTGAGCAGCTGGACCCTTTAAGTGGAATGTCGCAAAGGTGACGTGACTGTCAGGAGCAACATTAGCTGATTCCATCTCAAACAGGATGTCACGAAGCCAATCATCAGCATCCATAGGATTGGTGGAGTTGCGGAAAACGGACGGATTGAGGCGCACAAATTCTGCCAGAGTTATTGGAGCATTCTGTTGCTGAGCATTCTGATTTGGGAACTGAGCCAATAGTCCGGTCATAAACTGCTGCATCATTGCGGCCATATAGGGTGGAGGTGGAGGATCGTCAGCCATCCTGCCAAATCAACAGGGGCAGTTTAGCAAGAAAAACTGCATGTGTATGGAATGATTCATGAAGTATCACGCACAACAGAAGGAAGCGCAATAGATACTTCATCATATTCGCACCAGACATTCAAATCCACACATAGCCTCGGTTAGAATCCGGCATTACGACAGTAGAAAAGGGAGGGCTAGACATCTAGGCGGCGCGCAGGCACACGGTAGGGAAGTACACAACGAGACATAGCAAAGGCTACATCAACGTCGGAGAAAACTATTGGAGCGAGGAATCTGCAAGTGAAACACAGGGTGCCCTCGATAAAAGGATCCTGTAAGCAGAACCTGGCCCACAATTTAGAAGCAAGGGGGGATATTTTCAGAACTCCGGGTGGATGTGAGCACGAGAACCTAATGTTGGAGTTAGTAAAATTTTAACCCGAATAGGAGAGAGATCAGAGTCCCAGAGTATTGACGAGGAATAAAAGATCCTAATACCACCCAATTGGCGACGTGGGCCCGTAAGCCACACAGCCAAGTTAGTAAAACAGTTTTGGACCACTAGACTCAACTTCGGCCAAGGAGTTGGAAAGGGGATTCCTACAGGCAGTCGGCTCTGATACCAACTTGTGACGCCCCCGGCCCGATCGTGCACTAATCATACACGCAAATGCACACGATCAAACCTAAGGACTCACGGGAAGATATCACAACACAACTCTAAAACATAAATAAAGTCATACAAGCTTTATATTACAAGCCAGGGGCCTCGAGGGCTCGAATACATAAGCTTGCGAACAAGCGTCAGCGGAAGCATCAGATATCTGAGTACAGATATGAAATAGAAACAGAAAGGCCTTTAGAAAGGCGGGGCAAAATAAAACACTACGATCGAAAGGCGAAGGCCTCCTGCCTGGGACCCTCCGATCCTACTCCTGGTCGTCAGTCAACTCGTAGTAGTATCCATCCTCTGGGTAGTAGTAGTAGCGATCGTCGGGGCATCTGTCTCAGGGGGCTCCGTCCTCTGGTCACGTCAAACTGATATGGGGAGAAAAAGGAAAACAAAGCAACCGTGAGTACTCAGAAGTACTCAGCAAGCAAGGATCTACACTACATATGCAACATTATCAAGGGGAGGCTGTATATGTGGACTGGGCTGCAGAAATGCCAGAATAGAGAGAAGGCCTAGTCCTATCGAAGACTAGCATCTTCAGCGGTCTTGAAGCAGTAGAAGAGAGTAGAACAATACCATATAATGTAGCAGTAATAATATCAACCTCACCCAGAGATCCTTTCTCGACTCCCTGCGAGAAAGCAATCCCAGAGCCATAAAGTCATCAAACCTCGTCCTGAGATCCTTTCTCGACTCCCTGTGAGAAAGCGATCCCAGAGCCAATACAGTCATCAACCTGTTAACGTCTCAAGGGTCCAGTTCTAGTTGTATCGATCGGGATACAACTCCGAGTGTCCTTTACCGTAGGACCGGCTATCGATAGAAGTGTTCTTCCCTGCAGGGGTGCACCAACTTACCCAACACGCTCGATTAACTTCGGCCGGACACACTTTCCTGGGTCATGCCCGGCCTCGGCCAAACGACACATCGCAACCCTACCTACAGCTCAGCAGAGGGGTCCCCGCCGGTCTACATCCTAAGCGCAAGGGGGTCTTGGCCATCGCCCCTCGCCCTCCGGGTCGTTGTGAGCAGGGTGGATACCAGCGCCAACGGCACGATCCGACCCGGCCACAATGCTGAACTGGACGTCTGACAAAGCTTTCAGCTGATGCTACGATGCAGAACGCCCATACTATGCCCACGTGATGGTTAGTGCTATCAGACCAGAGGACTGCTCGGATCAAATATCCAAATCGTTAGGACTAGGGGCTTGCGGTAACGAGCAGAGACTCACGAAAGATGTGACCCCGTCGCCCCGTCTCGAGGACTTGCTGCAAGGGTTAAGAATGCCCGGCCGCGCCTCGTATTCACCACTCGGGCACCACACTGGCAACCCGCCTTCACATCACACGCGGGTACCCCTCAGGGTCGACCCGCCTTTCCATGTAACATTGTAAAGTCCAAGTATCCGTGTGTCCATAACATCAGGGAATCCGAGGTATCACCCTCGTTTGATTTCCCACTCGATGTATCCGTCAAGGTGAACTCGGAGGAATCACCCTCGATGGGTTCACACTTGAGGTGTTGTATGACAGCGTCGTTACCGGAAGTGGTGAAGGAGGAATCACCCTCGATGACCACGACCGAATAGCTACTCTACAGAGTTAACATCAGAAGTGCTACATGAGGTTTCACCCTCGACACTCGATAGTAACGCTGCAGTGTCGTTACAACTAAGGGGGGTGATGTGCGGTGTCGGGTCCTGGTCTTCAATCCCATTGATCGGGTCTTCTGACGATCCAGCGCGGCAGTCGGGATAAGTGGGGTCACTGATAGGTCTCTACCCAGCCTAGACTAAACAGTTTAGGATATGCAGGTAATTATCAACAGCAGGTTACAATAAACAGGCTATGCATCAGAATAGGTAAAGCAGTAGCAGCAGCAATTCTAATGCAAGCATGGGAAATTAGAATGGGCGATATCGGGATGATCAAAGGGGGGGGGCTTGCCTGGTTGCTCGGCGGCAAGGGCAAGGTCGTCTAATGGTGTCTTCGGCTCCGGAGCTGCGTCGGTCTCGGGACGACGTCGGTGTCGGGTCTAAGAGAGAGAAGAGGGGAGGAAACAGTATAAATACACAGCAAATCAGAGCAACGCAAAGTACGGCATGACATATGCATGCCGGGTGTGTTTCTAACGTGTGGTTGCACGTCACCGAGGAAGAGGAATCCATCCGGGAATGTTTTCCCGGTTCCGGACATTTGTAGACAGATGACCGGAGGAACGTTCACGTTCGGATAGTTTAGGGATGCGTGACGGACGAACGGAGCGCGTATTCGAATTCGTCTCGTCGTTCTGAGCAACTCTCATGTACAAAGTTTTCCATTGGAGTTACGGATTAAAAGATATGATTTTCTAAAGTTTTTATTGATTTCTGGAATTTATTTATTTATTTAAATCAAACATTATCCGAAACAGTGTCTTGCTGACGTCAGCATGACGTCAGGACCAGTGGGTCCCACCTGTCATACTCCACATTAGGCTAATTAGGGTTAACTAATTAATTTACTGTTTAATTACACAACTACTTATTAGATTAACCTAATCGAGATTAATTAACTTAATTAATAACTAATTAATTATTTTTATTTATTTTAATTTTTAATTTTTCAAAAAAAAAACGTTTCGGGTGGGGCCCTGGGGTCAGTGGCCCAGGGGCGGACATGTCCGCGGCGCCACGTCTGGCGCCAGTCTGGTTGTCCAGAGGGAGTGCACGCGCGGGCCGCGGGCGGAGGGGGGGGGGGCGCGGGCGCGGGGCCAGGCACGACACGGCGCGCGCGTCGGGGGCAAGCGGGCAGGGACGGGGCTGCCGGTTCTGCGGCATCGGGAGGGATGGCGGAGCAGCGGTCAGCGACGACGGCAGGGCGGGGGCGCGGCGAGCCACGCGAGCGCGTGCCGGGCGCGGGGTCGCACCAGCGAGCGCGACGAGCGCGGTGGGGGGCGGTGCGCGTGCGTGCGTGCGCGGTAGACAGGCACGGGCGCGCGGCGCGAAGCGCGCAACGCCGACGCGCGGTGGAGGCAACGGGGAGTGGGGGGGGAAGGCGCGGCGGCGGCCGTCGGTGGTCGAAAGGACAGAGAGGGGGGCGAAGGGGTTCGGGGTCTCACCCCCGTGCAGGGGATCAGGCGGCGAGGCGCGAGGGAGCCGGTCGGGGAGAGGCGAGGACGACGCGGCGAGTTCGAGGCGGAGGCGACGCGGTTCCGGGCGGTGGGCGTGCCGCGCTCGGGCGCCGGCGGCGCGAGGGAGAGAGAGGAGGCGAGGGGGGGAAATGGGGGAACGGTTGTGGGTTAGGGTTCGGTGGTGTACCGGGGTGGGGGGGGGGTTATACGGGGACTGGGGCCGGCCTGGCGGCCCGATGGCTTGCTGGGCGAGGCCCAGTGGGGGGGGAGGGGATTCCGTTCCTCTTCTTTCTTTTTCTTTTCTTAATTCATATATCTCTGTTTAGTAAATTTAGGCCTCAAATTGAATTTTGTAAACATAGGAACTGTTCCAATAAATACTAGGCACCTCTACCACTGTCAAAACTAGTTTGGAGTTAAAGGGATCTCACACATTTTTATAAAATTAAAATGCATTAATCCTGCTATTTTGACAATGTTAGAGCCACCAATTATTTTATTTATTGTTGGTTTCATAATTTAGAATAGTCTCTGTAATATTTTCCATTTAATGACAATTTAGTTTTTATGTTGGACAACTTTTATTTTCCACTTTCATTTAATTTGAATTTGAGGTTAGGAGTTGAATGCAATATGATGTTAATGATGATCATGCACTGTTAATCATGCGTGACTTGGCATTATCAAAATGGAATTCGTGTGCTAACCACTGGGTTGTTACAACACTCGCATCCTGGCCCAACATGCAGTTGGGTTTCTAGTCGTATCAGGCCGTGGTGCCGGTAGGAGGCGGATTTTTTAATTTTTTCTGTACTTTTTTTGTTTTAATTGGCTTTACTTAAATTTTAGAGTTTTGAGTGACCATTTTGCTGTTAGGTAATTTTCGGTTATTTTAAAATGTCGTTTTAAATAAAAAAATCAAAAACAGATTGTTTATTTTAGTTTGCTATTAAAGTTTTCTAACAAAAAATATTTGAATGCAAAATTCTTTTTGCTATTATGTGTTGAACAAAAAATACTTTGAATATTGGTAAGTGGCATAAATTTTATCTAGAAATTAAGTTTGCAAAATACTAGAGGTTATAACAAAATCTTTTTAGTTGATGTCTTTGCTATTAGAGTGTTATAAAGCTTTTAGTTGTGATTCTTTTTGTAATTGAAGAGCATTTATAGTTTTGTTTTAGTTGTCATACAGAATATTTTAATGTGATTATTTTTTATTTTAGTTCATTTCTTTTTGCTATTCAAAGCCACATCATCAATTTTCAACCTTTCTTCTGACTTCATTGGTATTTTTTCATGCAATGTACTGATTTTTTGAGCTAAATGACCCTGAAAGTGAAAGCCTACAAATGAACTCTAAAAAGGTTGACAGTTGGCATGGTATCATCATTCACCCACATAGCATGTGCTAAAAATGAGTAGGTTATGGGCACAAGCCTGGAGTGCCTTCAGTACAAAATGGACAATCTCTTTCGAAGTTATCAGGTTTTCAACGAAACTATTGTGTACAAAGGGATTTCAATTTTTTTGAACTTATTTGAACTCCAGACTTTTGGTGTGTTCAACATGCACGATTCAAAGACCAACATCATCAATTTTCAACCCTTTCTTGAATGTCATTTGTTATTTTTTCATGCATTTACTGAGTTTTTTTTGAGGCTATCATACCTGAAATTGCAAAGCACTACAAATGAACTCTGATAAAGTTTGAAAGTGGCATGGTATCAAATCATTACACCCACATATCGAATTTATGGAAAGTTGAGCAGGGATGTACGGCACAAACTGGATGACATTATGTACAAAACGGACAACTCTTTCGAAGTATCAGGTTTCAGGCGGACGGAAACCATCTGCTCAAAAGGCATTTATTTCTTAATGTAACTGCAGTGTATTCTAGATCAAGGCATCATCATAAAGTTGTGGAGAGAAAGTCCTTCCCTTTTTCTTCGCTTGTGTACTTTGCTTATTGCAGCGTAAACCATGGATTAATCTTCATCGTTTAAACGAGGGTGGCTTGGGTCAGCCTTGATTTGAAGGGAGGAATTTCATAGAAACTTTTCATAATCTCAGACGTCTGTCTTGCCGCTCCATCCACGATGTCTCTTTTCTCGAAAGAAACTATGTGGCGCTTGGCTCAGTATGTGTTCGCTTCTTAATCTTTTCTTTGTTCTAGGTTTGGGTAGTACTGTCCTTACATAGAAAGCCTGCGCCACAAATCATTGGCTTAGACGAATATTCGTCTGTTGTACCCAAGATTGTTCAGTCGCACTGTTGTCATTCCTACTGTGGGTCTCAGGTACACCACGCTCCTGAACAGATTGACCGTTTGCCACTGAAACAAAGGGACCTTAAAATCTGTCCATAGTCAAGTTCCCATTGTCCACTATGTACCATACATATGTTTCCTGCCCTCTTGGTTGTCTGCATCACAGCGGACACCCGCTGTTTGGTTGGTGGCGCTTTTGATCTGGGCGATCCGTAAAATTATTCCATTTTATCTCTACCTTGTAGTCATACAAGTCGAGCTGGTCCCCTGGCTAACGAAGTACAGCTCATCAGACACAGTGTTTGTCACCCTGAGACGTGTTGAACCAACCTGCCGAAAGTCGCGATGTGTTCACATGTAATCAGTCGTCACAACTGCTACCGAGTTTTTTTGGAGCGCAGAATGATTTTGGTCAGTGACCTCACGGGGTCACCAGGGTAGAATTCTGTAGTAACTGTGAGTGTGCTTTTGAGACCAAGACTGCCCGTCCCTACTATTAGTGAGTCCCCTCCTAGGCGTGCCTTTTACCGTCAGTCTCCCCTCATACCGCGATTGAGGGAGACCAATTTCTAAGGTCCAGGAGATGGAAGTACACACAAACCCAATGACATCCTCTATTTGATGGCCCATGGAGTGCTTCCTTCTTGGCCCTAGCGGGGTACGGACATATTATCTGTTAAGGACTTCCATGAACCTCTCAAGAGGGAACTATTGTGTCGAAAGACGGGCCCAGAACGACAATCTCGTCGACTAGATGAACAGGACGTGCGTCATGATATTGAAGAAGGATGGTGGTACAACACAGCTCGAAACTGACAAGAATTGCGCCACATCACTCCTTAACCTGTAGGATTTCTGGATCGATCACCTGGGAACAGATATTCTGCCGGACCCTTTCCAAAGATTACTTGTAATCATTTGACCATAGCAAGTATGTGATCACCGGTACGGATGGGCGGTCTTCTCCGGTGATCTGCCTGCTTTGAAAATGGTGCCTTTCTTTCGACATTGTGGTTGGTCGAAGAAATCGATGATGCCCTCAGGTACACATTCTTCCTCGCATTTTCCATGTAATATACTTCGGTGTCATCTAAACATAGCGTTCATGCGTGGTATCCTTGTTTGTGTCCAAGGTTTACTTGAGAGCAGTGCCATCTTGAGTGTTAAAACAGCAACGCATTGTAGGTCAAATTCCTGCTGTTTGGGCCCATCCCACACAGTTACACCGTTTCCATTCCAACTGTAAAGTCTGTCAACTAATGGCACTTAGGTACACATCAATGTCCGTTGCCGGGTGTGCTTAGGGGCTGGTGAGAACTGGCATCATAATGAACTTCCGTTCATGCAAACCAGGAGGAAGGTTATAGAGAATAGCAGTCACGGGCCAGGTGCGTTGGATTGCTTTGCTCGGCCTCCCCAAAAGGATTAATCATCCGCGCTTTAAACCAAACCATAACGTTCCTGCGTCACTGCTAAGTCCTTCCCAAGTTACTTTCTTCGAATTTTTTCCACTGCGGCCCCCGAAAGCGGGTTGCTCTCAAACTTCCGTCTTTATTACGTTCCCTCTGTGCCATCGCACTCAACTTGGCATCTCTGTTGTCTTCTGAACAGACATTCAACATGGTATTATAGAGCATACCACATCAAGCTTGGAAGAACCCTCTTCCTGGGGCGCTCGCCGTCAATCACCAGGGTATCTCGTCTGATCTTATATAACTCGCAATGCACCGCATACGCGGCATGCCGTTCAAATCCGTTGTACGCACCGCGGTGTAGGACGGATGACAGTCATTAGGGCAGGCATGTGATTTTCTGCACTCCAATCTTCAAGCAGGGCAGTACAACCTTCGTTTGTGCGTATGTACTGTCGGCATTTCGTTATCATGGGAAGTCTCTTATCAATGATATTCAGTAGCTTCTCAAATCCTTTGTCAGGTTGTACACACATCTCTCTGCTTCCACTGCAGCAATTCCAGTGTGCGGTACCGAGCTGTTGTGTTGCCATTTGAATTGTGGGACCACTTTTTTGTGATCCTCTAACAGCGAGCGAAACTTCAATCATTGTCCTTTTCACACTTTCGCAATTGTTCTCTTGCATCAACAATGGGACCCGGCGAAGATCTCATCGGGCACAATCGTCTTGGTGTCCTCTTTGATCTTCAGCTTCCCGTGACGCCTACACGTATTTCAGGGGCACAAGTTGTCATCATCCTCTTATTCTTCGCTGTCTTCCATATAACCCCTCTTTCTCCGTGTTGTCCAACCTATTATAGTGTATTAAACCCTTATAAAGTAGGTGGTGGTGAAGAGTTTTTGAGTCAGGTAAGACTTCGTTATTCCCACTATAGGGCATGGACAACATCATAAACTATCTGCTGTTTGTTCCCACCCTTAGAGAGATTATCACGCCTTAAGTACTTCGGAGGTGTCGTCTGTCACGTACATCCATTGCCGGTTCCATCGCGGCAGTTATATATAATTAGTGTGTCAAAATCATTAGAAAACATCGATAAAGAAGTGATAAATTAATATATATAGAGTATCATCACATACACCGAAAACAACCAAAGTACAGACATCATAGTTGTTCTCATCGAACAACAACTTAGCTCTCCGAGCATCATTAAACCATACATTGAAACTATCTAAAACATTTCAATGCAAACAAATGCGTCATAATCCAATAAATAACAATTGATCCAACGGAATAATGACCAAGCCTAGTCTGAATGGCGAATATTTTCTAGCTTTCTAA